>CABFWB010000032.1:552009-644566 GCA_902151455.1 Timema bartmani
TTTTTTTTAAAAAGATATTGAAACTTCATCTTATTCCCTTGCTTGATGTCACTCATCAGTTTCATTTGCCATCTTACTGGTACCTTTCTCCTTTACACTTTGCCTTCTATGACATCACACAATACTCACTTTATTTTCATATGAGCCATCTAGTTGGCCTTTCTTCGTAAAATCACAGAATCACCTGCAGAATGGTTCACGTTTCAGCTATTCTTCTTAACTTATCAAGTTATTGCCAAAAAAATTTCAAAAGTAGCGCGGTGTTGTTTACGTAGCGAAATAATCCTGCTAATAAAAAATGAGCTTATCCCCAACTAAAACTATTGCTTTGGGCCCTTCAATGTTTAGATCCCATCAGTAAATCTGTTATCGATTCTTGATGTTAATTACAAGAATATAGCTCTTTCAAGTTCTGTTTACACACTTCCCGACACAAAAACCAGAGCGCCTTGTGCCCGAAATTAAATAACTTTCCCTCATTATCCCAAAGATAGCCACAGGGTATTAAAAAGAACAGTCCAATTTTCCTAGAAAGAAAGAGCTCTTTTAGAAAATACACACTTTTTTTTGCGGCCAACATTGATGAAATTTTAGTATATTATTATTATTTTATAGATATTTATAATATCTATAATAAATTACAGATGTAGATCACATGACTTGACGTATGAATACATGAAAGTAGATTGAATAACTTTTCTAGTTTTCAAATAAGGCCCTTCATGTCAAAATTGGACCTTACTTTCGTGTGGCAAACAACTCTTTCATCCACTAGACACCTACATCAGTGGGCAAGCAGACTAAATGTCAGGCTCAACTAGTCTAGTTTGCTGGTGGCAGGAGTGTCAGGGTTCGAACCCCGCTCTTCCTCCATGAAAATTCTGTTACGTTTCCTCGAAACTTTACATTCCTAATCCCTAGCCCATTGGTGTGATTACAAGTTTAAGATACAGCACCCCTTGGTAGGCCGAAACGCGGAGGAGCATAATGTGGTAATAGGTTTGAAGGAGGTGGGGTGTCAGGTTAAAGATTGGATGTCGGTGTCTCAGGATAGGGTTTAATGACGAACTTAAAGAGAGTTGAACACCTAAATGATAAATAATTCACATATCAAAATTCAACTTATGATTGGGCCAGATAACATAGGTTGGTCTGTAGCGCGTTTGTCTACGGAGTTAAGGGTCCCGGTTAAGATTCCTGGCACGGCCGAAAAATGTATCATTGGTGCAATGAGGGTTTTTCCATTCACAGTGATGAATTAACGTCCGGGGGCTGGAGGTTGTGTTGGTTCTAGATTTAAGTAAGTTTATAAGTCGTGTGCTGATATAATCAGTCGGTTCATAAAGGGGACGTTAAATACCTTAAATAAATAAAAATGGAAAAAAGTTTGATTAGATCCTTTTATAATGCGTAAAAACATAAATGTAGAGTGATTGAGATTGATAAAATGTAACTATTTAACAGCCGCTTCAGTGGTCTAATGGTCTAGGCGTTACTCCCGCCATAGACTGGACTGCCACTGCCAGAAAGATGGGGCTCGAATCCCGGTCAGGTTTACTAAGGGCGGTTTTTCCTAAATGATTTTCTAATCTTCTTCAACGTAAATTCGGGTACATTTCATCTTAATTTGACCTTCCTCATCCCTAACACATTAATGTAAATTAGTACCTATGCTTATATCCCAAACAGGCAGTAAGACGCGGTGCTAAAATATATGTATAGTATTTTAAAGATGTCAAAATTAGACACCAGCTGTCAAAAGTTACACACACAAATATTATATGTATATGTATATATTTGTGTGTGTTTGTGTGTGCGGATAGCCTGGACGGATATTAAAAGAGAACAAAAAAAAAAGGTCAATACACTACGGTAAAAAAAAAACTGTACCTAACGAGATACTAGTACTACATGACTTAGCAAAATAACGTGAAAATGTTTAAAGAAGTTTCCAGTTACGAAGATGTTCAGGAACTAAGATGAAGGCTCATGATCATCCGCCTGTCCTCTGATCAAGGTTACCAACGTAGCAACCGTTACTTGAGCCAGAACTGCCACACACATACACATTGTTACAAACTTGACACAAACAAGTGGGCTGCTCAATACAGACACATTTGTGCGGATGATTTTTACTAGGGAAGGTTTACTATCGTGCGGGTTCCGTTAAAGCCACAGGCCCTTTTTTCTAGACTCAATTAATACAAACTCAAGAAAAAGGCAAAGATAACCAACCATAAGAAGACTCAACTGCTCATTTAAGTAGCTTAGGGGTCATTTACAGCTGCAGAGGTTTATTTTCCAATTAGCGTGTCTTATAACTCGTTTGGGCTATTCGCAGAGTTGCACTTACGGGGTAGGGATGAGGGAGGTAGAATACATAGAAAATGTACCAGTTAACAGTCTAATCAGTTAGACCAAAGATAGGCAACCTTTTTAGGGGCCCTGATAGACCTGTAAACTTTCTTTTTGTTTTTGCATCACGTCTTACTACCCTTTCGGGTTATACACCTATGCACTAATTACGGTAGTGGATTAAGGATAGGGAAAGTTGAATTCAAAAAAGTGCAGGCATTTGCGTTGAGAGAGAATGGGAAACCATTTAGGAAAAAAACTCAGTACACCCAACCTAATTCAAACTCTAACCTACCTGTCATCGGCAGGCCAGTATATTACGACCTTAGAGCTTAGACCAGTGGTTCCCAACCTTTTGTGGCCCATCTCCCCTTTCTGGAGGTTGACTAACACCTATCGCCCCCTTTTCATTTTCATTGTATGCCTAATTTTAATTTGAAGTAAAGTGTAAATAATAAAGCAGTCTTATTATTTTAAACAATTTTACCACCGTATATAAAAACAACCAAAGCAGTTTTATCCGGTCACTCTTAAATAAAATAGAAAAAAATTTAAAATGTACATTTTTTACAGATTTTTTTTAAGAACAAAGAAGTGAAATAATTANAGCTGGGCGTAGTATCTACTACTGGGTATACACTCTACGTCCATGACAAACGATACACCTGTCCTTAGAAAGTTAAAATTCTTCGGCCTTTTTACATCGTAATAGGACATAATTTTATGCATTTTGTCAAGGACTTGCGGTTAATTACCTTTGAAGGTATCCACTAAAGTTTAAAAAAAAACACGTAATTTGAATGGCGATCAATTAATAGTAAATCTTTGAGAAAATGAAACTTTAATTAGTATTGAGTACATACATATAAACTTGCGCTCATGATAAAAACAAACAATATGGCGATTACACTATCAGCTCTGTGTTAGCTTACTAGATACGCCACCTATTATTTTTTAAATTGCGCTTTATGTTTGGGACGTTGTTTATCGTATTTCAAAGTACTGTAACCACGTATCTGTGACTCCGTGTAATTTAAGGTCTTACCATATTATTATTCAGATAGGAAGAAACCTTTTAGAGAAGCTATAAAAGTTAATAAAACTACTTTCATACATTCATACGTCAAACAATATGATTATCTGTCAATTTTGATAGATGATTTCGATACTTATAATATAGCATAATGTTATCAATGTTAACACCCGCCTCGGTGGCGTAGTTAGCTAACGCGCTTGTTTCATGTTGAGCTAGACTGCCGAGGACGGGGGAGATCGAGGTCCGAATCTCAGCTGGGTGAACTGGGGGGTGGTTTTTCCTAAATGGTTTTCCACTCGGCCTCCACGCAAATGCGAGTTCACTTACTCTATATTCAACCTTCCTAATTCCTAGCCCATTAGCGTAATTAGTACTAAAGCATATAGCCCGAAAAGGTAGTGAGAGGCGGTACTAAGTATAAGTAGACTTTTAATGATATTTTCTTCTGTGATCGACCAGTTGCCGGCTATGTTTCTTTAGACCAGAAGTTCTCAAAGTGTGGTCCGCGGACCCCCAAGGGACCGTGAGGTGGGTCCAGGGGGTCCACAACATACCTTTATTTTATTTTTTAGATCTTATATAAAAGGGTAAATATCTGGTAGGCCTATGTATTAAAAACAATGGCGTTACCTTCCCATATTAAAGCCCGGGCAGAAAGTGAGGCCGAATAGGGAGAGAGAGGTTCGCCACGCCCTTTGTTCCCACATCTTTGAGAGGAACAATTGGACATTTACTATTATTTTAGTTTTCTAGTCAGCCAACACGTAGATCTTTCATAAAATGCACTGAAAGATTTGATGCCTTTTTCAACCACTTATTTGTACGAGAAAGCCTTTTCTACTCTTCCAATTCCATTCCTCACATAAATTATTAGTAATTACAATCAGTAATTTACAAATATAATACATATTTTCTTTTAATTTTTTCAGTAGTTATTTTAACGTTTATTTCAAAAAAATATTATGACTAAAAATATGCAAATATAATACCTGCATTTATTTTATTATAATTTACATTTTAATTATCTTTAAATAAAAAATATTATGGCTGTAAAAGAAATTACTAATTTATCCCCATAATATATTAAAAATATATGATTTTAATTTTTTGTAATCATTATCCCACATCAATGGGTCCGCAAATCAGCTGTTCCCTGGTTAGAGGGTTCTCGTGTCTAAGAAGTTTGAGAACCACTGCTTTAGGTCATGTGATTATCGATGCAGGTAGCAGCAGAGAAGGTATTTTCACATATCTTCCAGGGTTATTTTACAGGCCACAATTGACCGGAGACAGACGGATTTACTTCCCCTCTGAAGGAAGTTGTGACTAAGGATTTTTATCACTCAAAATAAATCCGTCGACCTCGGCTGGGTTTGTACCCACGAGCAATGGATCCTGAGGCATGCACTTTATCTCAAGACCGCTGAGGATGACACCTTTATTATATGGCTTATTAGTTTGTAGCATTGTCCTTATTATTATTATTATTATTAGCACCACGTCTTACTAACCGTTCGGGTTGTACGCACTTACGCTAATGCGTAATGGAAGGGTGATTGTGAGATTAAATGGAGGACCTACAGTTTAACGTGGAATCCGAACCACGGCGGAAGTCTGGCATTCCACACATTCACAAGTTGTGATTAATACAAGTCTTGTCAGAGGTAAAGGAAGGGTTTGGAAATAAGATAAATCTGTGTCGGGACCGAGGATTGAGCCCCGAACACCCAGCACAGAAGTCCGACACCTTACCGCTAGACCGCCAGGTCACTTAATTATCCTTATTAATGACACAATTAGAGAATTAGCGAGATATTAGCTGTAGTCCGTTCACATGATGTTTATCTTAAGCACTAACCTTGCGTACATCTCACGGACATGCTCATGACCCGAATTAAAATAATTGTACTTTAATAAAGGACTCGTCTATATAATGTGTAATTAGGTGAAAAGGGAGGAGAGAGAGGGAGAAGCTTCACAATTAGTTCTAAAGTTGATTAAGCCAATTAAATAAGTTTCGTAGCTATTTAATCTTAATAGCCAACCATCAGGGTTAATACACCTTTCAAGTTTAAAAAAATCCCTGACTTATCCAAACTAAAAAACAAAAAATGCATTTTTCTAGTAATTTATCTGCGAGTTTAAAATAATCGCGCTTTTCACATTTTGTGTATTCAATTCTTTACACAGGACTTATTAAATACAAATATGTCAGAGTTCTTCACAAAATCTCATGGATTGGAGATAGAACTAATGGGTTACAAAGGGTTTATTACAAAAATAACTTAGATCTCCTGTGACTTTTGGAAATCCTCTTACTTCTCCGCGACTTTTTCAAGTCACATCAAATTCACTGATTTTCCCAGGTTTCCCATGCTCTCTAGGGGCGTATCAATCTTTCCCATAAAAGAGTAGAGTAATCGATTTGCGGTAATTTTATCGTTTTCTAGCATCCACGTCGCAATATTGTGTTGCCACTTCGACATGTTATCCAAACCTAATTTTCTTTCTCCAAATCAAAACGAGGCGGACTTTTAATAACTTAGTACCATAAGAGTCTACATTGAATGTGAGCCAACCATAGCTAAAAAAAAGTACGATTCTGGTAGGAAGAACCTTTAAAAAAATGCAAACTTTTCTTGCAGTTAATATTGATATTATATTGTGTATTTTTTAGCACCACGTCTTATAACCCGTTCGGGTTGTACCTTTATGTACTAATTACGCTAATGGTTTTAGGGATAATGAAGGCTAGGCCTATACATAGATGAAGCTTGACCGCATTTGCATGGAGGGAGAATGGAAAAACTACCCTCAGTACTCCCGACAGAAATTTGAACCTTTATCTCCCAGTCATCGGCAGTTTGTTCTACCGAGAGATTAGCGCCTTACACCATGCGACCACCGAAGAGGGTATTATGTTGCTATTAATATTATTAATTATATTATTTATCAAAAGTGAAAGCTGTATATCATATTACTTGACGTATGAATGTATGAAAGTAGTATAAGTAAATATATAACTGTATAAAAAATCTCAACCTGTCAGAATATGTCTGTAATATAACTGTTTTATATATATTAAAATAATAGTAATTACATTTTAAAGTTGTAGCGTTGGTGTAGTAGCTTTCACTCTAGAATTTAATACAGGAAGTCGGGTTTCAATCCCCACTGGTAATTTTTTTGGTATGTATTAGTAATTTTCCATCCTCTCTCTAAGTGGTGGTCAATCCGCAATTGTCTGGTTTGCCAGTCACAAGGTTAGAATCTAGTCCAGGTGTACTGAAGGTGTCTTTGCTCTTAAATGGCAACCCACTCTCCCTTCACGCAAATGAGGGAATACTTCCTTTAAATTCTCCGTTCGTTCACTCCCCCCTCTGTATAAATACGATACGCTTCGGTGGTCGAGTATTCTAAGCTATCACGGTATCACTCTAGTAATAGAATGAGCTACCGATAAGACGGAGAGATCGGGGTTCGAATCCCGGTCGGTTGTACTAAAGTTATTTTTGATAAATGGTTTTCCATTCTCCCTCCAAGAAATTGCGGATACACTTCCTCAAAACTAAACGTTTCCCATCCCTAGCATATTAGCTTAATTAGTGCATACGCTAAAAGCCCCAAAGGGTGGTAAGACGTAGTTCTAAAAAAAAGTATACATATGCGGATATCACGGGCGGGTGGTAAGACGCGAAGCGCGGTAGAAGGGGAAAGTTCCTCTTCAACGGGAGCCTGTTAGTATCTACTTTGTTCGCGGTAACTTCCAGCCAACCTTAATAATTATATTCCTCAAATGTAATCTTAGCTTATTAGCTCGGCATGTCGTTCTTAGCAATGGCAATGGCGCAACAAACACAAGAACTAAATGTATGTCATGTTGAATAAAATGTTCATGACCTGAATCAAAAAATTACAAAGGTCTCGTCTTCATTATAGATACACACCGGTGAGCACGCACGCGGACTAGACGTCAAGATCGTCTTAATCTCGTTTGCCGGTGACGGGAAGGTCAGGGTTCAAATCTCGACCGGGTGTATTAAGGTGATTTTTTATACATGTGGATTAATTACCGTGGTTTCCTTGACATTTAGCTAATGCCAATCTGGATGCATTTTCTTGAAACAACCTTCCTTGCCCTTAAACGTTAGATTAAGACGATAACAGCTTTTGTTTATCATTATAATATAAGATAAAACACCGGTGTGTGTCTCAACAATTTGATTTCTAGATGTTTTACATAAGCGAATACTGGTGCATTTACTTCAAATTCCTTCGCTTCTTAGCTTCTAGAATACGATACTAGTACAATCAGATTCAGATAGGAAGAAAATTTTGTGGCTGCTGCAAATCTTTTTAAAGTTATTTTACTGTTACTACCTGATTAGGTTATACGCACCAAATATTATTAAAATAGTTTTAATATAATCATACGTCAAGCCATGCGATCTGTAGCTGTCATTTTTTATATACAGAGTGTACTGTAACATGTGGGATTCCCTTTAACGGTGGCTAGAAGACACAAAAACAATTTAAAAAAAAGGTTAATATAACCCGCTTGACTGGCCGAATGGTCTAAGGTGTCACTCTTGTGTAAGACTGGATGACTGCTGACTGCTGAAGACTGGGAGATCATGGTTTGAATCCTGGTCGGGTCAACTTAGGATGGTTTTTTCTACATGATTTTCCATCTCTTTCCACGCAAATGCGAGAAGATTACCTCTAAAATCTTCCTTCCTCACCCCTACCAAATAAAAATTATTTATCAATTATCATGTAGGTATATGACCTGAACAGGTAGTAAGACGCAATTATTATTTAAAAAAATCGCCTGTACTGGTGTTCACGCACACAAAAGCCTAAACATGACCAAACATAAATTCTGTTCAAATTCTTGTGGGAAGTAAAGTCTAATTTTCAAATGAAGGGACTTTTATCTACAGCTAAAAAAAAGTTACTTTATCTACTTTTACGTGTTCATAAGTCAAGTCATGTGATATGAAACTGTCACTTTTGTTAGATATTATGAAACTTATAATATAACACTAATAAAATAATAATGTTATCAATTTTGCCACAAAAAATATGTTAGTATGTATTTCCCTTTGTATGAAAATTGGATTGTATAGCTCTAACTAAAAGTTTAAACGGGATTCGCTGAACAAAAATTATTTCCGCCATGCATTCTTTACCTAAAGGCGCACAAAAAACCACGAGATAACTGTTTTATGCCGCCTAGAGGTGACTGCCTCTTCATACAGAGAAATGTACAGTCTGAGTGAGGGAATAAGAGCATTATGGTATACTCTGATTTTGGTTGGAAGAACAGTTAAGAAATTCAACATTTTACTATATCATTTATGTTATTTTATTGGTATTGTTAATATCTATCAAAAGTGACAGCAGCAGATAATATGACCTGACGTATCAATCAATATATTCAAATTGTTTTAGTAGCTTTAGTAACTACCAAATATTGACTGTTCTTCCTACCAAAATCAGGATACACAAACCATTTTAGCGTGGGCGCAAAGTAATATTTAAACTAGATCTTTTTTCAAATTAGTACATTTTTGACATAAAAAATGGCCGATTTACGATGAAACTTTGACTGAAAAGCAAGTCCTTTTTTTTTATTTACCTTAACTGTAAGTCCTAACACAAGGCCTATCAAATTTAAGAGTGGAAATTAGGAGGACAGTTTAGAAGAAATGAAACAGCGTTCGCACACCCGCATCGGTGATCGCATGGTCTAACGCACCACTCTCGTACTTGACTTAATTTCCGGAGATAGGCAGATTGGGGTTCAAATCTCGATCAGGTGTCCTAAGAATGCTTTTTCTAAAAATTGTTTCTATCTCCTTCCACGCAAATGTGGGTACTTTTCCTTTATAAATCTAACATAAACATTCCTTTGCTAATAGAGCAATTAATGTATGCGAATAAACCGAACGGGTAATAATTCTAGGTGGAAAAAATAATAATTAGCGCAGGTGGATGATGTAGAGGGTAATAATTCTAGGTGGAAAAAATAATAATTAGCGCAGGTGGATGATGGAGAAAACCATGTCACATATTGCACCGGGATGTATTACAGCCCCAACCTTTACGTCAACAGTGTCGAAGTGTGATGCGTGTCCAACGCCTTAAACCCCTCAACCTACGGTATAGCTTTGAAATCTGTGAAGTCTATGAACCCGTGACTCAAAGGAGTGCTTAATCAGATGTTTTATTTTAACATTAATTTGAAACAGATTTTAAAAACTGACAACGTACCTCTCATCTTCCCTGTAAGGTAGTAAACTTACCTTGAGTTATTCCACTATGGTATGAGAGAGACTCATAGTGTAATCCGTCAAGGTAAGATTGCTACCTTTAAGAGAAAACAGAATATATGTAAACCCATTCTACGGTAGGAAGGAATGACTGGAAGGTCTTTTTCCTACCAAAATCCTACTATATAGTAGACAACCCTTCCTTATGAGGTTGAAATATTTCATTTTAGTCTTTAACGTAACAAAATATTAGAGATATAAAACACTAGCCTTATTTTATTTAAAATTAATTAAATAATTTTGTTTGTATTTTTCAGTATTTTACTTAAAAGTAACAATAATCCAAATACTTCTGCGAATTATATTTTGATTATTTTATTCTAACAAACTATTTCAAGAACTATTGATTGTAACACCTTAGGAGGTACTTATTTTAAATGCACTTTCTGAACCAATTGGTTATATAAGTACAAGACTTAATCAATCTAATCCTAGAACACATACACACACCACCTCGCTCCCCAGCTAACAAATAATGCATTTTATTAAGGTCATGTCGGTAATTGAGCGCGAAATCCATAGCTCATTAAATAAACGTATTGAATTAATATGAATTGATGTTATCAATGAAAATTAACCATTTCATGTCACAAGTGTCACATAAATACGTATAAATATATGAAAACTGTTTTGCAAATTTTATATCGGTCCTTCCCATCTAAATCTGATTGTATCTATCAAAAGTGACAGCTCCAGTTCACAATATTTAATATGTGAATATATTAAAGTAGGTTTAAGGTAATTTGTGCCGTATCTTCTAAACACACCTCACGTTATTGATCGAATGAACATTTTTTTTTTTTGCGTTTGTTCATGCACTATTTTCTTACGCCAAATTACCCGTGTTTTATAAGTTTTCCAGACAACTTTGATTGAAGAAAGGAGTAATAAAATTGTATTTTCCATAAAAGTGACTATTGTGAAGTTATGTATATAATGTTTAAATCGGGATGATTTATTCTTGATGGGTAAATATACCTGCTGTCGATTAACAACCCTTGTTTAGGGGGGGCGGGGCTAAGACATTTTGAATAAGCGTTCTTAATTCTTCAACTCACTTTTTCTTCCATTCAAAGACCTAATATTCAAATTTTTCAGTTAAATGTCCCAAATTAACAGATATCTCAGTATATTTATTTGATTTGGCAATATTGCCTATTTTTTCCCGCGGTTTTACTAGTTATAAACAATTAATTACCTGTATTTTACTAGGTCTCCCGGTTTTCTAGGTGCTTGAAAAATCTGGTTAACCTTCAGACAAAGACACGAAGTACTCAGCATTGTTCCAAAGCGTGGAATATTCAGTCACGTGGAGGCATCTAAACTTGAGACGCGACCAGATGGACAAGTTTTCAATTAGCATTCATCCTTTTATTATTATTTTGTTCGCATTGCGTCTTGCTACACTGCCAGAATATATCCTTATGTTTAAACAGGAATTGGCAAGGTGGAAATGTTAGAGAAAGTGTAGCCGCCTTTGCATAGATGGAGACAGAGAAACCATTTGGATAAGCAACCTTAATACAACCAGCCAAAATCGGAGCCCCGACTTCCCCATCATACGGTAAGCCAAACAATACCGGACTGATGCCTTTGTCTGTATGACCACTTGTGCGGTTGGTTGGAGAAAATCAGCCAGTTTATAAAATACAAACAGCTTTAAATACTCAGTCTTTTAAATTGTTTATTAAAAAATATAATTTGTATGAAAAAAATATTTTTTTCACATGTATAGAAAATCCTTTGAAAAGATATTGGATATTATTCGCCTTATTACTACTCATTTGTGATTTACAATGCACATTTGGTCTACTATAACGAAAAAGAATAATTTTTAATTTGTCCAAATTATCTTTGATTTCCGATTTTATAAGCCAGTGTACCTAAAAAATTGTTTTATCATGATTTTAGAGCCCTGTGTTTTTCGGCCGGAACACTATAATAATGTAAAAATATCTCATTGCACACCAACATATGTGAAGTCATTATTTATATATAAAGCTTAAGAGTTTTTTTCTCTCCAAAGGATGACTTTTTTCATTCGCAAGTCACAGCTTGAATTCTTGTTTTGATGCACACCAACAAATGTGAAGTCATTATTTATATATAAAGCTTAAGTGTTTTTTTTTCTCCATAGGATGACTTTTTTCATTCGCAAGTCACAGCTTGAATTCTTGTTTTGACATTAGGAATGTCCTTCTACGAAATTTATAGAAATAAATTGAATAAAGAAAAAACACACACAAAAAAAGTTTCTGTTCGTCCGTAAATGATTGTTATATATTAGCGATGGAACTTTAACAGTGTTAGAAAAATTGGATACACTTATAATATATTTGGAATAGTCCTCACCGGGATTAAAAAAAAATACATGCCTCGAGGACCAGCGGTTCTCAAACTGTGGTACGCAGAGATTCTCAAGGTGGTACGCAAGCAGACACGACAATACTAACATTTTCCCCTCAATTTGAGAAACTTATTTGTGTATGGCAACACTAATAGCTCGTCTACAACCTACACACCCGCTAATCAGACTCACAACTACGTAATCACAAGCATACTCGTAATTACGCTTTCATTAAATACAAAATAGCCTATCTACAATGAAAAGTCGTAAGACGATAATCTCAACCAATAGGAGTTAATAAAAATTAATCCCTCAATAAAATAATAAATATACCAGACAGCCAATCATAGATGGCTATGCGTTAAAAATAACGATCCCAAATAACAACCTAACCACAGAAAGTCTTCATACAATGGCTGTTTTTTTGTAATAAAAAGGAGGATATAACAAATTTCGTAATAAACTGAATCTTGGCACAAATTAGCGCTTAAAATTAAGTACAACTGAACCCGACATCTCTTGGCTTGTTTCAAGCATGCAGCAAATCCTTCTCACTGAATTTTTAAACTAGAATATTGTAAGTTTTTTTATAAATAAATAACAGATACTTTTCAAAAACAGTTGTATATCATTTTTACTGCTTTATTATTCTGAGACATAGCGCTATCAAAATTAAATTACTCGCCAATGCGCCACGGCACACCGGTTGAGAAACACCGATTTATGGAATATCTCATGTGGAGACTTTTGTGATAAATTGGAGAATATTTTGTAAACGTCAAAAAATCATAACAAAATGAGAAGCCAGATAATGCGAGAATAATAACAATCCTATAAAAATTCCTACCCCCGTGAAGTGGTTAGAGTGGTCGACAAAAGGTCTAAGGAGCCCCGGTTTGATTCCGGCTGGTGCTGTACAGGTTATTTATTGTAATAGGATTTTGGTAGGAAGAAACCTTTATAAAATACTCTTTTGTTTTGCGGTCAGCGTTGATATCACCCGCTACACTGTCCGAATGGTCTAAGGCATCATTCTCGTTTTAGACTGGCCTGCTGATGACGGAGAAATTAGGGTCAGAATCCGGGTCGGGTGTACTGGGGGTAGTTTTTCCCTATGGTTTCCCACTTTCCTTCAAATGCGGGTAGATTACCTCTAAAATGCTGTCTTCTTCATCCCTACCCCATTATATGAATAATTATCGTAACCTACATATATATATAACCTGAAAATGTAGTAAGGGTCAGTTTCATAGACAGACACCTACCTAGACCCAGAAAGGAATGGGCCAGTTTCAAATGCCAGTTCCGCATTCGATTTTAGGTAGGTGTCGTCTTGTGTTTGGTATCGAGCCGCACTTGAGGCGTGCTAGGTCTGACTTTGAAACTGGCCTTTAAAAGGGCACCATACACGATCATGCATTCCTGTCAGTCGCGTCTGGTCTGTCCAGTGAATAGGTGAATATGGCTGATTGATGAAATGGCGTAAAAACTCTGTATCCCATGTTCACGCTGTGAGAGATAGCCCTTGGATGAAGATGTTCTGTTATTAAGCCCCATTCACGATCATGCTTGCATTTCAATCACCAAATTTCATGTCAATCATGGGCCAAAAATGCACGAACCTGGCGTGTCAGTCACCTTCATGCATAGCCATATACGACCAGTTTTGTATGACAATCCCTAATGCTGTCATGCCTGCATGATCGTGTATGGGGCCCTTAAGACGTGGTGGTAAAAAGATAATATTGATACCATTTTACTATATCATTAGTGTTATTTTATCAAACGTGAAAGTTTCATTTATGTGAGGTAACATGACTGGATGTATGAATACATAAGAGTTAGGTGTTCGGATAAACGGGTATAAGTTTTAAAATTCACTTTTGAGAAAATATAGAAACAAAATTCTGTGCCAAAATTGTAAATCTCCAGTGTTATTCTTTTTAAAAACTAAAAAAATACCCGAGCCTTTGTATGACCTATCTCCTTTTACCCAAATTATCAATTAAAAATAAACCCCATACTATGAAGCATTATAAGTAATAAAACATTTACTGAAATGTTTAAATATTCCTTATTTTAGTTTGGACAAAATAATGATATTAAGTTTAAGATTTGAATACCTCAATAGTATTTGGATTGTTTGTTTTCAAAGACAAAGAAAGGTTGCATTCCTAATTGTACCACAATGCACTGATACAATACAATACCATTTCCAAACATTTCAGATGATAAGGATTCACGGGCACCTTTTTGAACACTAAATCACTCATCTTCATTGACTGTTTGGATTGTGTCAGGATGTAAGTCTCTTGCTGTTGAGGTTGTTGGGATATTTATGTTAAAGGAATTCAATTCAATTGGAATGAGCGGCAACAGTTCCAACACATCTTTCTTCTTTTGGCAAGAGATTGTCACGGGAGTCTTGATATGAAAGAGGATGTAGTAGATCACGTGCCTGTCCTCTCCGTCGGACAGTTAGAGTCCTCAAGTCTTCTGACGTGTCAAGTGTCTCTTTAAACAATATCACGCCAACATCTTTAATAAATTTTAACCAATTTACATTCTTTCATCTTGCTCTGGGATTTTCTTCATTTGAAGGGCGTCGTTGAATAAGTCGGGCTGATTCATTTGAAACACTTTGAATGGTTTGTTCTTGCCTGCAAGACGCACAAGCTGCAACCAGTCATGAGGATGATAGATTTTGATATCACATTTTTTCTTTTCTTTTTCTCTCGATTTGGGAATGGTTGGAATCACACTCCATGTAAGTGTGATCTGGTAGCAAAAAATTGTGGCTCAATGTTTAAGGATATGGATGGTTTTTATTTTTAAAAAACCCATATATATACACATTTCCACCATATGAGAGTTTTTGTTCTGGCCCTCACGTGTTTCTCCATACATTATTATATGTTTCAAATGTGAAAGTAGATTATAGGGAAATTTTGAAATGTAATCTGATCCATCCCCCTGCCACCATCAATTTCACTCCACATAAAGCACGTGACCTGACCATCTTTACAGTTATGTACGGTCAACTTAAATGTCCATAGTTGTCGCTCATAGAAAGCAATATAACTGTTCAGCATTAGAGTAGGTAAACATTGTTGTAAGTCAAACGTGAGAACAACCCAACTTTCATCATTGATCTCAAGTTCTTTGTCTTGTGATTTTGCTAGGTATGCTTCATCATCTAGACCGTGATGTTGCGTTAGAGCCTCTTGCACATCTGCCTGCGATTTACTGGCTTTCAATTTCCACAAAATGTTTTGTATTCTTCATAAATTTGAGCCAGCGTGTAATGTTATGGGATATACTTCTTTCCCGTGTATTTACGTGTGTAATGGCTTTCATAAGCGGGAGTGGATATTAAGTGCATTTTGACCTTTTTCTAATCATCATATTAATATATTTTTTTAGGTGAATGGTGGCAACCTATTTTTATCTTCAATTACTATATCACCAAATGAGTTGTTTGCCTTTGTCAATACATTTGTCACAAATTTGTTCTTCTCATCATAAGTTGCCAGAAAACACTTCTTACAAACAGAAACCATTCGTCCCTCGATTTTCAAGTGGTGGGCATGAGTGGAAATACGGGGTTTTCCTTTCATCTTTATTCTTTTTTTTCTTACTATGTTTCTCTGATGTAGTAATCAAATTAGCTATGTAGGAAACTCTTTTAGAATAGTTACTCACCCACCTATACTCATAAAATACTTTTAGACGATCTTCAAACACAATGCGTTCTGTACATCTCATTATAAGCTGCCTGCATTCCCTTGCTTGTATAGAAGTGCCCTTTTCCGTGTTTTAGCCTTTTCCTGAATTTCTCAACGTCTTCCTCTCAGATCTTATTTTTAGTGACCTTCCCTTCTTGCTAGCCCTCTCTTTAAGTCTAGACTTCTTCAGAATGTCGGCGCAACTGTTGTTCTTGAATATTAGCTCTGTCCTGGTCCTCCACGTATTTTTCACTATGCTTCTTTCTTCTCTTTCTAGGCCTTTGTTTCAATGAAGTATCAAATGATGAGTCTGACTCAGAAGTTTCGTCAGGACTATATGGAGTATCATATTCAGAGTTCAAAATATCTTTAAACTACGGTGGAAGTTATTGATTAATTGATTATTCTGAAATAAATAAATAAAACATAAACGAATAATAATAAATGAATTCGTTTAAGAGAGTAATTTATCTCAAAACTATATTTTTTAAATGGTTAAGTACATATTTCTCCTAAACGAATAAATCTATTTTAATTTTTAAAAATCCCAGGTATTTTTGAGTAGGATACTTTAAATACTATGGATAAAAAGTTTTCATGGTCATTACGGAGGGAAATATAAATTATTAACAACTAAATTCATACAAATAAAATATTATTAAAACACAAATGGTAAAAGTCACATACTATCCATATTTTTTCAATCTCGATTTTGATTTACTTTTATGTTTATAAAGTTGTATCTATCGGATAGTGTAAATTTCACAAAGATTAGTCTATTCATTGATTTTCAAAATAAATGTACTTAAAAATGACAAATTTAACATGGGCAGTAAAGGGAATATTGTGTTCCCTTGAGAAAACATTATATTAAAACAAATTATTGTCTACTGCTAGCGATTGTCTTCTCAATTATCTGTCCAAAGGTTCTATCCCGAGACCAGATTGTATTTTAAGACCTCAAAAATAAAATAAATGATTATTGTATCAAAATTACCTCGCGTGGATGCATAAACTACTTCATTATTTAAGCACATGTCCATTATTTTTAGATTTCTTATACTGTACCGTGTACATCTTGATTCTAAATTGCAAAAACCAAAAGTATTAAATAAATGAAGCATTACATATTCTACATCATGATTGTATTTGAAGATATTTCCATTAAATGATTCAAGAAAGAAAATGATAAACCTAAGAATTTCATAAACCAATACTATACTTAGATTGTCTGTTAATGACCCTGCGAATGTACTACAAAACAGCTTAATGTTAAGTTACAGTAAAACAATCAGCCGTAATTAGCTACACAGATCACAGCAACGAGCCAACATTATTTTGTTTTCGTGAACAGGTCTACTACATACTGCATTATATATGCCGCCTGTTTTTGCTACATCATATGGCAATCGGTATTAAATTTACGCATACAGTAATGTTGAAGTACGGTACTATATGTTAAATAAATGGTACGGCATACCGCACAGACTTTCTCTCTCTTTCTATAAACTCGTAAGATTTCTGAACGGAATAATGTACATTGTATCATCACCACTCCACATAAGAACACGCATAAAATAATATACAATGATATATAATCAATGAGAAAAGAGGCGCATCTTTGTCCACCTAAGANATAAGTACGTAACTTATCCCCTGTACTCAAACGTGTATTATTAGCTTTTTGTGATCAGTAATCTTTTCCACACTTCTCTATATCATTTTCTTAGGTAGATGGACATATATCCCTTTGATCCAATATAGAGCATGCCTTTCTGAACATAATGGTATACTTAGCACATATGTCCATCATTTGGACTTATATACCTTTACCCGAACACCACAGATTTAGTAACTTTTCTAAATGTCAGATAAGATCGTCCATCCTATGAAGATTGGACTGTATCTTGGCGATAAGTTAGTTTATAATTCGTGCTCTAATACAGTAGATGTTTAGAAAGAACACGTTAAATTATACAAATAAAAAATTATTTATTAATTTGAAAATTTATTTTTTTATTTTATAAAACTCCATTAACTTTATCAAATTTTGAATTTAATATTTTTCCTTTCTTTTTTGTTTATCCGAAATGCCTCTCCACCGCACACGAGACTGCACTTATATGAACAGAGAACCACTCGTATCCCGCGTGGACTATTAATCATCAATCTAATAACATTTTTGGCCCCAAGAGGATATAAACCAAAGTCTTTCTGAGGTATCTAGGCCACCATTGAGTACAACACCTCAATGCTCTAGATAAAGGTAAAGGCTAAGGAACAATGTAAATATATCGAGTTGTTTTAATGGGGTATGAAATGCACCA
Source organism: Timema bartmani (assembly GCA_902151455.1). Classification (NCBI taxonomy): domain Eukaryota; kingdom Metazoa; phylum Arthropoda; class Insecta; order Phasmatodea; family Timematidae; genus Timema; species Timema bartmani. Next base: position 570,135 of record CABFWB010000032.1, read on the forward strand.
GTATTGGCATGGTGGTTATATATGCTAAATCACATGTATAGTAGGAATCTTGTGGGAAGAACCATATCTGACAGTTACAAAATTTACCAAAACTACTTTCATATATTCATACGTCAGATTATATGATATACTGCCTTAACTCTATATAGATAGTATCAAAACCTATAAAATAACAACAATAATACCCCTTTGGTGGCCACGTGGTCTAACGCACTACTTTCGTAGTAGACTAGACTGCCGAAGATTAGGAGATCGGGGTTCGACCCCGGTCGGGTTCACTGAGGGTATTTTTTCTTAAGTTGTTTTCTACTCTCCCTCCACGCTAATTCGAGTGCATTTCCCCTCAACTAAGCCTTACTAATCCCTAGACCATTAGTGCAACTAGTACATAGGCGTATAAGCTGAACGGGTGGTAAGAGGCGGTGTTAAAAAAAAATAATGTAGTGAAATCTTTTCAAGGTTAACAATAAAATTTGATTATATTTTCTATTCGACCCCGGTCGGGTTCACTGAGGGTATTTTTTCTTAAGTTGTTTTCTACTCTCCCTCCACGCTAATACGAGTGCATTTCCCCTCAACTAAGCCTTACTAATCTCTAGACCATTAGTGCAACTAGTACATAGGCGTATAAGCTGAACGGGTGGTAAGAGGCGGTGTTAAAAAAAATAATGTAGTGAAATCTTTTCAAGGTTAACAATAAAATTTGATTATATTTTCTAAAAGGTCCTTTTTACAAAAATCTTAATATAGAAAACAACCCATAGTCCTAAGCCAAGATTTGCACATCAAGCTATTACCACCAATTCTCTCCATCATAAGCCTGACGCCTTAGTCCGCGTGCTTACCGATGAAGGTGAGACGATATTTAGATTAGATTATAATATACGCACCTTTTCGTAGCTACTGAAGATATTTTCAAGTAGCAAACAAATAGTCTGCAGTAAGAAAACTTCTTATGCTGTAATCGCCAGTAATTCTGTAATTGTGGAGAAACACGTTTCTATGTCCTTCACATCTCCGATGGTAGCGTGACGTAACGAGAGTGGTTCCAATGATGTCGGCAGAGAGTTGGGACTTTCAAATGTTTACCTCCTTGCTGGTGGGATATTGTGACAATAACCCCCTTTCTATATATGCTCGCTCTGATAAGCCCGCACGCATCGCTTCAGATATGCTATAGTAGGATTTTGGTAGAAAAGGACCTTTTAAATAAAGACAGAATTAAAAAAAAAATCAAATACTGTAAATTTTTTAAGGTCAACAATAATAGCTTTTTATTACTTCGCTGGTGTTATTTTATAGGTATAAAATCTCTCTTATCATAATTCATAAGTGACATCTTCAAATCACAGGACTTGACCTTTGGATAATATTAAAGTAGTTTCAGTAACTTTTGTAACTGTCAGATAACGTCTTTCCTGCCAGAACTCTACAATACACTCGCTACTTTTGATAATTTGTATAAAAAAATATCCATGCTAAACAAATACTATTTCGTCGTTTATAAATTATAAGGTAGTCCCTAATTTTTCACCTTCCAGCTCTGCGTATTTTTAATTAGGCTAAATGGGTTATGTGGCGAGTAAAGTAGAATATAGAGGAAACTGTACTCGCAGCAATGTGCAGGCTGGTAGGAGGGGCAGTAAGAAGTATATAGGGAAAACCTAACTTCAATACACTCATCAGGGATTAAAACCCCAACCTCATCACCGGCAAACCAGGCTATATTAGCCTGACATTTTGTCCATATGCCCACATCACTATTGTGTATTTTACTTTATCATATTATACCCAAAGTATAGATAAATTGTTGTGATATAATTATCAACTTTCCAGATTTTGACAAGGATTTACTTTCTATTCGACTCTCGACTTCGACATTTTTTTTTGGACCTATCGCCTGTTTGTGTGTAGGGCCGCGCATTTATGTAGAACCTTTTAAATTGGGAGTTTTTCACCGCAAAGCAGATATATATTGCTCCAGTAGACCTATAAATAAAGAGTTTAATTTTCTTCACATGGTGACCTCAAAAGTTGACTATCTATCAAGGATTTCCTGGAATTTAATGACAACTTTTTCTCTTCATTTAAAAAGTTTGTCAACTAATGGTGCTATGCCCATGACAGATATTCAACAACAGCTGTTGAGACCCACCTCAGGGCCACGTGGTATAACGCGCTACTCTCGCAGTAGACTAGACTGCCGATTACTGGGAGATCAAGGTTCGAATCTCGGTCGGGTGTACTGAGGGTGGTTTTTCCAAATTATTTTCCCCCGCTCCTTCCACACAAATGAGGGTACACTTCCTTTAAAATATAACCTTCCTAGTCCCTAAAGCCATTAGCGTATTTAGTGCAAAAGCGTATAACCAAACGGGTAGTAAGACGCGGTGCTAAAAAAAAACTTTTGAAGTCACCATGTGAAGAAGATTAAACTCTTATGTTTCTACTGGAGCAATATTTTATTTATTTTGAACAAAAAAGTTTTGCTATAAAAAGTGCAAATATACCTTCTCTCGCGTGCCCTAAACTCTCATCCAAGGGATAGTCTCTAAATTGATTCCTACAAAAAAAAAGACTTGAATGATTTTGATTACGCTAATTATCACTCACAGTAAGTTGATTTTCTTACGAATGGACTTTTGGAGCAGATTTTAAAAAATACGAACTTTTTTTCTGTCAACATTAATAAAGGGCCTATTATTAGTATTATTTTAGTATTGATATTATCTATCAAAAATAAAGGCTGCAAATTACATTGCCTGATGTATGAATATATTAAAAAAGTTTTAGTAAATTTTGTAACTGTCAGATATGTCCATTCATAATTAAAATTTGGTGTAAGACACAAACTAATAGGTTAATAATAATTATCAAAAATAACAAGATGGTGTCAATATTGTTAGTTTATTTCTTAAAACGGGTGAATTTCTAATGCAGTAACGCCTAACGGTATTGCTGATTTTCTTCAAATTTTGCACCTTAATTTTTTTGGTAATATTTGATGAGAAATCATATAATGAATTTGGGACACTTTATCTAAAGCTAGAATATAATATGTAATATTTAGCACCGCGTCTTACTACCCGTTCAGGTTATACGCTTAAGTACTAATTACGCTAATGGATTAGGAATTAGGAAGGTGTAATTTAGATGAAGTGAACCCGAATTTGCGTTGAGGGAGAGTGGAAAACCATTTTAGGAAAAACCACCTCCAGTTCACCCAACCGAGATTCGAACCTCGATCTCCCCGTCCTCGGCGGTCGAGCTCAACACGACTATTGCGTTAGCCAACTACGCCACCAAGGCGGGTCTAAAGCTAGAAACACAGTAAGATAGATATGAAAAAGTTTGTGCAGTACACTTAACGTAACTTATTAGTTTATTCATATAATTTTATGGTTTATTAAGTAAGATCTTTTAAAAATATAAGTACATCGGGTCCATTTAAGTTATGACAAAACCATCTGTGGGTATGTGAATTAAATGCCATGGTCATCTAGTTTGGTTTGCGGGGACGAGAAGGCTATGGTTAAAATCTCAACCGGGCATTCCAAGGAATTAAAAAAAAAAAGTTTCTTACTCTTCCTCTATGCAAATTATGGCGATACTATTTTTTTTTATACATTCATACATCCCAAGGTTGGGATACCTGTTTTTTTACTGCGCACTTGCTACCACACGGCTATGGGATTATCCAATTATATGCCGAGCTCACTGTAGGATTTACTTATTAGTTTTTTTTATATATATAATTGTTGAAATTAGTAAACTTAAGTGTTTATATAGGATTTATTTCCAACTGACGCGGAGAGCCAGAGTAACGCAGGAGCTGCTCCAGCCTCTTATATATGCCCTACCCCTTGCTTCTTGGATCCCTTGTCTTTTAGTGTTAAAACCAACCAATAGGAGAGTTCTCGGCAGTCTGATGCTGTGAAGGCTAGCTTCCTATTGGATAAAAGGTGGCCAACTCATCACCACATTTTTAAATGGAACAAAAAAAAGTTTTTAAACAAAGAAAGGTTTAGAACGTAATATAATTGAATTTACTTCTGAAAATGCCTTATTGGAATGAAACTCAGTAAAATTATATAATAATTAATTAAAGTGGTTATTAATAATGAAGGTATAAATTGAATTTAGAATCTTGTACTGAGAATACAATCGTTCAAATTTGCCTGGTCATCCATGGATGAGGTATTAAAAGGAAAATTTACATACAGTTATTTAAAGAAAAATATACTTGATCCATGACTTTTCAAATAAATGAGAGGTGCCCAAAACAGTATCATTACAAAGTTAGGGTACATTTTCTCTAGAACTCTACCTTCCTTATTACTAACCCATTAGCGTACCGTGCCGGTGGGCATGCATTCTAAATGACTAAATAATTTAGTCTGGTTTGCCGATGACGGGGAGTTTGGGTTCAAATCTAGGCCTGATATACTAAGGATGTTTTTATTCCCAAATGGTTCCTCACTTCCCCTCCACACATTAGCGTAATTAGTGTGTGTATAGCCCGTACGAATGATAAGCAGAGAGTCTAACCGGAACAGGAACTGGAACCTATAACCGAAATTAAGTTATTTTTAAGGAAACGGAATCGGAACTGAAACCCAAAAAACACTATTCTGAAAAACCGGAACCGGAATTGGAACAGTTAAATAATTTTATGTTCATAATATCATAAAGGTTCTAAAAGGTTCTTAAAGATTCCTAGTTTTACCGAAATATATATAATTTTGATAAGTTGTACATTTTTTTTTCTTTGGCTTAGTTTAATTTTGAAATGTTGTGTTTTCTCCTTTCTTAGTAAGTTTAGTTTACTACTTTGTTTGAAACCATCTTTATATAAGGTGATTAGAAGAGAGTTAGTGAGCCCTTAGCAATACACGCTAATGAGTTTAAATTCAAGAAGAATATCATGACTGTAGCATTGTTCACTATTTTCTCACTTTAATGTTTAAGCTACAGGTTTAAAGAAAATGTATTTAGCTTTGATAAACAGCAGATAATACCACATTCCTCAGAAGTTGAAATACAGAAATTAAGAAATCATCTCTTTTGGACACACAGTATAAGCCTATTGTACTTGACACTTCATAGAAGTGAAAACTGATAATCTGGTGGTTAGTTGAACAGCTTATATTAGAGGGAAAAGAGAGATGGAGGGTGGTGAAATGCAAACATTAAATTCTTTCGCTCAAGTTTAAATTAGGAAGTAGCTCAGTGAATGTGTCCCTTGTGTACAGTGCAGAGATGATTATTTATGTTGTTAGTAAGTGGTTTGAATAATATTATTCATGGGGCGCGTTAAATAAAACCCATTTCGGAAGTTTTTTGACTATGAGATTGACGGTGACAGATCAAGATCCAAATTAGAAGGATGCACTATTGTTATTAAGGTACATTATAATTTTTTAAAATTTCGATAAAATAGCTATGAGAGTGGCGGGGACAGATCAAGATGCAAATTAGAAGGATGCACTTATGTTATTAAGGTACGTTATAATATTTTTTTAATCTAGCAATCCTTTTGATCCAGAGTGTTATTTCCAAAGTGGTGCTCTGCTATCCTTCCACGCAAATGTGGATACACTTCCTCTAAATATAAAAATATAACCTTCCTCATTCATTGAAAAACCATTATCGAAATTAGTACATTAACGTAGCCCGAATTAATAGAAGGACGCTGTGCTACAAAGCTTTTAAAAAAAATTAAATAACCGGAACCAGAACCGGAACACTATCAGGAACCGAAAATAACCGGAACCATTATTGTGCTCTAACCGGAACCAGAACCGGAACCTTTAAATGTTTGTTTAGAGAACCGGAACCGATAAAAATTTCTGTTCCGACTCCCTGGTTTGCGATTAACATGTATCAATGGACACACGGGCAAGGGAGTCAGTCTCTCTAGTCTCGTCTGATTTGCCAACGACAGGTAGGTCGGGGTTCGAATCCATACCGGATGCAATGAGGTGGTTTTTTTCCTAAATAATTTCCCACTCTCTCCTCATCGAAATGCGAAGTCCTTTCCTCTAAATTCTACCTTTATAATTATAATGAGCTTGACATCTGGGTCCGTTAGCTCAACAATACGTGTAACGACTCTGAAAACGCAACTTTTATAAACCTAACGTTATCGAAGTTTAGTTAGTTTTCTAAATTATTAAACATGGTGAATGCGATATTTGACCCCGTCTAAACTCCGACGTGAGCGAGTTGCGTGGAATGTGTAAGCGACCTTGAACCGGCCAAACACACACACCTTCGTTACAGCCAAACAGCGTAAAGTGGCCCGGAACTACTTGAAATATCAGCCATCTCTTAGCCGCTTTGCACTTGTTCGACAAGTAGGAAATAGGTATTGTGTTCCATTTCCGGCGTCGGGAGACAGACAACGGATCTTAGTGTGTATTCATTCCAGAAATGATAGTTTTGCCGCTGGTTTTGTTTGTGAGAGTGCCCTTTTACAGCTCAGTTATTATGACGTGTACGTTTAACTATCAAATAAAAGTGTCTGGCGCTGGGATGTACATATACACCCTGTCAACGCTCAAAGGTATGAAGGAACGTCTGGAAGACCTTTTCTCCTTCCAAAATTCTACTATAAAGTATTTATTTATTTTTTATTTAGCGCCACGTCTTACTACCCGTTCGGGTTATACGCCTATGTACTAATTACTCTAATGTGTTAGGGATTAGTAAGGTCCTAATTTAGAGGAAGTGCACGCACATTTGCGTGGAGGAAGAGTGGAAAACAATTTAAAGGGGGAGGGGGGAACTCCCCAGTGCACCCAACCGGGATCAAACCCCGATCTCTCCGTCCTCGACAGTCTAGTCTAATACGAGAGCAGCGCGTTAGACCATGCGGCCACCGAAGAGGGATACTACATACTACTATAAAGTAGATTTCTACAGAGAAAAACAGGAATTTCAGACATTCCTTCCTACCACAAAGAGTTTAGAGTACATCGTGTTCTAAATAACCACAAAATGAGGCTGGGGTGGAAATAATTGGACGGTCTATGCTGAGGAAAGTGATGGACAACGTGCTGAGGTTTGCCTGAGGTCCGTTGGAGCTCACCTGGGTGACATTATCTCCAAAAAGTGAAAAAGTGTAGTATGGTAGTTTGATTTTATTTAACTAATGAATATTTACTTTTCAATTAAAGTGTTAATTTTCAAGTTACTAATCGTCTAATGATTTCGGCCCCGCCCTATACATTAAGAAGGGCATAAAATAGTGTAGCGGAATCACGAGGTTGCAGACCCAGAGTTATCAGGATTCAAACCCTACAGGATGCACTAAGATTTTCCTTTAGACTACTGTAGTTTGTTACCCCCAGAATAATACCAACTAGTGAATTATTATCTGAGGCCAATACAATAAAGACGGGTAGGCTTACAAAACTTACCCAATCATTATTTGAGTAGCTTTGGTTCGAGTACACCTATTACCTTCCTTATCGATGATCCATTGATGTACCGTAGTTAAAATGGGTTTGGTGTGAACGGGTACGGCCCAATTTTCATAATAATGGCCTTATACGACAGATAGAAAAGTTCCTAGATCTACTTTCACGTGTCCATACACCAGGTCATTTGATCTGCAGCTGTCGTTTTTGATATTTCCAATTTCTTACTTATAAAATAACACTAATAATATGGTATAATGTTATCAATTTTGTCCGCAAAAGAAATGTGTTTGTATTTTCTAAAAAAGCTCTTCAAATGAAAATTGGACTGTAGATTGATGCGGTTTAGGGATTGATGTGGGGAGGGTTGGGGGGAGGTGCACGGGTGTAAGATTACATTCCTACGAACCACACAGGCTACAACTACATACTCTTTCCCAGGAACCAGGATTCGCAACATTTCAGTGACCCGCTTTGGTGGCCGCGTGGTATATACCTCCCTAATCCCTAAAACCACTAGTGTAATTAGTGCATAAGCGTATAAACCGAAAGGGTAGTAGGACACGGTGTTTAAAAAAACAAAACATATCATTCAATGTTTCTTCCCGTACGTAAAATGTACTTCTTCATCTTCATGAATAGCTTACAAGCTTTCTCTTTTCACAAACAGTCCACGTCATTCGGGTATTCTCGATAGCTTACTATAGCAGGTGTGGGTTTGTGCGGTTGAGTCAGGACGAGCGATCGTCATTCTAACTCAAGAACAAGGGGGGAGGGGCTTTTTTCTTTAAAGAAGAGCGAGGTAGGCATCTAGATTGATTCAAATATATAACAAATAATAAATAGGTAACTTAATACCAAAAAAAAGTTGGTCTATTTTATATCATACGGCCTATGAGAACAACAAAATAACTCAAAACAAGAGAAAAATTAATTGATTTAAGCACCAGATGAAATATGGTAGGTATTCAACGCCTACTTTCTAAAGACAGAGTTAAATCAACACACGTCTTTCAAACTACAGTCCAATTTTCATAGAAAGAGCCCTTTATAAAATAATCATTTTTTAGCACCCAAAATTGATACCATTTTACTATATTATTAACAAAGTGTTATTGATAAAATCGTGACAGCTGCATATCATTTGACTTTATGTACCTACACATAAAAGGTTAAAAGGGGATCTAGTAGCTTTTCTAGCTGTCAGATAGGCCTATGTGAATTCGTAAGAAAATTGGTTTATAGTTAAATTGTTAAGACGAAAAACGTGACAGTTAAAAAAGTTACTAAAGTTACTTAGTGGCATCCGATTCTATACTCCATTAACAGTAAGAATTACTCTTTGAAAGGTCTTTTTTCCTACCAATATCCTACTATATAATATATTTATGGTAGGGAAAAAGGTCTTTCAGAAAACAGACTTTAGATCTACTTTGACCACTGTAGCCAAAATAATGTATAATAAAAAGTGGCTACTTCATAGGGGGCAGATAATTTATTAAAGCTATTATTACAGTATCTTTCCTAAATAGAGATTCCAGGGGTTATTTTAATGTGGATAAAGATATACCTTTCAATATCAAGTAGGTATATAGCTTATAACTATATTGTGTGAGAGTAGTTAAGTGACATCTCGAGTCCGTTCACGATAGGTTTTTACCTGGATGACAGTTCGAAAATCCTATGTTTAGGTTTTGGGTGGTAAAGTTTTTTAATTACCTGTTATATTTTACATTTAAAATAGGTATAAAGTAAACTTAAGTTTTCTCATACTTTTTCATTACTTTTAATAATTTCTCTTTAGCCAACTCGAAACAATATTTTAAACAGAATTAAAAACCTATTCTTCATTTTGGAATGTTATCGCTTAAGTGTAATATAGTGCATACATTAATAATACCTTTTAATATAGGCATCGTATTTACTTGGAAAAGAGAAAATACTTGTCATTTTTATATACATATAATAAATGATTTATGATTATTTTATCGTATTTTGAGATAGTTAACTGAATAAAATATTTTCATCCACTGAGTGTGTGCATCATTGTGAATAACTTATTTACCGTCATGTTCAACCACATGGTTTAAATTTGTGGCTCACCATTTTGAAGCTATGTTCGTTAGAAGTTTTTGTTAGTGTGGTGTGAATATTTTTTTTAAAGTGGAATGAACCGATAAATAAGCTTTGTGTCCGACCTCAAATAAATATATAGATAATATTGGCCTAAATTACTATGGTTAACTACCACATTCATATATTACCATCTGTTTTCATTACAGTTATCCAAAGTGATAGATGTCAGCTGTTGGTGTAGTGATATATTAGGGACGACTTCTAGTGACTTTTTGAGCTGTCATTCAAGTAAACTAAGGTTGTGAATGAATTATAGGAGAACGGTCTTTATTGCAAACAGTGGCTAAAAGTCACTAATGTCAACATATTCGGAAATAATTATTATTTGCTTGGTAATACCAAATGATCAATAAAAAGTGTTATCAAACGAATTAAACTTCTAACCAATGTTTCATTTACCTACACATCTTACCATAGATGAGCATTATATTAAAATCTAGTCTAGATGCATTTGACACAACTTCAGTGCTCTATCTATATCTGAAGTATTCAACCTGGGGTACACGAAGGCATCTTAAGGGGTAGACCTACGTGAAATTTAAATATATTATTTCATGATAAACACAGAACAATCTGGACCAGATTTGGGGTAAACCACAAGAGATCCAAACCTAAGGGCATGCGATTTGGGTGCATCTATTTTTTTTCCCCTCTCTCTCCTATAGGATCTATGTAGATTATAGAATATGTATAACTTTAACTTTGCCCTAACAAATTTAGGGTACAAAGTTGAAGAAATATAAAAATTATATCTGGAGGGAGGCAAACACAAAAGTTTGAATAGCACTGCTCTACCATAGTTGACCTTCATATGTTTTTAAACTTTTTATAACATTCTTTGAGGTATTTTGGAGGGAGAATGCTGCCCCGATGTTACTCCCTTCAAACTCCCTTGGATGTACAAGCCCCAACTATAACTAGGGACCTATCCAAACTGATATTAAACTGCTCCTTGGTGACAGAGCGTTTTGGAGATGGCTTTTGGGGACAAAGGGAAAGGGGGGGTTTATTGTTTTTTAATGACTCAACATCAGTTAGGTCTTTTTATTTCTATAGATGGCCATATATTTCACTCATCGGACTTAAAACTTAGTTTTTACTGGCATCTTAGATTGGAGAAAAGAGCAATAAAAATTTCATTTTTCATCAAACTGACTAAGTGTGAAGTCATGTTACTCATGTTTAAAACAGGATGAATTAATGGCGATGGGGAAATGCATCTTCTGTCGCCTCACAGCGCTTATTTAAGAAGTAATAAGACATGTATGAAACAGCATGCTTAATTCTTTAGTCCACTTTTTCGTCCATCCAAAGATCTAGGCCTACTATTTTAAGCTTTCAGTTAAATGTCCCAAATTAACAAATATTCCATTATTTTTACTAGATTTTGCGAAATTCCTGGGTTTTTTCCAGACACGAAAAATGCCCTGTCTTATTCCATTTTTCAGGTGCTTGGCAACCCTACCTCACCCCGCCCTTCCACCGGGCCCTCTCACCGTGGAGGGACCACATTGACTCAATAGAGAGGTACGTGTCTCTCCCGCCCCTCCTGAGTCTGCAGTTCGACTAAAATTCCAAATTAAAGTAATTAGCTGAGGTTTTATCTCACCCGAGAGCACCTGGACCCAGCCGCATATGTGGAAAACTGTTGTGGACTGGAAAAAGAAGAACAGCAGCATGGAGCAGATCGCGAGGAGGGAGAGGACCACGGACAAACCCACGAAGATCGTCGCCGCCTTGAAAGCGGCGCTCGGGATGCTACCCAGGTCGTCCAGACTACCCCTGCAGTCTTCCGCACCCCCGCTCACCTCGCTAGCCGTCCTGAAGTAACACCTGGCCCACAGCCCGAAACGTCCCGGATACTCAGCCTCCAGCGTTTCCCCTATCCACTCTGGAGTCACGAAAGCTACGACGCCGATGATGGCGTAGCATATCGTGAATATCCCCCATAAAACCCCGATCGCCTTCGAGTTGCGGATATAGTTCGTCGCGTATATGTGAGAAGATTCCACGTATTCCACTTTGGAGCCCATTATCACATGGAAAAAAAATCTGTAGATCCCAATTCGATATTCTTGCACAGCACTGAACACGCTTTGTATTGTTTCGAGTTTACACCACTGGATTGTCAACTGTCAGTCTAGTGTTTACTTCCGACAAGCACTAAACAAAAGTAATATAACAAAAGAAAAACAGTAAAGGACTCACGAACTACGCGACAATAACGGGACAGTTTCCAATGTCCGTTGACACATTTGTTAGCTCGGTGGCACGGACTTGTGCGACGATCCGACGCACATTAGCAGATATCTTCTGAAGAAACGTTTCGCGACTTTCGAGGTTGATAGGAATTAAGATGGCGGCCGTAAAAAAAAAAGCTGGTGGGAGGTAGGTATTGTGTTCGTTTTCTCTGAGCTGCTGCTGTGGGAGTGGAAGGTCGCTTGCTACCTGTTTGGCGGGTCGCGCCTGTAGTTCTTGCTGGCGTCAACAGGTGGCACCACGTGTTGTTTCTGCCGCGCGTTTAAAATATACAACAATCTCAATATATGTTCATGACACTTCTAAAAGAAAAGAGGATGACTGTCAAAGTTTAAGAAAATGTATGACTACTAACGGCTTTTGAAGCTGTTATTTTTATGGTACATTTGGGTAACTATTAAATAATATAGCCCTAATTTTTGTAAATTACTTTTGTCATTTAGTTATATTAGGTATAGTAGCATAGCTTAGGGGGGCGCGGGGGTGGTCCGCTCCGGGCGGCACTTTAGGTCCACTGTAACGAAAAGAAAAGTCTTTATTCTCCCGGGGTAGTAGCCTACAAGATGTCAGGCGCAATTTTATTATTTACTACTAAAATAAATAAAATGTAAATACATAACAAAACAGTTAAATTTACCTATCATTAAAATTCTTATAAATAAAACTCAATTTTGATTTCTTAAATATATGCATACAATATCTCAATATGTGGTGGAAACTTAATCTTAAAATATTTAAGCATGAATCCAGCGTAGATCATGTTCGGACTTTCACACAATGGAAGGAGTTGGAAATTAGAATCCGACATGGAGCAACAATCGATAAAAAGGAACAAAAAGAAGTTAAAAACGAAGTGAAGAAGTGGAGAAATACTTTCAAGATTGTTGGATATGATTAGATTCCTAGCTAAACAGAATTTAGCCTTCAGGGATCATCGAGAAGGAATTTATTATGAGACTAATGCTGAATCTGAATCAACGGGACATAGAAGACATTTTTTAGAATTAGTTTATTTGTTGGTGCTACATGCTACGTGAACATGTTCTAAGAATCAAGCTGGGGAAAAGTTTGCTAAATCCTATATGTCGCCTACTATTCAGAACGAGTTTATAGAAATTTTGGGAGAAAAAGTAAGAAGCAAAGCCATTGAGCAAGTAAAAGAAGCCAAGTACTTTTCTATGATATTCAACAGCACTCCTGATATTTCTCATGGGGATTAAACGAGCCAAGTTTTGTGCTACTTTATGATCGATGGAAATAAAATGAAGGTAGTAGAATCATTTGTTTATTTCATTGAAACAAAAGGTAAAACCGGCAAGGATATTTCAACTATGATTTGGCAAAAATTAGAAAACGACGGAATTGGTATTCAAAATTGTAGAGGACAAGCATATGATAATGCTTATTTGATGGTTGGTCAACATAGTGGCGTTCAGAGATGTAGCAAGGAACTTGGTAGAAAAGCAGAATGTTGTCACAAGTACAAATAACACCCTGAATTTGGCGGGTATTCATGCAACTTCTGTCACTGCGAATTCTGTTACCTTTTTTTGGAACTGTGGAAAGTTTGTTCGCGTTTTTTATTCCTTGACCCATCGCTGGTATATTCTGACTTCAATCACTGGTAAAAGTGTCCAACACGTAGTAGAAACTCGGTGGAGTGCAAGGGGAGAAGTTGTGAATATTGTAAAAAAATAAAAAAGTATATTCGAAAATCTTAAGTGCCTTAGAACAGTTAACTTGTGATAAAGAAATTACCAGGTCAAATGCTGCTTGGTGCGTTACAATCGTTTACCTTTCTGTGTTTTCTTGGCCTGTGGGAATCTGTCATTCTAGAAATTAACAACACACAGGACTACCTCCAAACAAAAAAATTGAACATACAACAATGTGATATAAAACTCAAGGCTTTGAAAAGATTTTTAACTCAAAATATGGACGAACTAGTTAATAGCCTATGCCAAATAAATTTGTTATGACCTTGGGATAATCATGAAGTGTCAACATCGAAGTAGAAAGAAAAAAACTGATGGCTGGTGAAGAATCACAATATGCTGAATTGGTATACGAAACTGAGTTGAGAAGAGAAATATTCTCTTTGCTGTACAGAGTGATCCAATAAATTACTCTCAGATTTCAACAGCTTCATCTTCTTGCTGAGAAATATGCTTTCTCACTCCATCAAATCTTTTGAATGACAAATACAAGTATCAACTAAATAATGACTACTGGTACGATGACATTTATAAGGAAGAGTTCCTCGTTGAGAGAAAAATACTTCAGAATTTTATTGTTGTTGCTGCTACGCAAGACAAAACAGAGATGTGGAAGGAAGATTCCCTTGAACTTTTGCAGTTTATTAAAAACAGTCTTGGGAACTCAATTCCAAATATTGTAATACTTTTACGAACTTATCTAACACTTTCTGTTAGTGTTGCTGCCTGTGAACGGAGATTTTCTGAATTAAAATTGATCAAGAATGACTTAAGATACACAATGAGTACCTTACCTTTAAGAAATTTGGCATACTTTCTGTAGAACAGCAACTAACAGACAAAATAGACTTCAATAATATCGACAATTTCTCTAACAGGAAAAAAAATGTTGTAATTAAATTATTCACTTCAGAAATAAATAAGGTGTCTTATTTTTTCCCCCTATGCGTTGTTTTGACTTTTGTCGAAGTATGTTGTGTATTGAGAGGGGCGGCAAACTCGGGGACCACCCTGGGTGGCACCAACTATAGCTACGCCACTAATTAGGTAGGTAGTGTGAAAATCACTCAAATGTGCTTGTATAGGGTAGGCCTACACTATTCTTTGGTACATTTTATGAATAAAGGCCGACTAAAAATAGATAACATGTTTAAAAAAAAATAGTTTTATTTCAAACTCTAGAACTATTTTTAAAACATTTGATCTTTGTAAATTAGCTTATTATAGTTTTCAAATGTCATAGGCATCTATACATTTAACAAAAACTAAGGTTTGTAGAGAATTTTTATTCTATTAGTAGATATTAATTAGCCTATTATTGTTAAAATAAAATTTAATCAATCATCAGCTTCAATTTAAGGCTTTATAGAGAGAGCTATGCCTCAATGAGTTGAATAACATAAGCTCTGGTATCTTTTTCAGTTCGAATACCAATCAAATTGAAGTTACTTAGGTTCAACTTAACTCAAAATTGGGTATGGTACGAGGAATTCTGAAGTATCTCTAAGCGTTGTCCCAAGTGTGTAGGTATTGAGAACCTTAAAAATGTCCTTAATCCTTACAATGGTCAAGGGCGCCCGCAGGATTTTTCTCCAGGGCTCGGGCAAACCGGGGGTCTTGAATACCCCCCAGTATGGCGGGGGTGTCCGAGGGTCCTCCCTCGTGAACATTTATTAAATTGAGGCCTCAAAAGATGCTTTTTAAGGCAATCCTTGTCTCCTGAAAATAAGACACAACATAAGAAAAATGTTTTAAATTTATCCAAATTCGTGGGTGGACACTTGATCTTGTAGATTTGAATGGTCAATGCTGTTGGAATTGCTCGCGTATGCAACAAACTATCAACCCTAAAGTCAGCAGGTGACCTGCTGGCAGGCACTAGTAATTAGTTTATTAGCTCTATTCTATAATTCTCTGTTTGTTGGCTGGGGGCACTGTCTGAGCGCTAGTTAAGAACAATATTGGGCAGGATTAGCCTACTTCTAATATGTATACAATCTCAGATGGGGGCAATTCCCCCTTCTCCCGACCTTCCCCTGCAGTCCACCCCGATAATGGTGGTTACTCATTATAGAGGGGTTTTTAACGGAAAATAAGGCAAATCCATTTTCAAAAAATCTGGCTACCAACATGTATTCATTGTATCCAAGCTATTAGTTTTGTCCTTTTGATCATTTGGGAATTTAAAGGGCACGTTTAATGTGCATAACCTTAATCCGAGTAAAAATTTTACCATGGGTATGCAAGGATTATTTACTTTTCTCATGTAATAGAAAAAAATAAATACAGTAAATCAAATAAGTTTGGCATACCAAATGAATTTAAAAAATACTATATTCTAGTATCTATGAGGGGCGATGGTTTAAACACCCCAAACTTCTCCTTTTCCTCATGCTCATAGCTTATGTCACTGAATTAGCACATGTAAAATTTATTTTGTTAAAATACATTAAACAGATTTGTTTGTGTGTACCTACTATCTCTGCATTGAGCCACGGGAAAAATATTGATACAATTTGGCATGCATATTTATGAGCCACCCAAGTTTTATGCAACTAGTAGATTATACACTTGTTTTGGTACTTAATTTCACACTGAAAGTAAGATAGTTACTGTAATGAAGTAATAATATTAAACCCATGTTTCAGTGGACAATTTATCAGTGATGAAAAAGTTACGGTTCAAATCTTGCCCAGTTGAACTGAGATTTTTTTACTAAATATGTCCCCTTTCTCTCCTTACACAAATGCAGGGTACACTTCCTTAGATTCCTATCCCCCCCAAAAAAAATCCCTTTAGAAAATGGTCTTTTAAACAGAAAAATTAATTTTATTTTTAGACAAACCTCTGTATTTAAAAAAAATCAAAACCCATAGAAAAATTAATTTAAATTTATTTATCTATTTCTGAAACAATTTTATTTTTGCTTACTATAAATAAAGATTAAAAACTCACTTTCTTTTAATATGGTTGGTTTGGAATTCAATTTATCTCCACGTATCTTTATTCTGTTTATAATATAACGGAACATACTTAAATTATTTTAATTTTTTCTTTGCTTTAGCCAAGTAGTCAGAATCTTTTGTTATGCAATGTTTATTTTGGCTTTATTATGTAGGTATTTTAGGGAATTCACTGTTTGTAAACATTTTTTATTCCCTTACTTATTCAGCTTGATCAGGTTGTCAACACATCAAAATATTATTTTTCTTAGCCAAGTATTTTATAGTTTGAACCTAATGTTTCCTTTTACAGAAAGCCATGATCATTAAGTTCTAAAATATTACATGCAAATGGCTATTTAAAGAAAACCTATTAGTCTTTGTGGGGTTCATTTTAATAAATATGGAAAATAGAACAAGGTATGGCAATTTAAAAAAAAATATTAATAGTTTTTTATAAATATATTTGGGACAAAATATTTTAATAGATAAACTAAGAACAGCTGCGGGCAAACTATAGCCCACAGGATTTTGGACAGTTTCATACATCCCATTAACGTAAACAGTTTTAATAGTTACTAAACAACATTTAGGTAGGCTAAGAAGCAACATGAGTCATGACATGTTTAAATTTATTTGCTATGACATATTAGATTTTATTTGATACTTTCTTTGTGTACCAGTTATTTAACTATTTGACTATTGTATTTTTGTGTGAAAATAAAGTTCATTATTTTGTAAATTTAGATTTTTGTCACATGTGACCTACTAAGAGACCTTACAGATGTTCATGTGTCCCTTGGGGAGAAAAGGTTACCCACCTATAACTTAGAAGGAAACCTTCTCATTAATAGAAACTAAGTGCTATGCAAGTCTTACATATTAAGACACTAAAACACTGATGCAGCTATAAAAGAATAAGTAAAACCAAGAGAGAAAGCATTATGTAGGTGTGCTAGTTAGTCCAATAGATCTTATGATCAAGCCTTTTATTATAAAAACAACCTTAAAACAAGAAAAGAACAGCTAGTGAGGTGGTTTCAAAATCAGCCCATCAAAATGGTATCTTCAACTCTTTTCCCAAATGGGCTTTCATTTATAGTTTCAATTTAGCTTTGAATTGTAATTATTTTATTTATTCCTTTGTTTTAAAATACTAACAAAAAATTACATTCATTTGAGATTTTTTACTCATTTTTACTATCTTGTAGTAAAACGAGTGATCTTTATTAGCACTGCGTCTTACTACTTGTTCAGGTTATATGTACCAATTTACTCTAATGAGTTAGGGATAAGGATGGCTAAATTTAGGTAAAGTGTACCCACATTGCATGTAGAGACAGAGAGTGGAAAACTATTTAGGAAAAAACCACCCTCAGTACACCCGACTGAGATTTGAATCACAGTCTCACTGTCATCGGCAGCCTAGTCTAACAAGAGAGTGACGCCTTAGAACATGCAGCCAGTGAAGCAGTTAGCGAGTGATTTGATGATGAATTTTGCCAAGTGACAGAATCTTTAGTAGGTCTAGGAAGGAATATATATATTTTCTGTTCCAAATGAAAAATAATATGGATATATTTTTAAGTGTACGATTTTAAAATTGTTTTTAAAATTCTGTATGCTATTTTATTTTAATTTAATATGAAGGATTTCATATACTTCTTTATCTATTTAAGGAAACTCTTTTCACTTTTTGAAGTATTTGGTTATATTTGGAAGAATGTAGAGGAAAGGTGGATAGAAACAAACATAATATGGCCTTTACAATTGTAAGAAGAATATGGTTCACACTATACATTGCTGCCACTGGACAAATAAATTGTGGCTGCATCCTGAAGAAAATTGAGCGTTACTGCCCAATCCCCCGACCTAGATTTTAATTCCATCAGAACTCACCAGGAGGGAGTTTTCTTTTATTTTTGTCATCAAAATCTGAATCATATTATTAATAAATAAACACAAAACATATATTTATGACATTTAATATCAAGCTAGATAAAAAGTTTATTTCAGATTACAATTGCATTACCAAACCAAATCCAGATTAATGAGCGTGTAAAATAATGGAAGAAAATAATTTTAACAAAGTTTATGAAACACCAACAATTTGCTTCAACATAATGTGGAGGTAGAAAAGAAGATGTGAGGATATATTTATTAGTTGATTTTGTTCAGAGTGCCAGTGCAGATTTGGCGACGGCTGGCTTGGGACCCTTCCCTGCTGGTTCGTCCTTTACATTAGAATCGACACCAACAACAATCTGAAACAATTTCAACATGTTTTTGTGATGGCAGGATATTAAAAATAATAAGGAAGTTTAATGTAACACTTTTCCACAAATACCAGATTAATTAACTTAAGATGGGTTGGTTTTTATTTTGCTCGAATCCAAACCCAACATTTTCTTTTGAAATTCAAATCCAAATCTGAACATAGACAATGTACAGTTTTAGTACGAGGCGCATCCACAAAGTAAGATCCGTTGAGATATGACCGCCAAAATAGACTCGTAGGCAGGGTGACACATGCGCAGTTGCATAGATTGACTCATCAGCTTTCTGTTGATCCTTTTACTTCAGTTGTATTCTCATCTGATGTTCTGTGAGAGTGATTTAAAATGAGTGCTGTCATAAATAATCCCACCATTTGTGAGGTTTGTAGTGTCATACGATTTTTTTTTTAGCAAAAAACCTTGACGTAGCAGAAATTTATTATCAGATATGTAAGGTTTACAGGCCTGATGTTATGAGTGAAAGTAAGGTGAGACAATTGGTCCGTCTGTTTAAAGAAGGTTGCACCAATGTTCATGATGAGGAGCAAAGTGGCCGACCAAGTGTGGTGACTGACAATTTAGTGGAATGTGTGGACACGAAAATTCGTGAAAACCGTCGTTTCAAACTTACAGAAAATTCTTTTGAATTTCAAGAAGTTTCACGGTAGCTCGTTTACGAAATTGTCACAGAAAAGCTAAGCTACAAGAAACTGTGTGCCAGATGGATCCCCAAAATGCTGATTGAAGCACACAAACAAAAAATGCGTGGATTCAGCTCAAATGTTTTTGCAGCGTTTTTAAAAGGAAGGAGATAAACTTTTTTCTCAAATCATAACCAGTGCAGAGACTTGGATTTCGTATAGGAATGTTGAAACAAAACAACAATTAATGCAGTAGCGTCACTCAACATCCCCAAAGGCAAAAAATTCTAACAGGAACGCTCCAGAAAAAATATCATAGCTTCTATTTTTTGGGACCAAAAGGGTGTCTTGCTTGATTTTCTTGAATGAAAAAGAAACATTAAGCGGGCCTTACACGATCAATAATATTGACAATACCTTATCATATTGTCAATAATATTGACCGTGTAAGGTGAAAAACTGGATTGACGGTCGATATTGATGGAGTATTGAAGGAAATCCGGATTTTCTGTTTTTCGGGCATCAATACTGGAAAGTGGAGGGGATATTGTCAATATTATTGACCATATAGGGGCGAGCGTCAATATTTCCATCAATACTCAGTTCAGTTCAAGTCGCGCTCCTGTGAAGGTGACAATGACCGACCCCATTACAAACGACTTAGTCCTTGGGAACGATGAAGATATTGTTGGCTCACCCGGTTCCCGTGAGGAAGAATATGCCCTTTGCCACTTCATCGAACAATATGAGCTTTCCCCAGAGCTGTGGAATCCGACCAACCCATTATATTCGAAGAAGGCAGCAAGAAATTCGGCTCTTGATCTCCTCATACCCATTTTAATGAGAATAAATCTGGGGGCCAACAAGAGGGAAGATGTGAAAAAAAAAAGTCTAAGAACTTCAAGTCTTCAAAATTTCTTCCAGTGGCCAAGTATCTCAGGGTTAAGGCTAATCTTTCCTTAACAGTTATACTTTCACTCATATTTGTGTCCTCCCATTTCAAAAACAGTTCAACTATCTGTATAAGTCTTTTAAAGGTACTTTCCTCCATTCGAAAGTAGTTCTTGAAATCTTCAACATCGCTGAGGCTAATTTCCTTCAACAAAACTAGATGATAATATTCTTATCTTTTCTTTAACCATTCCTTCATCCAGCGTTTGCGTTTCACTCGACGAGTAGTTCCAAGCGCCAAAATAATAGCTATGCAACCTTTTGTGCGATTATCCATGTTTTGGGAGGACAAAACCCAGAAATAACCGAATAAAACCACACAGATTCACCCTGCTCATATGCAGAAAGAGAATTACAGTGCAAATTTATTGACAAAAGTATTGTCAATAATATTGATCGTGTAAATAGGGCAAGTTTGAGACTGGTTGGCACGAGGATTGATGGCTGTATTGTCAATACTGATATTGTCAATATTATTGATTGTGTAAGGCCCGCTTTAATATTGCAGGATAATGCGAAACCTTAAAAAGGATCGGACAAACAAGACATGGCATGCTGACATCAGGGATTATTCTTTTGCATGATAATGCTTGAGCCCACTCTGCAGCCCAAACTGTTCAGCTGATTCAGCAGTTTGCGTGAGAACTGCTGGATCACCCACCCTATAGCCCAGACCTCGCTCCAAGTGACTATCATTTGTTTTTGAACATGAAGCAGTGGCCGCTCTCTCAGCGTTTTGCAGAAGACAATGAACTGAAGAATGGTGTGAATCACTGGCAGCAGATATTTTTTTGAAAGGGGCGTATAGAAGTTTGTGCCAAGATTTATTATTATAATAATTATTATTATTATTATTATTATTATTATTATTAATATTTTTATTATTATTATTATCATCATCATCAGCAGCAGCAGCACAGAGTCTCACTACCTGTTCGGGTTACACCCACTTACGCTAATGTGTAATGGTAGGGTGATTGTGAGATGAAATGGAGGGATCCGTGGGATCCGAACCACGGTGGAGGCCTGGCATTCCACACATTCACAAGCTGTGATTAATACACATCTTGTCAGAGGTGAAAGGAAGGGTTTGGCAATCAGATAAATATGTGCCAGGACTGAGGATTGAACCCCGGACCCCCAGCACAGAAGTCTAACACCTTATCCTTAGACCACTACCAAGATATAAAAAAAAGTCTCGAAGTCAATGGGGATTACGTGGAGAAATAAAGGAGGTATGCATGTATTTTCAGCACTTTATAAAACTTTTTTATCCCTACTAGTTTTTTTTAAATTAATTTATTGGACCTTACTTTGTAGACACGCCTCGTATAAAAATAAATGAAGTGAGCAAAAATGAAACTTATGTTGATTATAAATTAGCAGAAAATAGTTTTGACTAAGAAAATAGAACAATATAAATTTCTTGATAACATTTTGGCAACATTTAATTTTGATTTCTTTGTTTATTTGTCATATTTATTATGTTATCATTTATCAAGAACAAAAGAGAACCGCTTCAGTGGACACATGGTCTAAGGTGTCATTCTCGCAAAAGACTAGACTGCCGATGACAGGAAGATCATGGTTCGATCCCAGTCAGGTATATTGAGGGTGGTTTTACCTAAATTGTTTCCCATTCTCTCTCTCTCTCTCTCTCTCTCTCTACACAAATGCATGTACACATAATCTAAATTAGACCTTACTCATCCCTAGCACATTAGCATAATTAGTATATAGTCATATGACCCAAACAGGTAGTAAGACATAATATTAAAATAAACAACCAAAGAGAAGACATTTTTACCCCATTGCGGCTTACTACCAGTTCAGTCTATACATATAAATTAAAATTATACTAATGGTGTAGGGAGAGTGGGAGCCCATTTTGGAAAAACTAGCCTCAGTACACCCAACTGAGTTTTGAACTCCAACCTTTCTTGTCACCAGCAAGAAAGAATAAAATAACTTATCCCCCTCGATGGCCATATGATTTAAGGTGCTACTCTCGCGGTAGACTAGACTAGATCGAGCTATGAATTTCAGTCGGGTGTATTGAGGGTGGTTTTACCGAAATGGTTTTCCATTCTCCCTCCACATAAATGCAAGTACCCTTCCTATGAATAAAGCCTTCCTAATCCCTAAAACTATTAGCGTAATTAGTACATAAGTGTATAACCTGGGGAGATTGAGTTTGATCCCAGTCAGGTGTACTGAGG
This sequence comes from Timema bartmani, assembly GCA_902151455.1. NCBI lineage: Eukaryota > Metazoa > Arthropoda > Insecta > Phasmatodea > Timematidae > Timema > Timema bartmani. The sequence goes on from CABFWB010000032.1 coordinate 592,695, forward strand.
GTGGTTTTCCCTAAATGGTTTTCCACTCTCTTTCCCCACAAAAATGTAGTTGGACTTCTCTGAATTAAACCTTATAGAACGAGTTTTTACATGAATTCTACTGTTTTCACACGAATAGCACGAATTTATGCCTTTTTCTAAATAAACACAATTTCTGTAATTTGGCAAATACCACATCATGCAATATAATTTTCAATGTGGTAACACCGGTGATAGCACTGTACCAGGGCTATCGTTTGTACGAATAGAATCTGTTTTTAATTATTTTATAGGTATAAGATGAATCACAGGAAAAATTAGTCTTTTCAGGATATTTAAGCTTTTTTTCTTAGCCGAGGTTAGGATTAAAAATCACGATTTCTACTTTTACACATTATGATACATAAATTTCGATTCTTTGTTTACAGTTTTTAAAAGATTTCACGCTAGATCAAAGCAAGGACATTAATATATCTGGACCTTGCTACAGGCGGTCATATTTGGCAAAATTATATATTCTTAATTTTTACTCCCTTCTCCATATTTGGTAGTAGTTTTAGTCTTCTATGTTTCGATGTTATTATTATTTGGTCTAAACCTAAGTTGATAAACGATTATTTGGTTATTGCTATTTGTAAGACTCGAAGGTATTGATATTGATATATCGAGTTTGATATTACTAAGTGTGAAATGTTTTGTGCGTATTTATATTTGATTTTTCTCTGAACATGTTAATAAATAGTTAAATTCACAATATGAACGAAAAATTTAGACAGTTTAATCCTAGTTTTTTTTAAATGAATACTAATTCAACTCATATTCATGTAGATAATATCGCTTTCAGCTTATAATATCATCGCTTTTTGAGAAAAATAACACCACTTACTTTTCTCCTAAAAATAAATTCACCTTTTGCATGTCTCTACTTTTAGTTCAAGGCACAAATCTAAGATGGACTATTTTTGTGATATTTTTATTTGTTATAACAAACAAATCAGGTTACAGACTCTTGGCCAAAGTACAACACATCTCCTGAACGTGGCTGCTGTTAAATATGAAGCCGCTACACTAGCGCCAATGAAACATCTAGCAGTTTATTTACAAAAGACTTTGTTTATACTAAAAATAGGTTTTCCTTTAGGAGTTGTAAAATATAATTCATTAATACCTCTTCAACTTCCTCCTTGTTAAACATATGGAACAGTTTGTCCGGCGTCATAGTCATCACTTCCACGTTTGTAGAACTAAGTTTCTCTTCCATTACTTGTTTTAGGATGGTCAGTGCCGAGTTGAGGGCTTCTTTCAACGTCATTGACTGAAACAACACACACCACTTAGTTTGTAAATAGAGTTGGGTGAAATCTATTATTTTACAAATCTGAATCTATAGTTTACCTTCGAATCTTGAATCTGATTTTGGAAAAAATTATTGATATAAGAGGAAACACAAATATAACAGAAAATGCAAAGAATAACTAAATGTCAAGTCATTCTTGTAATTCATTCATTATAACAGTCAGTTAAGTGTTAAATTACTGGTCTGGGGCTTGGATGTTAAGTTCATCCTATAATTATAATTTAATATGAACCTCAAATAAGCAGTAATAGAGCTATAAAATGGATTTCCCTTAAAAATTGGAAAATAATTTTTTTTAAGAATTTGAGTCTCAAATCTGAAATTTTCTCAAAATCTTGAATATCCGGATTTGAGGGCCCATACTTAAAATATTATGTATGAAATAAGGTGCATTATTATGCAAAATATAATAATAGAATAGTAGAAAAATAAAGCACAAATGAAAGTAAAATCACTAACACATATTTACTCACACTTCAATATTTTGATGCTCTTCCTAAGGACACAGTAGCAGTAGTTAGGGATGTGCGAGACTCAACAATTCGAGAGTGAGACAAGGAAAAAAAATCTCGATTTCGTATCGAACGTAAAAAATGGTACTTAAAAAATTTTAGAAATTAAAAAAATGTATATAGAAAAATGAAAATAAATACCCTAATAAATTTACTAACCAAGCCAAGTGAAAACTTATTATTTTTAACATTTGATCATAAATATAAGGTTTAAATGGGAGTTAATATATTTTTTCCCCATAAAGGAGCCGAAATTGGTAAGCCATAACCTTAGTTTGTTAAAAATAAACGTGTTTTGTTAGATGCGCCATTAAGAAAAAATTTCTTTCAAATATTGTTTTTCAATAATGTTAATAATTAATAATATAATAAAAAATCCATCATGTTCTCGCACCATGATATTTTTTCATTTTCCAATCTCGAGCTGAAAAATTGGTTCTCGCATATCTCTAGTAGTAAAAGTAGTAAGATATAATAGGAAGCTAGCTTCAGTAATTTCAACTTGGTTGTGTATGATGAGAACTTCTCTTATAGAGACAGAAGCATTATGATTAGAAGAGCATCAAAATATTGAAGTGTGTGTGAATATGTGTTAGTGTTTTTACTTCTATTTGTGCTTTTTTTTCCATAATTCTATCAGTTTATTTAATTTATATTAAGGCACTGTGAGTACTCATATTTTGAGCTTCGAGCCAAGCTCATCCTTTAAGCTCAAGATAGAGATCAAAAGTTTTGTAGGCTCGCCATTTTCAAGCTTTCACTTGATGTACTTAATAATCAATTTATAAAACGCAATAGTAATTATAGGCTATTTAATTGAGATAATATCGACATTTCCAATTATAAATCATTTGGTTACTTAACAAATTGTTAAGGATTAATAACAATTTTCACATTAATAACATAATAGAGCTTTAAAACCACTTTCGACCGGTAAATTTATTCACTATTGTCGTCGATTTTGAAATATACTTGATTGAAGTTTTTACTTGTATTGCCACAGCCATATTGACAAAGCAATAAAAATAAGAATATCTATGTAGATTACTAAATTAATGAATGACTCTTTTTACTATTTTTACCTGGTCCCTTTCTAAAATATTAATTTATATTAAATAAAAAATGTAATAGCAAGAATATATCATTATATTAAATGTTTTCAAACTTAAGTTATTTAAAACCCATATTGATTAATATGTCTGGCTACAAAACTAGCACTAGTTTAGTTTATATTTAGTTATAGAATTATGTTGGTTAACCTGTCTAAAATCAATGTTGATCTTATTTATTGAAATTCATATTTTACCACATTTATATTAAAAAAGTATATACTATTTCATATTGTTTGCTTGAAATATTATTTTAGCCCTATTTTTTTTTAATTTCAAAGTATGAGCATCAACTTTTATAGCATTAAAAGTTGAATTGAAGTAAATTTCTCAGTAAAATAATGTATAGCGAGAGACTGTACAATGAGCATGTGCAACTGCGCATAGAGGAATGGAAATGGAACATAAGACATGATCATGCATGAATACACTAAGGAATAATAAATGAAATACAAAATACTTTAAATTTCTAACTGTTTATGATTCTTATAGGGTAAATTAAGTTACTGAAGCATATTTTGGGGAAATATCATATTAAAACGCCAATTTTATAAACTTTTTATCAAGACAATATAAAAACACTCAACAATAATGTAATGTGATAGTGAAGGACGCCAACCTCAAAGGATAGTTAGGTTAGGCCTCGATATAAACACACTTCTTTATTTCTTCTTACACTTTTACACTTTCCACTTTTTCAAACTTCCACAGTTGCATATTGTTATGAATTTTCGGAAATATTTATTTTTCATATGAAAAGACATTGATGAAAAAGTAAAATTTCTGAAAATTCAAAACAACTTGGTACTGTGGAAGTTTTGAAGAAGTGGTAAGTGTAAAAGTGTTTGAAGAAATGAAGAGAGAAGTGTGTTTTTCAATCTAGGACTAACCTATCATTTAAGGTTGACTTCCTTCACTATCACTTATCTTACATTATTGTGCAGTGTAACTACACTATTTTACTGTACATTTCCAGGCCATCATGCAATTATTCATTTTTTTACTTTTTTTAATAACTGTTAGTGTAATTATAATGTCCTTAAAGACATGCATGTTGAAACCATTTTAATTATTTTTTCTATTGTGCCCTTTATCTTTTTTGAGTGTTTTTCTTATTTTTAAATTATGTTTTTTAAGTGTTATTTCTAATTTAAAAACAGATATTTCCGTTTATTAACTTTTTTTAGAAGTATTTATATTTATAAAAATGAGTGTCATTCATATTTTAAGAACACGTGTTTTAGTATACTTTTTAAATCTGAAATTTTAAAGATATGATACCTATTTACATTTAAAATAAACAAATATATACACTTTACATTTTAAAATTATGAATATATTCAAACTCGACTCGAACTTGGGAGCTTTTAGAAATACTTGACTTGAGTTCGACTCGAATGAAAAAACCGAAGCTCGCAGACCCCTACTTTATATTACTTTAAGAATATAATTTCTTCCAAAGCTCAAGAGTTCAGTCAAATATTTAGAATGATTTTTATATTAAATAATTTTAAAAGCAAATACACCTAACATAAACACATATTATTCTAAAAAATGTTCGGTGTTGCCAAACATGGCTGGATCATTTATGCTCTTATGAATATTAAAGAAACATAAAATAAATTTTCTAAAAAGAAAAATAATTGATTCAACTTATTGAGGTAGATATTTAAATAATGGAAGGTGTGTTAATTATCACTGTACAGAAACCCGAAATGAAATTAAAACAAAAATCATGCCTAATATGTATAGTAAAATAATGTTACCTTGAAAAAAAAAATATTTTAGCTAAAATATGACTCACTTCTCCCCCTCTCCACCTGCTAATGTGTAACTTATGTTACAAGTTATCCTGACAGACAATTTTGAGGGATGCTTTTAGCCAAACAAATCGGTGAATCCCCCAAATTTTAAATGGAGTGACTAGTCTTAAGTATTCTATGTTAAATTCATTTCTATGAAAAATAACAGTTTTAGAGCACTGATTGACTCAACAGCTGAAATAAACAAAGTTTACCTTATGATAAACTTCCTGTAAGCTTTGCTGAGCCCCTTCACTACCAGAGCCAATTGCTTTTGCTTCAAACTGAACGAAGGTTCCCGATGGATCCATGTGGAACAGTTGAGGCCCCTTTTCATCAATTCCGGCAAACAAAATTGCTACACCAAACGGTCGACTCTGGAAATCAAATTATGTACAAATATAAGTTGAAAAATTATACATAGACACCCGTTTTAGTGGCTGAATGGTCTAAGGCATCACTATTGTGTCAGACTGGCCTGCTGGTGATGAGCAAACCACAGTTTGAATCCCAGTGTAGTCTATTAAGGGTGATTTTCCCTAAATGGTTTCCCACTCTCCTTCCATGCAAATGCAGGTGGATTACCTCTAAAATGGTTCCTTCCCTTCCTCATCCCTACTCCAGCAGCATAACTATAATATATGTGTATAAGCTGAACAGCTAGTAGGACGCAGCACAAAAAAAGACAAGTTAATAGAACATGAACATGAACATGGTGAACATTGATTATAACCGCCAGGTTTTTTCACAGAGTGATCCAGGTTTACAAAGATGATTTTCCTTGTTATTTAAAAAAGGAGCGATCAAGCATTCACAACGGTGACTTGTTAGCTTAATGTATGTTTCTAAATGTTTAGCTGATTGTATATATTTGTGGATAGAAATAATCTTAAGTTACTTATTTTGGGTATTTATGGTGCAGTTTTTGAAATTATTGATTATAACAGCACGACTTACAAACTAACTTAATTCTATAACAGACACATCATCAAGTCTCTCGGTTGTTAGTTTGTCACTGTGAAAGGGGGGAACAACAATTTTAACAATTAGGACTATATTTTTGAATAGAAGTGAACTGGGACTCTTAGATCAGTAGAGCTGTGCCACCAACTGAGTTAAAGTGTTGACTAATAAAAGCTGGAAGATAATAATATCAGCAGTGTTTGGAGGGTCTTACCATTGCTCCACCATCGTCATCTGAGTCTCCAAACTGAATTGCGAGATTTGACACTGCTTGCGCTGCAGACTCCACACTCATTCTCTCGTTGTACACAAACCAATGGTTCTGGCATTCTACCCTTGCTCGATCCAACATTGTTCTAGAATCAGCCATCAAACCACTCACAGCACAACCTAAGAAAAAACAAAGGGATAAAACTATAGTTTGGAGCTATTTTAATTTTGATATAAGATATAATACAACTGGAGTCCACACGAGCCGAAACTGGTTAGTTTTCCTACATGCAATGATGGTGAATGTCAAAACAAATTACAGTTGTAACTTGAAACGTCCATTATTTACAAATAACTTTAAAAATACAGTTGCCTAAAATCTCGATTCAAGGCCCAATTACCCCGGCTCAAATTTTACAATTTTTCCTGGAGAGAAATCCCTGGGCCCCCTTTTTAACTTGGGGATATTCCAAATCCCCAGATACCCTCATGTTCTCAGTGTTTAAATTGTCACCTGGGAATTTTTCTAATTTCAAAATGTTTAGAGTTGGGAAATTCACTGTCTCACCCCCCCAAAATGTATTTCGTGTGACACCCCTGGTTTGAATAATACAGATTTATAGGATAGGAGCTAGAGAAAAAAATTATTACATCCACAATAAGTAACAAGTAGTTAGTAATTTTGAGTAACAGCTTTTTCTAATTACAATTAGCCTAGAAGTTCTGTGAAATGTTTATATTATAAAATTTATTATAATTATATTCACAAAACTTTAATATCAATAAAATAATACATTTGTTTATGAAAATTTATAGTATGCATTCTATTGATAAATACTGTTTCAGTGGCTAACTAGGTAGATAAAGAGTCTGAAGAATATTACTTTGTAGCAATCAAATTTAAATTAATGCTCAAATTGGGTTATTAATAAATAGTTTGGTTTATTAAATTTATGAGTATTTAATTTAAATGATACAACATAGTTGGCATCAAAGATCAGCGTGATCAGCTACAGTGGCAAATAGCTTTTCTTAGCTCATCAGACATCAAGAAAAAGAAGACCAAGTATTCCTTATTCGCTAAATAATAATGTTACAGGCGACCTCAATGGTCTTGGGGTAAAGTGTTCGTCTCAGGACACGATAATCGTGGGTTCAAACCCAGTCAGGGTTGATGGATTTTCTTTTGAGTGATAAAAATCTGTAGCACAACTTCCTTAGTAGAGGAAGTAAAGCCATCAGTCTCATGTCTATTGTGGCATGTAAAAGAACCCTGGAAGGTATGTGAAAATAGCTTTCCGGCAAAATTGGTAGGCCCTTTCGCTCTCGCTCATAGAAATTCTTGTGTGCTGATATAATCAGTCAATTCAGAAAGTGCATGTTAAATACCTCAAATAAATAAAAAATTAAATATAATGTTACATCAAATGTCATAAATTTTGAAAATACGTGGTCTTCTAAGACAATTTAATCATAAAAAATGAGAGTATTCATATCTTTACATTTTATTTTTTCAGGTAATGCTTAACAAATAACTTATTTAACTGATGATACATTTGACACCCATAAGCATCTATAAGTTGTTTTTAATTTATTTTTTTGTTTAAAAACTGAAATTTACCTTGCATTCCTTTTAAAAATAAATAAGATTTTTACATCGATTCAGGGTTTCCTAGACTTGCAAAGATAAATATTTATGATTTTCTTAAAATATTGTTAAATATCTGAATTGTGCTGAAATTTTTTTTTTCATATTAATTTATATGAGGTAATTAGTGTGCGTGTTTTCTGAATTAACTGATTATATCAACACACATATTATAAACCAACTTAAATCTAGAACAAACACAACATCCAGTCTCTGGCCGTTAATTCATCGCTTTGGTAAATTTTTTCAGCCATGCCAAGAATTGATCCCGGGACCCTTAGCTCAGGAGACAGACATACTATAAACTGAGCTAGGATGTTGAACTGCTAAATAACTTACCGATATGCTTGTCTACTTCAACAATTTTCTCAATGGTGGTAGGTTCCATGAGAGGCGAGGTTATGCGTTTCTCTACAGCCAGCACTACACCTTCTGATGTGCAGATACCAATAGCCGTGGAGCCCAACTTAATAGCTTCGATAGCATATTCCACCTAATATAAAGAATAAATAAATAAAAATAAGAAATTACTCTCTTTCCTCTTTTGTCTGGGTTATGTTATCCACATATTTGCAATATTATGGTAGCTGGGTTGTTATAATTTTACTCAGCCCCCAAAAATACCCACCTCAGTTTTATTTAAAACAAAAATATCTAAAAAAACAGCTCCCCCCCCACCCCCTAAAAAAAAACTTTTATTTTACATGCAAAGGAATCGTCTAGTAAATTTTTGAAAATGGTTAGTTATTCTGTTGAAAACCTTTTGGATCAAACCCAATAATAAGACATTGATTTGTATATGGTGCTATACACAAGTTTTGAAATTACAGATTTTATACAATGGACTAAGCTATAAAATATGTTTTAATTGGTTGAAGAACATAATTAATATGTTCAACTAGCAGCTCACTTGGGATAATATAATTTTAAGGTACCTACACTGTATTAATGCAAGGCCCTAGAAATAATAATTTGTCAAAAAAACAAATGAGATAACAAAAGTTCTTACCTTTTATCTCTAAGTAAAGGTAACAAATCAATTCTGCAGCTGGTTTGCCAGTAATTTGATGCATGGTCTCCACTTACACTTCCTAACCTCTTTCTATTCCTTCCTAACAAAGTCTTTTTTTTGGGAGACCACCATTACATTGCGTGTCCATTAAATTGTGTTTTAGGTACAATTGCAGATCCTCTCTCACCTCTCTACACTTAGTTAACCCTACTCTGACGTACAACCAATAGGAATGAAGGGGCGTCTATATACAATTATATTGCGTTACAAATTCATTGTGTGTCTATTACATCGCATTTTCAGAGTGGCTACAAAACATATTTTACAAAATTCCCTGACTTTTCCAGGTTTTCCAGGCAACATTTTTCAATTTTCCCTGACTACTTTTTTCCAGTTTTAATGGTGGATGATGACTTGTTTTATTTATTATTGATCACACATTAAAAAAGTTTGTATCTACTAAATATAAACACTTTTATCAGTTATTTACTACCCGTTCGGGTTATACACACTTACGCTAATGTGTAATGGTAGAGTGATTGTGAGATGAAATGGAAGACCTACAGTTTAACGTGGAATACGAACCACGGTGGAGGCCTGGCATTCCTCACATTCACAAGTTGTGATTAATACACGTCTTGTCAAAGGTAAAGGAAGGGTTTGGCAATCAGCTAAATCTGTGCCGGGACCAAGGATTGAACCCCGGACCTCCAGCACAGAAGTCTGACACCTTACCCCTAGACCACCAGGTCATCGAGTATTTTAAAAATTAAAATGTTGTTATTTTATTAATTAAAATGTTATTTTATTTAGGTATTATTACCTTTTGTTTTAGTGTTTAGTTGCAAAATTAATAGGATTTTTAGACTTTTTTTTTTAATTCCCTGACATTTCCCTGTTTTCCCTGTCATTCAAAAATTCCCTGACTTTTCCAGGTTTTCCTTGTTTTCCCTGTCTGTAGCCACCATGATTTTGCTAGGGTAGTGTCTCATCTCACTCTCACTTTGAAGGTAGGGCTGGTTGAAAGGATAGCGTGCCTGACTCTCACTTTGAAGGTGGGGCTGGTTGAAATGATAGCATGCCTGACTCTCACTTTGAAAGTGGGGCTGGTTGAAAGGATAGCGTGCCTGACTCTCACTTTGAAGGTGGGGCTGGTTGAAAGGATAGCGTGCCTGACTCTCACTTTGAAGGTGGGGCTGGTTGAAATGATAGCGTGCCTGACTCTCACTTTGAAGGTGGGGCTGGTTGAAAGAATAGTGTAACTTAAACAAAACTTAAATAAACTTCACCAGAGATGAGATGCCTAAGCAACTGGATCTTCAACACTCCTAAAATAAATGCACCATAATTTTGTTTTTTACTTCTCTGGAAAAAATTGTCCAGATAAAAGGTATATTTTTAAGTTGTAAATTATATTCTTATTTTATTAATTCATCTTTGCTTTTTGTTGCACCACAGCAATTTGAACTTACAAATTCAAGTCTCCAAGTGTTTTTTTAAAGACATTAAATGTCTAGCAAGCTAGAAACTCTCCCCCTCCCAAAGGGAGTCAATTGACCCTTCATTCCTATTGTTTGTGCATGAGAATAGGATTAGCTGTGTGAAGGGGTGGAAAAACCCGACGTGATGGAACTGCAATGTATTTGTACCAAAAATGTGATGTAATGGATATGCGATGTAATTGTACACACCCTTTTTTTCAACCTGCTAGCTTATATAATATTGTTGCCAAGAATTACAATGTTGCATTATTGTTTTCCTTTGTTATGTCTCTTATTAGGCTACTCCTTTCCTTACTATGTTAAATTAAAATATGTTACTCTTCATCCCGAATAATTAATATATTTGAATTATTGGTTTAATCAGTTAACATATACATAATATCTTTAATTAAACCCCAAAAAATAAAAAAAAATAAAAAAACCAAGCTGGGTTGGTTTTTTCTTCAATCCTGTATGGTATAGATGAAGTGGGTTGAATTTTAGATGAAATGTACCAGCATTTGGATGGATAGGGTGGTGAAACAATTCAGGAAAAACAGCCCTTGATTTCTCCATTTAATGGCGAACGAGATATTCAAACTCTGACCTCTCCGTCAATGGCTAACCAAACTAGTCGATCTTAATGTTTAGTCAGTATGCACACTAATGGAAATAATGCTCATTTTGATCATAAAGTTGTAATGATAGCACCAACTCATGGTAAAGGAGAACATTAACATCTCTTTTATTGAAAATTTAACACACGGTCTGAAAACGTATGAATAAGAAAATTTATTGATGAAATTCACAAAGAGGTAGATAAAAATGGTAAATTCAATTGCAGAAAAGAAATAAAATCCAAAGTTGCCCTGACAAAGATTCAATGAACTTCCAGATAAGATATAATCACACTCTTGTCGGTCTTCGTATTGCTTATTGATTTAAATGCACATTTTATTACAACATTCCTTCAATATTATAATTGTGTTAAATTATTTGATGATTGTAATAAATAAAATTGTATTGATTGCTATGAACAATTAATTTAAAGAACAAGTTATTTTTAGTTAGTTCAGTGACAGGATAATAATAAAAACTAAACGGAAAATAATCATAATAAAAACTAAGCAGAGGCAATCGATTTTAACATTTCTTATGCCAAAGTGATTAAAGTGATTAGGCCCTTATGGCTTATAATTTATGTGGCATTTATCAAAATAAAACTTGCTTGAGATAGCGTAATACTTTGTGCGATAAGCTTGACCCAAATAGCCTACTTAAAAATAATATCCATGAGAAATTTGTTCTTTCAGTGTTCCACTTACAGCAATGTTATGAGAAGAGGACCTAAATTATTAACTCTTTATAAGTTATGAATTACAATTACCTGAAACAATCTTCCTTCTGGAGAAAACGTGTTCACTCCTCTATCATATTCTGAGCGTGTGAGAAACATCTAAAAAAACCAAATAATTTTTATGGAAATAGTTTATTGATATTTACTTGTAGAAGTGGGGTGCATGTATTGATGTGCATACAGACATAAGCATGAATACAATATTGATAACCTAAAATAAAAATGTTAATATAATTTCAAGGAAGAAACATTTAAGATTAATTGGATAAAAATAATACACAATATAGGCATGACAAATTGAAGTTCTATACTTTTATATGTTAGAAATAAACATATTGTTTATTTAATATCATTAATAGTTTGATGGTCTAAATAGCTAAGCTATTGATACTATGAATCAAATAGCCAAAGCTCTTATTCATGCTTTTAGTGAGGATTACTCCATCTAGATATCATATTCTGAAAATTGAAAAATGACACCTGGACACAGGAATCGAACTCGGGACTTTGGCTTAGTACGCCAATGCTCTTCCCACTGAGCTATCCAGGATTTGTCCCGTGCCCAGGGTAATTCTTCACTGATATTTTAAGGCAGAGTTTATGATGGATGTGCGGAAATCGTCGGCTACAAGTGTGGGATTATATTAATATCACGAGCTATCAGATAATGCAGTCATCTTCGACTTGGTAGTTGGCTTATTGCTGCCATTTGTACAATTATTATAATTGTACGGGATTGCATATTAAGAATCAAATAGCCAAAGCTATTATTTATGCTTTTAGTGAGGTGTCATTTTTCAATTTTCAGAATATGATATCTAGATGGAGTAATCCTCACTAAAAGTATAAATAATAGCTTTGGCTATTTGATTATTAATATGCAATCCCATACAATTATAATAATTGTACAAATGGTTGCAATAAGCCAACTTCCGAGTTGAAAATGGCTGCGTCATCTGATAGCTCGTGATATTAATATAATCACACACTTGTAGCTGACAATTCCCGCACGTACATCATAGACTCTGCCTTAAAATATGAGTGAAGAATGACCCTGGGCCCGGGACGAATCCTGGATAGCTCAGTGGTTAGAGCATTGGCGTACTAAGCCAAAGGTCCTGGGTTCAATTCCCGTGTTCAGGTGTCATTTTTCAATTTTCAGAATATTGATAATATATTTGTTAATTAGTTATAGCTAGGTACATCTAAATATATCATATTCCTTAAATTGAAAAATGACACCCAGATATGGGTCCCGAATTTGATTCCCATGTCCACGTGTCATTTTTCAATTTAAAGAATATCATAAATAATTTATTTAAATATTTCAAGGTAGGCCTAAAGCTCAGGCACCAAGAGTCAGTTTAGTAATAAGGCCTATCTGGTATGAATCATATTATCCAGCATGCCACTAAATACACAGCAATACAGTAGTTATTACTTGGCACATTAGTCATCTATATTAAAACTTGTGTAGTATCAGTCGATTATATGCAAACACAATACATTTTATTTACATTTGTAAAATGACATTTGTATGAGGGATTATAAACCTCAAACTACTGGTTTAATGTGACAGTCACAGTGTCAGATTCACCAAGTCTAGTTTACAAATGACAAGAGAGTCGAAATTTGAAACCTGGATAGGCTTAATGATGGTGATTTTCCATAAATTGTTTGTTTCTGTTCAAACAAATACAGCTCAAATATTTCCTCTAAATACAACCTTTCTTAATCCTGACCCATTTTAGTAATTAAAATATGTATAGCCTACACAGGTAGTATAATATGATGGCAAAATAGAAGCAATTCCTTGAAAATTTTGACATTTTATCAAATTTGCTGAAATAATTTTGTTTTGATGAATTTAGTTGGTCTACGAATAATTTTACAATAGTTGAGACACCAATACATAATTCAGGAGAATCGTGTATAAGTTTAAAATATGGGATGATACAGCAAAAACAGTAGGCTTATGTAGAAAAAAATTCAATGTATTGGAATGTTTTTTATTATTGCACTGTGAATATAAACTATTTGATTTATGAAAGCATAATATTGGTAAAATGTAAATATGTGAGTAGGCTAAAGTATAAGTTGGTTATTGGTCAAGTCAATTAATGAGTGGTGGAAGAACTGAAGGAAGCAGCAGTACCTCAAATAGAATAAAGGTGTGAATGATTTATTGGTGGGGTTTTCTTTAAAAGCTAGACAGTTTATATTTTCCAGTGTGAATGTTTCTCAACATAATAGACAGGTTAATTATTCCACACATTCAGGGGTTTGTTGGACAAGTAAACTAAATAAATTTCGAAGACTGATTGATTTCCAAATATATGTCTAAGTGTAAAACAAATACATTTTAATTACCTTTAAAGTCACGTTTAGAAAATGTATATTATATCTTAAGTTACAATAATTTGAGTAAACGTAAACTAAACACAAAATTTAACAAAATACGCTCAGTCACTCAAATCTATTGGAATCGCTGAAATAACGCTAAAGCTCATTTGTTTTGTTGATATTATTAGTACAATTGCACCACTACAGCGAAGACAAAACTTTCTCAATATTGAAATAATATATGCTGACAATGCTTACACAAATATATAAGATTTCGGCAGTAGCTCTTATTCTATAGAGCGCTTGAACTTCGTTTGTTGATTAGGTAAAGTTTGGAGTGTTTTTTGTCAAGAGAAACACAAAACCAATGTGAATCTTGTTTGGAACAGTGCCGTAACTACAAACCAAAGACCGGTGCAAACATTAACATTATACTCCTTCCTTTTCCAACGGTCAAATAAAATATAATGTTAAAAATAAAATGCATATTTCTAAAAAATACATATACTTACAGAATATTATAGGGGCCATCAAAAAGTATAAACACGAGAATAAAGTAATACTTTTTAACCTACATGTTTAAAATTTCTTCTTCCGCGTCTTGATAGAAGCAAAATCGTCAATCAGGACTGAGACGTCCATTTTTCCTGTTATCTCTGCTTTTATGTTGAGGAGGGCTAGCTGTGACATGCAATCTTTTCCCATGGTGTTTCGTAGGTAATTCTTGATGATTTTCAACCTAAAAAATATCCTTTCTGCTGTTGCCACCAAAACAGGAATTGTCAAAAAAAAAAGTGAGCAATTATCAAGATAACTGGAGCTCATGTCTGAAAACTTATTTAAAGCATGCTCGGGGAGCTGTCATATAGTGATAATTTTTCTGGCTTCAAAGTGTTGATAAAAAGCAACGACTGGAGAGATAAATTTTCTGACAAGTCATTAAAATACTGCCATCATAGATTGAGACAATTTTTATTTACTTTCTCATCATACAAGTTCAGCAATACTGTTGGTGTAAAAAATAGAAACAGGTCACAAATGCATAGCACAAAAGAATAGTACTCTTTTGTCCAATTGTTTTCCGTCTGTTTATTGCCTCTTACCACTCCGTGGTATATTGGTGTCATTAAGTGGCCGGGGCCCCTTTTGGATAAGCGCCCGGATGCAGCTGCATCGCCTGCGTTTCCATAACTACGCCACTGGGTTGGAGTGAGCTATCTAAGAAATGTATTTGGAAAAATTTATATGAACAGAGTCAGTAATGAATGGGTGCTGAAGGAGTGTGCTTAGAAAGGGAATCCAATAGGTCAATGGGGAAGAAGTTTCTCATGTTGGTTTGGGTATGTTGAGAGGATTAGTGTGGATCGAGTGACGAAACAAATATATGAAGATAGAGTGTGAATCAAAAGGAAGGAGTAGGCCATGTGAGACGTAGCTAAATTTGGTTGACGAATGCGTGAAAAAGAGAAACATTAAGTGTTTTAAGAATAAAAGAGCATATCTGACTAGGTGTATAAATGTTGTAGAAGAGAAGGGGTATGCAAGTATAGGAATGTATGAAAAAATTGAATGAGAATGGATTAAGAACGGTGTTTTTTTTAAAGCTATAAACACAGTTTCTTGTCTACCCCCAAGGAAACTGCGTGATTAGGTAGGTATGCAAATCTGTGTCTATATTTATTTTGAGCATATAATTTTAAGTCAATTGTTTAGACTGAAAAGTTAACTAACATTTATAAGCTAGATGACAATAGAATTAAATAAATAATTATATAAGTGTTAAATGAGGTGAATTCTCCAAATAACCATACTATCTCTCAGTTTATCATTATTTAATCAGTGTTAAATTAGGTGAATTCTCCGAATAACCATACTATTTCTCTGTTTATATAATACTTTGTTCTCTAGAGCTTCCATTTTTGACTCTTCGGTCCACATATGCTGCCTTAGGAATAGTTGGTATACATTTTATAATCACCCCCTACCCAAAAGAAGCATATGAAAATTAGTATTTACAACTATCTACTGTACTTTCAAAACAGATAGTAAGGATCTAGTGGGCCCATAAAGGTTCCATCTACCTGGAATAAGGCACCCTCCCCTCCCCCCTTCCTCAATAGAAAATTTAGCTAATTTAATGAGTTTCAAGACCAAATTTTCATAGCAAAAAATGTTTCTGAATAACCAACAAAAATTAAAATTTAGTTTTAGCTGAACACATTGAAAAGAAATATGTAATTTTCACAAGATTATTGAACAGAACAACATAAAAATAAAGTGGATGAAATATAAATTTTATAATTGTTATCTCTGTTAACTCGGACATAGATGATTCAAACATTGTTAGAATTGCAGCAGAATCCTAAATATACAATTTTATTTTGTCATCAAAATTAACAAAAAACAAGTAAATATTGTAGAATGATAAGACGACTGGAGCCCCTTTCCCCCAGGCCCGACTAGAGAGAGGGCAGCTGGGGTGGCATCCCCGGGGACCAGCCCAGCAGCCCCTATTGTTTACTTAATTTTTACTCAAATACAAAATTTATTAATTTTTAAGATCTGAGAAATGCTATTGGTTTTAGGGAATACGAATATCTACATTTTGTTTAAGTCAACAGACAGCTTAAGTTATATTTTAGCGTTGATTACTGTGCGATCCACTAATGTTTATTTTTGTCTGAATTATTCGGTGATGGACGGTGACGACGGTGACGTTATCGCAGTTCACGGGTGTCACTCACGGGCCCGGAAGCAACTACTAGTTTATTAATGGCCAGAAAAGCAATTTATTAATTTATGTAGATAAAATAATAGATTTTAAGAATATTTGGAAATAATTAATTTAAATGTGATGCTTTTTTATACTTTAAAGATTAAATATTAAGCTTTTGAATGTATTTAAGCTTTATTATGTCATGCTTTTATAGTTAAACTAAATATATACTTTTTTAGTTTTTTTAACCTTAAGTTTATCAATTTAAAAGTACTACATTTTATTTATGAAATAGGTCAGGTCTCATCTAATTGGATTTTTCATTTTTTAAATGTTTTTATTTTCAAGTGAAAGATCCAAATCACCCGTTTTATAATGATTATGCTTATTGATATCCTTTGTACTTTGTAATGTGAGTCCATATGTTTTTATTACGTCTGTGTAACTCATATTATTTTAAAGTGTTTTAAAGTATGATTTAAATTTTTGAATTTGTCCCTGGGGTCCGTGATTTCTCTCCACGGTTCTGCTCCCCCTCCCCCCCTTATCACCCATTTGTGGGTGCCCGTAATAGTGACTTCAGCTTATTGGTCTGGTGACGAATGTATAGGGGAGAAACTGAGAATACTCTTCAATTATCATACAAGGGGAAAGCCTTTTTCGTAGGAAGGGCCGTTTAGAAAATACAAAGATTTTTGCGCCAAAAATTGATACTTTTTACTCCATTAATGTATTATTTTATAGGTATTAACAATATCCCACAAAAACCACAGATGCAGATCACATGGCTTGACGTTTGAATACCTGAACGAATATTTCTAGTAGTTGTTAGATAAGGTCTTTCCAATGAAAATTGGACTGTATTCATGGATTAGTGCAATTTTATTTCTAAGGCAAATTGGAAATGGTTTGTGTTGTAATGATACTGTTTTGGACCCCTCTCATATGATAAAAAAAATCATGGATGAAGTGTATTTTTCGTTAAAGTACTGTGTGTAAAATTTCCTTTTAATACTTCATCCATGGAAAATCACGCACTTCTAGAAGTAGTGTCAATGTAATACGCTTCAAAACTTTTTTCTTTAAAAGATCAACTCTGTCGAATAGGAATGGTCTTATGACACGCTGGCTCCCTCTACGCAATAGGAAGCCAGCCTTCATAACATAAGGTTGCCAGGAGTTTTTCTATTAGTTAGTTTTGATCCTGGCGACAAGGAGTAGGCCATATGCAAGACGCAAGGGGTAGGTCATATACAAGACGCTTGTGTGTATGAATACACACAGGGCCACTAACTTAAATCCACAGAGTACACAGTAATATATTAGAAAGTAAAATCACAGAAAAACAATCTGTAATTCATCAAAAACTGTATCATATGACTAAATCACAATTACGCTATATGATATTATCTTGACCAAATATTTTCACATTATCTGTTGTTTTGAAGCACTCCTTTTTTTCTGCCAGGAGCTCAGTATAAGGAGTGGATTGGGTCTTTGTTTCTCTATTAACTTTGGCACTGGTCTCTGCACTGAAATAATTTTCTTCTAACTTCTGCAAGTCCCTTTCAATGTTCTGCAAAGCATACTACAAGTTTGGAACAGTAAGTATATGAAGTGGTGTTTCTCCACCATCATCGCTGTCGTTCTCTTGCTTTTTAGTTGAAGCATCTGAGGTAAGCTGGTTCATCTCTTCCACTGTTAACTCCTCCTTACCAGACTCCAAAAACCCTCCAATGTTTCTTTCATCTACATCTTCAAAGCTTACTTTTATAATTAGTGAAACACATTACCTATGAATATTGGTGCACTCGGATGTGGGACATTGCGTAGTAGCCTTCTTGGAACCGAGTTAAAACAAATCTCTATTTCGCTGATTGTGCTGTATTCAAAACGCGCAGTAAAAACACATGTTAAAAGAGAACAGCATTAGGAATATGGAGCAGTTTAAGGAACTGCATTAAAAATTACCCCTCAATGAAAATGTAAGACTACTGATAAATAAACACATTCCCATTGTACCCTGTTAGTAAAGAGCATCCTAAAGGAGTAGGAATGAGAAAGGTAGCTAAGAGGAAGTGTACTTGCTTGTGTAAGTTCTTTTAGGCTAGCAAATACAAATTAATTTTTTTATCACGATCTATAAAATGAAATGTATTGTGAATATTTTACTGACATTATTTGTTTTATTTTACATGTAACTTTATTTTGTACTAACAGGCTACAGGAGTACCTGGCGTTGCCCGGGATGACAAAAAATAAACACTTTTAGATTTATTTCTTCCGACCTAGTTTTTAATAAAATTATAAATTTTTAATAAATAACTTAAAATCACAGCTTTGAGGTGCACATGTTTGCACACAGAAGCTACAAAATTAAAAATTTAAACATTTTGCATAAAGTAGATATCGTTCAATGCTCATCAAGAGAAACAAACAAACTTCATTTTATTAATGCAGTTTTCAACATAAAATCGTTCAACCAATTATTTATGTGTACATGTAGGTACCTTTTGATGTTTTTATATTGAATAAATAACATTTGAGTAGGAAATTGAAACCAAATCTGGTATATTTTGCTTCAGATTCTTGTTCCGAATATTAAAAAAAAAAAAAGAAGCTCAGATAACCAATCAATCCTTTGTGATCGATCTATTTAGTTATAATTACATTCACCTGAGGCGCTATCTCTTTTAATTACTTCTCTATGACGTTAGTTTATACCTATTTTCTTAGGATATTTTTATTATCAAACACGACTCGAATATCTTTTATTGTTGTTAATATTACTTATGTATTAACAATTCTTTTAACTCGATAATCATTGACAACTTAAATTAAAATGAGTTCTGCTAATGATAATATACTAAACACTAAAGACATAATTTCACATCTTACAAATCATAATTGGAATGCTATTACAGAAGAACTGCAATACTTTCCTCATCTTCTTATGAAAAGGTGAAAATGTATTTCACTTCAACTTCCTTTGCATGAGTCCAGTTTGTAACATAGTATGGGAGAGACTTAATATTGGTCATTCTGGATTTTATGTAATCTAAGCTGTGAATACATACTAAAAGAAAATATTAATATACATAATATGATAGAACCAATAGGTTAAAGTGAACATAACATAATACATTTTGTCGAGTCTAGCATAGACTATTCAAATTACTTTATAATATATTGTTAGATTATAAAATACAACTACACAATATTAATTTTATCATAAATAGGTTACACTGTGACTAAATTATGAAAACATAGTAACAGCCTGAAAGGATTACATGTAGGAATTCATAATTTAAGTAACTGTAATGTGTAAAATGTATTTAAAAAAAAGTACATTTTACTTATTTATTTTTAAATTTGGGTCTAAAAGTTTTTTTTAATTTGTGTCATGTCCCTTTTATTTGTTATTTATTCAATTTGAGTCATGTTAATTTTATTTTGTTATTTACTGTGCTATTGTCAAAATTTTCTTGATAGCTTTCTTCAGGTGTTTGGGGATTTTATTAAAATTTTAATATTTTGTGGTGAGAAGAGCTCCCAGTACAATTGCATTATAATTTATCTGGTAATGAATACATCAAAAAGTTCTACTAAGTAGGTAATGTAGTAATATTCACTTTATTGCAAAATGTTAGGCCTACATAATTTTAACAAACACTACATTTACATACACTATGTTTAGAGCAACTTAAGATGGGGTGCTAGTGAGTGTGAGTTTAGGGCAGTATTTTCGAAGTTTTATATCATAAACATTTATTTGGCCAACATAAATCAAATATTTCTTCTATAGAATCATAGAGTTTAGTTTTTCGCACATGCTCATCTCAATAGTTCTTTAATATCTGCCAAGGGTGTCCTGGAATTTAGTGACAACTTTTTCTCTGCATTTAAAAAGTTTGTCGCCAAATGCCGCTATGCTCATGAGAGATATTCAAAAACTCTTGAGATTAGCATGTGCAGAAAGCTAAACTCTATGTTTCTATAGAAGAAATATTTGATTTATTTTGGCCAAAAAATGTTTATGCCATAAAAACTTCAAAATTAATGCACTAAACTGGTGCTCACTAGCACCCCACTTTAAGTGTTGAAAGTGATTTTTACAGTTTTCTTGGCACAAAATAACTCTTCACCTTATCAGCAAACAGTAATAAATATTATTTAAAGTGTTTGCCACTACAAAGTGACTTTTTGCTAAACATGTATTTAACATGATCTTAGTGCCTTATGCAAAATTTATAATCTATTTATGTCTCTATTTGTCAATTGAAACAATTCATACATAAACCCAATTTACACTTAACTCATTTTATTCCAGTGAGAACATCTCCCTGGTTGATCTACATTTGCTGGTCGAAGTGCTTCACATTGCTGCTGCAGAAATAGAAACTAATCGCCCGGCTGTATGTCCGGTAGTCAAAGAATGCTTTCGTTCTTTGAGGAACAGTTGTGTGGACGCAAGTGAGGTTCAGACAGTGATTGCTGAGAAAACTACAGCTCTTGACGATACCAAAACAATATTACAGTCACTCTATTGCTTGCAAGACAATATAAACACGATTGTTGTTCAAGTTGGTGTGCAGTTTTTGGGGAACCTAATTGTAAACAACCAGAATAACCAAACTATTGTCTGGAAGAAGCTTTCTGATGTTTTGATGTAATTATCTTACACCTTTAATTATTTTGAAAGTTAGGGTTGCATTACCGTACACTTGTTATTTCATAAAGGTCTGCTTTTGCATTCTAGTGTTAAGTCTAAAAATATAGGTAGTCTAAAGCCCCATCTACAGATTCCTTTTCTGTAAGGTGCGTAATACTCCAGAAGAGATTGATTCCACAGTCCACACTTGCACTGTCTAAAGTCCTTATCACTCTGTAGAAGTTGACTCAACTTTAACTTTCTAAGGACTAGTCGATACGGACTGCTAAGGACCACCATTAATGTCGAAGTAAATATGTGTGCTCACATAGAAATTTAAAAAAACCAATGACAGTGAAAGGCTTCATCCATTGTTGTGGGAACAAATATAAAATGAAATGGTAGTTTTATGAACGGAGCTATTTCAGAAATATTTGTTGAAAATTTAAAAACATCAGGAAGCATAGCATCTCAGAAACAGTTTTCTAAGAAATACCAAGCTCTCAGAAAGAGTGGTGTCACTCTGGTAGGTTTAACTTCCCCTTAGTATTCTTTATAACCTCTGTCTCACAGATAAAATCTGCTTGCCCTTAGCTCCAAACAATTTTCTTTTGAAGAGTTTAATTGGATGCAGTCTCCAACTCTCATTGGTTGGCACAGTCACAGGATATGAACATTGTATGTGCGATTTCTATTTCTAAGGACCATTAAGGACTTAAGAACTATACAGATGCAAAATTTACAGACTCTACGTGGATGGGGCTTAACTTTGGTACTTTATTTTACACAATTTGTTTTTCCATTTCTTCCTCATGTTAATTTTAATGTTGGCAACCTCCTGAATCTCCGTCTTCCTCTCCCTGTTAATAAAGAATAGATAGGTTAGGTTACAAATAGCCACCTTACACTGCACTAAAGGAGGCAAATTGGAGAGACTCCGACATGCCAACATATATATAGAGATGTATTTCCTTTAGTTTCTAAGGAGCTTGAGTAGAATATAGACAAATGGCTATACCTTCATTTTCTATGGCTGTATATAATCTTGCAATTGGGGTAATTTGAAAAAAAAAATCTCATTATAAATGTTGTGGAAATATAATAATCTTCTTGTTCAATATGGATCATTATGTGTCATGTATTAACATTAGCTAGTCACACAAATTATAAAACTAATCGGGAGGGAGATTATTTGTGCATGCTGTGTGAATCACACTAATTTGATGGGAAGCTTTTTGGGTAATTTCAAAAGCACTTTTCTCATGTGGTGACTAGGGCTATACGAGTATGTGAACTGATTTTTAAACATCTAACCCTAATGGGTAATAAGATATGATGCAAAAAAACACATGGCTTCTAAAAAAAGTACTAATGACTTCGTTGGGGTATTTAAAAAGTAGGGGCCAATTGGCCATCAAAAACATTTTTTTACACTTCTATTAGCCTACTGCCAAAATTAATCTATGCTATTTTCCATATTACCACCACAGGAATTTAACATTGGTCGTAACGTGACACTAGCTTCTGTACAAACTCATATAATTGAATCTTGCATTCTGTCAGTTCGACCATTCCCAGACCACTTTTTTTTGCTTGTCTTCGTTCCCAAAGCATTGTGGGCCAAGAAATTCTTTCAAGTGCAAGAACTAGTTGTAGTCACTTGGTGCAAGGTCTGGGCTGTAGGGCAGATGAACAAACACTTCTCAACTAAACTCACCAAGAAGACTGACCATACGAGCTGCGGCCATACGAGCTGCGGTGTGTGGTCGCATATCGCCATACAGGAGGATAACGCCAGTATATGGCAGCACACTTCTAGCATTGTTTGTCATTCTAGGTTTCATAAATTCAAAAAGAAGCACTTCCTCCTGATCCCAGAACACAGTGGCCATCAGCTTTCTGTTTGACGACATTTGCTTGCATTTCTTATGCTTTGGTGACCCTGTATGCATCCATTGCACGGACTACTGCTTTGTTTCAACATTAGTGTGCAAACTCCAGGTTTAATCTCTAGTCACAATGTGGTCAAGGAAATTGTCACCATCAATCGCGTAGCGTTCAAGGATGTCAGGGCTGATGCCATTAGTTGCTTCTGGCACCCATCACGTACAAACTTTACAAAACTGAATCTTCTCGGTAACCATCTTGTACAGAATAGTACATGAAATCTGGGGAAAATCTGCTGTAAGTTCAGAAAGTGTGAAGTATTTGTTTTCACAGATCTTCTTGTCCACATGCTCAATAAAGTATGGAGACACAACAGAACCCGTGAACGTTTGTTCGACCATCTTTAAATTCATGACACAATTTCCTGTCCTTACCTTCGCTCATTACAGCAGAGCCAAAACTTGATAAAGCTGGTGAGGAATTTCCCCTACTTCTTTGTGTGTGTGTGTGTGTGTGTGTGTGTGCGTGCGTGTGTGAAGACATTTTATCATGGCACAGACTTTACACGCGGCTCTTAATTTTATTGTTCATTTGAAAGCATTTGGACACAATCATAAACAATCACAGAGCTCAGATATTTGATCTGTCACTTTATAATGAATAATCCTATCATCTTGGGTGTGCGCCAACATGGCCACCACCATAACATAGCTACCATAGTTAATTGGCCCATACTTTCTGAACACTTCTCATATTTTGGTCAATTTAACTAACAAAATTCCATTTTATCTTTTATTTATAATATCTCTTGTCTTGACCTTTTTCTTAATCCTTATGGTTCCACTAAGAGATTCTTTGTTTTATATTACAGGGATCTACTGAATTATAATGATTCTAAAGTAACAAACTGTACATCTATGGTCATATACAACATACTTCTTGGTTGTCCAGATATAAGTACTGGTAGTGAAAAACACACTGTGCATTTACTTGAAGCATTGATTCAACATGCAATGAAAAATTCAGAATTTGCGTGAGTATTTTTACTAACTTAAGGTATATCCTTAAATAACATGCTAAATGCACTTTAAAATTTTTTTATAACTAATCTTCTGGTAGACCTATAGTAGGATTCTGGTAGGAAGAACATTATCTGACAGCTACAAACGTTACTAAAACAATTTTAAAGTATTCATACGTCAAGTCATATGATCTACAACCATCACGTTTGATGCATACCATCAATACCTATAAAATATATTAATAATATAGTAAAATATTAGTAGGTGACCACCAAAAAATATGTATTTTTTTTCTAAATTGTTCCTCCTATCAACATTCTACTACATAGCATATTACTCGCTTCTTTGGCGAATAATGTCACTCCTGCAATAGGTTGGAAGATTGATGTAAGGTAGGTTCACATTGTGTTGGGTATACTGAGTTTAATTTTTCATTAAGTATTTCCCACTCTTTTGCCACACAAATATGAGTACATTTCTTATAAATTATACTTTCTTCATCCCTACCGTATTAGCATGATTGATATAAATGTATATAAACAAGTAAAAAGATGTCGGGGGTAAAAATATATAATAAAATACATTGTGTTTTAGTTTTAATGAGTTTTTCTCACTATCACAAGCAACTTCACAGGCAGTACGGTAACTGTAATGCCCGAGTTTGACTTTGGAGGTCAGCATTTGATCCTAATTAGCTAAATGGTGGGTCATTTTCCATCTAACATCAAATATATAAAAAGTTAAACAAGCTAACATATATATTTTTACAAACACCCTAGAAATTCCACTTTTTGCTTTTTATGTGGAGAAAGTATGGTAATCGGGAACATTGATACTATGATGGATCTTGATATTTTATGTGTAACTTAAATCAATAATGTGGGTTCTACAATTATGTATATCTATATGTCTGTCTCTACTTGGGCTTACAAGCGAAACAATGATGGATTTCATTAAAATTTCATATTTAAATATTATATATGCTCATGCCTCAAGGATAACTTGTGATTTTGGTTCTAGCTTTAAAAATGAAGAGTTGTTTACTAGTTGATGACTGATTTTATGTTTTTCCAAAAATCACATTTTTGTTAAAAATACATATCTTGCTATTGTTGTACATGATAAATAACACTATAAATAGTTTTCTGTAGGAAAAATTATTTAAGGGTAGTTTACTAACAACAAATTCTTTAAGTTCTAGAAAACTAATATCATGTATTTTAATTTTAGATTATTTACAATTCAACTTTTGCTTGCGAAGAAGGGCTATTTAAAAAGCATTTACCACAAACTGAAATTGGAACATAATTTGTTTATACTGGAGGCAATACATGCCATGATAGCATCAGACCCTGATGAGGTATGGAAATCTTCAGATGTTCCTACATCTTCCATTGAATTCCTTATCTACGAATTCAAACGCCACCCTATGTGTGTCTTCCAACCATGCAGGAAGTCTGAGGAAGAGATGGAACCCAAAGTTGCTGCAAAACTTTTGGAAATAATTGCATCTGCCTCTGGAGACAATCGTTATATGAAGGACCTACAAAAGGATTCAAATCTTCTTGTTGATTGCATATGTAAGTTTATTCTTTGAATGATCATCAATATCATCATTATCATCACCACCATGAACAGTTTCAATCCACTGGTTGGGCCTGTTTGGAACATAAGCCTCTCCAACATCTCCTTTCTCTCCGCCACCTCTCCTCCACCAAGACCTCTTGATCTCCTGCCCCCCACTTCAATATCCAACATCTTCTTTGGTATCCTCTTTCTCTTCATTCTAATCACATAACCGGACCACCTTAGTTGTGACTTTTAAAATCCTGTCTGTCACTGGTTCCTCCTTAACTATTCCTCTCGTTTCTAATCCTATCCATTCTTGTCACTCCTATAGTATTTCTCAAAAATTTCGTTTTATGATTGATGAAAAGACTAAAATCTGACATCACGGTGGGATAGAAGGGAGCACGAGCTAAGTTCCATATTCTTACGGTGTTTTTAAAGCTAAACCTTTTGTCCAAAAGAAAAGAAAAATCTTGTTTCAGTAGATGTATATTGTATTATATTTTACATACAAGTATATTAGGGGTTCTTAAATATTAGTCATGAGCATCACAGAATTTAACCGGATACCTTTTTAAATGAAAGGAAAGAGTCTTAGTCAAATTCCTCGATGCCTATTACTAATATTCAAGAACTATTGAGATTACTATAATATGTAGAAAATTAAACTAAATGTAACTACTGAGATTTTTTTTATTCATACCAGTGAGGATAGACATTTTTAACTTCAAGTCTAGTGTGAATAAAATATCAAAGTTTTATTCAAGTTTGAGTAGTACAGAATAGTATTTGTGCACACACACAATTTTAAGAATGAAGATTTATTTGTTTGTTATAACACAAATTCAGATTTTTAACTAAATCTAATAGGCTATAGTTTACAAGCTCTCTTTTTAAATCAAACAAAAAGGAATTATTGAGGTTCTCTGTTCATTATGAAATGATATATTAAACAAAATTGAATCAAACTTAACTAACTTAAAATCTTTTAAATAAAATTTAAAACTCCTTGTACCTAAACAATTTTTTGAGTTTTGGAAAAAAAAAGTTAGTCAAGTTTGTAAATCTATCAAAACTCGACTCTAACTTAAATTTTTGACTACTCACACTTAGTTTTATTTATTTTTTCCAAAAAAAAGGTTTGTTTTCCTTTAACTCTTGTTCCCTTACAATGCAACTTGTCATTGTTTCCTCAGCCTTTGATAATTTTTTTTTTTTAAATTAAGACTTGGTATGTCATGTGGAGACTGTGCTGCCAGACTGTTTTTGGTTGAGTCAACCAATTCTAGGGCAAGGGTTCTCAATCTTCGAGGTCCACAGCACCCTTGTGAAAGGAATTAGAAGCTCATGGCACCCTTGTAAGCCCTTTGCCTTTGTCACATTTTTATTTTTTATTCAAAATGGAATATATCAAAATAAAGTAGCTTATCTAACCAATTAACATTGTCTTAATTTTGTAATTATGTTAAATAAAAACATAAAATTTACTTACTCCCTTACTGAATTAATTGAATTTTATAAATAGCAAAAAAAGAATAAAATAGGTATATAAATACGTGTAATTCACAGAAACACTAAACATTAAAATAACAAAACTTTCTTCTGTTTATTTATTTTCAAATGTAAGTGAAGAATGGTCGTGACCACGGGACAACTCCTGTATACCTCAATGGCTAGAGCATTGGCATACTAAGCCAAAAGTCAGAGGTTTGGTCCCCCTGTCCAGGTGTCATTTTTCAATTTAAAGAATGTGATATTTAGGTGTGGCTCTAAACGTAATTAAATATAATAGCTTAGCTATTTAATCCATCATGATATATTTATTTGTACAGTTGTAATTATTCTATTGGCAGAAAAAAAACAACTACTTAGTTGGTGGTGGTTGCATTATATGATAGCTCGTGTTCTTAATTGAACACACATTTGTAGCGGACAATTTTAGCACGTCCATCACAGACCCTGCCTTAAAATATGAGTGAAAAATAACCCTGGGCACAGGATGATTCCTTGATAGCTCAATGGTTAGATCATTGGCATATTAAACCAAAGGTCCCGGTTTAAATTCCCGTGTCTAGGTGTCATTTTTTTCAATTTAAAGCATATTTTCATTATTTATTCATTATTTCATTATTTTCATTATTTCAAATTTTCTCCCCTCAAACTCTCGTGGCACATTGGTTGAGAATCCCCGCTCTAGAGTTACCATGTGCTAATGACCCAGGGGCATTAGTGCCCCAACCTCTATTAGACTTAGTAAAATAGTATATTTGTGTTTGTTAACTATTGACTTGTGTGTGTGTGTGTGTGTGTATATATATCTTGAAACACTTTTTTAATAGGCTTATTTACTACCTGTTTTACCTGTATAGATAGTATGTACCGCAACACGTGAGACCCACTTCATCAGTGAACAGGAGACACACAAAAAAAGAAGGAAAAGTTCATACAAACATGTGTCCCATTTGACCTTATTTCCAAGTTACAGTCAAGAGATTCCACTAAACTGTTTGTACTTGATATCTCTTGACTTGTTGACTAGGTATGTTCTAAGGGTTGTTCCTGGTCATTCCAAACACCTGGTATTTTTGAAAGTGTGCGGCATTCTAGGACATGACGACTGCAGGCTTGCTCCAGGCCGAAGGTGGCCATTTTGAGCACTTCCTATAATGTTAAGCAGCTCTATATTACTGGAATACAAACATGACTATAACTCGGAAAAGGGGGCGTTTAAGTATTATGTAAGCACCTTAGGGGGGTAAGGGATTCTAGGACCTTGGTCATAAAATTAAATAGAGCTTAGGGTGTTTTTTTAATAAATATAAAATTCAAGTATTTGCTAATAATACTTTTTTTTATAACTTCAATTAAAAGTAAATTAAAATTTTAAACTTTCATAATGTTATAACTTGTTTTGATTTTGCCGGTTCAATAAATTTAAATTCATTGTACACCAGTGTTAATGGTCAATTATTTTGTACTGTTAATTTACACCTCTATTTTAATAGCTAACAGAAATTTATAAATTGCATGAATTTTTAATTTTTTTTATCGTCACATCTTACTACCTGTTCAGGTTATAAGCAAAATTGCATGGAAAAAAAAAGGTTATTTATGTGAACAAATGAAAAAAAGTTGACAAATCTTATGTAAGCAAGAGGGGCAGAAGGGGGGGTCAGGCATTTGCTTATTTTTGCTTATAAAAGGGGGTGGGCGGTGTTAAAATGGCCAAAAATGTGCTTATGTAATACTTGAACACCCCCAAAGGTCAAATGGGTCACATGTTTATGTTAAATTAATTTTATTGTTTTTATGACTCTTGTTCATCACTGAAGTTGGTCACACATCTTATGATACAACCTTTATTAGACAAGGTTTTCCCCTATGTAGGTATATCTAAAAACGGACCTTTATCTTAGAATCGCAGATTAGTATGTTAGTACAGACTAGTAAAAATTTGAAAATAAACTACTGGTACACTTAGTTTATCCTAAACTTGTAGCCATCTTACCTTGTAAGAACTATACTGGCCCTATCTTATAAACTAAACCATAGTGTAATCAGCCAAGGTAAGACTGCTATCTTTCAGAGTAAACTGAGTGGACATAAGTAATGTCCTTTTATAGTAAAATTGAAACACAATAGGTAGCACAGGTCAATATTAATTCTTGTAAAATGGCTCAACTAGGTGTTAAGTAACACAAGTGTATACTATTTCAATTCAAACAAAAAAAAAAAAGTGATACATTTTTTTTAGCGCTGCGTCTTACTACCCGTTCGGGTTATACGCTTAAGTACTAATTATGCTAATGGTTTAGGGATTGGGAAGGTTGAATATAGAGGAAGTGAACCCGCATTTGTGTGGAGGGAAAGTGGAAAACCATTTAGGAAAAATCACCCCCAGTTCACCCGAAAGAGATTCGAAACTTGATCTCCCCATCCTCGGCAGTCTAGCTTAATACGAAACTAGCGCATCAGCTAACTACGCCACCGAGGCAGGTATAACTCGGGTTTTAAAATGATTGATTCAGTATTATGTTATGCATGCTAGTAATCTTTTCTATTTTTAAAGTATTGTATTTTTGAGTCTAGCTTTTTGCAACAAGGAAAATAAATAAACACTAAGATAATAATTATAATTCCAGGAAAGGCTAGTTCTACTTAATTTGAACAAATTTAACCTAAAGAAACGTTAATGTAAAATTTGCAAAGCAAGTTAACATCTACAATTCAATATGTTTTACAATATCATAACTCTCCAATAATCTAAATATAAAATATTATTTCCACCTCTAAATTAACCCCCTCTGTCCCCTACAGATGATGTATAACTTGGGTAGGAAATACAACATGAACCAGATGTCACATCTTGGAGCCGTTTTATCTATCATACTTAAAAAACAATGGATGTGTACAAAGCTTCAAAAACTCTGACTTTATTTCAAATGTTTGTTTGCTTCAACTTTGATTCGAATGTAAAATCCTGATTATACATTTAGCTACGAAGCTTGGCCAAAATATATTTAATGTTTAAACATAAATGTATCTCTTTTTTTTTTTCATTTCATTCTGTTATCTCCACCACAAATTATTGTTTGCATAAAAAAATCTAAACTAATTAAATTACGTTTTGTGCTTATCACTTAATTTATAATTTAAGATGAAACATATTAATTATGTTTGAAATTTATCATTTTGTAAATTATATTTAATACCTAAATTTACATACTTATGAAAAGTATAATATTTTTATCCAACAATAAATTTTTTCTTTAGATATTTAAACTTCGATTCGGCTCCAGGAACATCTCATATTATTCTATTCTAATTTGCTTCGCAATTGGAAATTTGACTTCTAATATCCCTAAAAACAGTGAAACAATTTTATCATATTTAAAAAAATAATTGTTTGAAAATAAAAAAACTACTAAACTGATCCCAATTTCACGATTGTCCAATGAAAAACTTTGAAAATTGGACTTATTAATTTTTATGGTTCAAACATAATCTTGTCTCTAGTTTCCTGGTTAATCAACTCTGAGACAAGCTCTTAATACTCTTTTATTCAAGGTAATCATTTATTACAGCAAATACGCTATGTGGTGTCGGATGTACATTCTGTTTTAATGTAATAAACCACAATTTCTTACTAATGTGCCATGTAACCTAACCATACAATAAAACTTAAACCTCAATATAACTTCATTTATTTTATTTTGGGTATTTAATGTGCACTTTCTGAACTAACTGATATCAGCACACATTATCTATGAACGAGAGTGAAAGTGTTCAAATTTTGGCGGGAAGGATATTTTCTCATGCCCTCTAGGGCTCTTTCACATGTCACAATTGACATTGGACCGACGGCTTTACTTCCCCTCCGAAGGAAGCTGTGCTACATATTTTTATCGCTCATAGAAAAATCCATTGGTCCTGGCTGGGTTTGAACCCATGAACACCGGGTCTTGAGGCGAGCACTTTACCCCAAGATTGCCGGGTTCAGCAAATTGATTTAACCTCACAAATATTAGTAATGCTTTGTTGTGTAGAGGTGTCAAACATTTAGGTTTCAGATACATTTTCAATTGTGTTTATAGGATTTGGATTTTGTTAGACCAGAATAATTTTTATGTTTTTTTTTTTAAAGATTTGCTTAAGTTCTTCCACGAGCTTAGTGAATCAGGCAACAACAGTTTCTCAAGAATCGACAAACTGTCCGAACTTTCCGCAGCCCAAAAGAGTGGTATAGTTCAAGCACATCCATCCTTTGGTTTCAAGGTCAGCCTTGTGCGGCTCATAGGAAACCTGTGCTGGAAACACCGGGCCAATCAACAAGTGGTAAGTAGGTCCATTAATGTTAACTCTCTTTAATTAGTGTTTCATTATTGTCATTATTCTAATTGATACTATGTGTGTCTTTGCCATGATTTGTGTCACACTGAAAGAAACCGTTTTTGTTATTGCATAGTAGACGCAATGTTGTAACCCTGCAACTTATGAAATTCATTTGAATGCAAACAATATGGTATATTATATTTTTGTGCGATGTTTCAAGATAACCAAGGTTGACATCGTAGCACCACTTGGGGGTGAAGCTAAGGTTCAGGGGCATTGCACTGTAGAACAATATTTGTCTGCTGACTGTATTTATTTTGTATTTCAATTTGCAAATAAAACTTTTATTTGTAGGCCATTTTGAATCTGAGATTTTTAAATCAAATCCAAATATTGGCTTACTAGCTCGAATTGATTCTGAATTGAGGATCATGCTTTGGAAATTATTTGAATCAAATAAAAATCTAATATTTCTTTAGAGAAAAAATTTCAAGTTGTGTCCAATAGAGCATTAGGCTAAATAATTATGTTGATGGGTTAAATAGTTAAGCTATTTTATTTGTTAGTTATGGGTACAGCCGCATATAGATATCATATTCTTTAAATTGGAAAATGACACCTGTACATGGAAATTGAACCCAGAATCTCTGGCTTAGTACGCCAATGCTCTAACAGCTGAGATGCCCGGGAGTCTTCCCATGCCCAGGATCATTCTCACTCATATTTTAAGGCAGAGTCTGTGATGGACGTGTGTAAATCGTCAGCTACATAGAGCGATCAACTAAGATCATGAACTATCAGATAACACAGGCATCTTTGACTCGGGAGGGCTTTATGCTGCCAATAGTACAACAAAAACTTTATGCTGCAAATATCACTATGGATTAAATATCCAAGCTATTATACTTGTTAGTTTCAGTTATAGCCATATCTCAATATCATATTCTTTAAATTGAAAAATGATAGGCAGCAAAAATCCTTTTCGAGTCGAAGGTGGCTGTGTTATCTGATAGCTCATGATCTTAATTTATCACTCATGTGGTTGACGATTCCCGCATGTCTACCTTGAAATGTGAGTGAAGAATGACCTGGGCATGGGACAACTCCTGGATAGCTCAGTGGTTAGTGCATTGGTGGGCTCGAGTCCGTGTCCAGACATCATTTTTAAATTTAAAAAATATATTAAGTTGTGGTTTTAATCGTAACTAACAAATATACTAGCCTTACTACTCACTTATTTGTGCATCGTACAGTTGTCATTGTAGTTTTAGCAGCATATTGGACATTGCACATTGGACGCAACAGAGAGGCAGGCGAGGCAGAGGAGATTCCATAAACCACATGTTCTTATGTCTTACCACACATTGGACACAGCACATGCACAGTATAGAAATAACTCTGTCGTGCCTCGGTCTGGTTGTAGTAGTGGTACAGTTTTTCTGTATCCTCTGTGCCTCCATCACGTAGTTTCATCCACAAAGTGCAATATTGCGATAGAACATCTTATACAGTTAGTTCAAGATAATCCAGTGTTGTACAATACAAGCAATCCATACTACATGAGGATGAAACTGAAAGATGAGCTATGGGAAAAGATTGCCACCAAACTGAATTACTTGAATGATAAAGTGTTTCTTGTCAGACTCATTATCGACCTTTTTTATGGGTCAAAATTACTGACAAATGAGGACTTTAATATTATTATTTTTTATGTGCGTGTGTGCAGTTTTTACCGGCAGTAAAAAAGTCACCCCTTCCAATCCACCTTACTTGTTACATTAGTCTACAATATGTTTTGCAATGAACTTCAAGTAACCTTTTAATTTGAAACAATATAACATAGCAATGAAGATTATTACAATATGGCCGCTATTTTGTAGCACTAAACTAATAAAAGAGAGGCGGTTTACTATTGCGGGTTAAACTAAAGAATCATACTTGAACAGCAATAATTTCGTGTGATAAGGCTCAACTCTATTTTCTAAAATCGTTTCAATATACGGTGTCTTGCTGAAACCGCTTACTGTGCTATGCCTGCCCTGCATACAATGTGCGGTGTTTCCCTCTCCCTCTGCTGTGCCTTTGCTGCGTCTAATGTGCGCTGGGCCTTAAGCCCTCCTGAGTCGAAAATGGCTGCATTATTTGATACCTCATGATCTTAATTTATCACTCATATGTTCCTTATGGTTTCCCTACGTCCATAACAGACTCTGCACTAAAATATGAGTGAAGAATATCACTGGGCGTGGGAGACTTCAGGATAGCTCAGTTGTTAGAGCGTTGGTGTACTAAGCTAAAGGTCTCTTGTTCGATTCCCTTGTTCAGGTGTCATTTTTCAATATAAAGAATATAAATCATGTTTATTAATTTTGAATTGCGTTTAGTAAAAATTGTAGTAGTAAAAATTGTGTCCAAATAATTAATAGATTATTAATATTACACAATTCACACTTTCTGTAATGTTGAATAATATAAGTTGGTTTTATCAAATAAAAGGTCAATATTACCACATGACTTATCTGAAATGTTATGATGAAATTGTTGATTATACTTTAATAATGAATTGATTTTAGTTTCTATAAAAAATTTAATCATTTAAAAGTTTGACTTCTAGATTTGAATTTCTAGATTTGAATTTGGAATTACACTCCATTGAATTTGAATCTTGGATCAAATTGAATATGACATTTCAAATCAAACACAATTCAAATCTTTTAACTATAAAAAATTGGAATTTTATATCATATACAAATCTTAGTTGGATTCAGAACCAAATTCGAAATTTAGAAAGTTTGCACAGACTTAATTGTCTATGTATTAATCTAACATTGCAATTTGATAAGCTATAAAAATAAACATTAAACAACACAACTTACTTAAAAATATAACAGGACACATGCAATGAGTAAAGCTTAGGAGTTTCAAATATCATTTAAACACTATGTATTGGATATGGTTTTTTTAGCATCGCCTCTTACTACCCATTGGGGTTACTCACCTTTGTACTAATTACACTAATGTATTGGGTATTAGGAAGGCTATATCTAAAGGATGTGTACCCACCCTCAATGCACCCAACCAAGATTCGAACCTTGATTTCCTAGTCATCGGCAACCTAGTCTGTTGTGAGAGTAATGGCTTAGAGCATGCTGCCACTGAACCGGGTGGCTACTTAAAGGTGTTAATAATTGTGTCAGCTTGTTCATGACTTTTCTAAGAGGGTTAATTGCCTTCCCTATTTTGATTTAATTGACAGAAAATTTGTTTGTACTGGACATTCAAGTCCCACATCTCCCACTTTCTTGTAAGGAAGAATTAAATGAGTAGTGATCTTACACCTGCAGCCAAATCCAAGTAGAAATCTGTGGAAGTGTTTTGGTTATCTTTGAATGCGATAATCCTGAAGGCTATTAAAAACTGAATTGTTTTTTCTGGTTACATAAACTTATTTTTTTGGATCTACCTTCTCAGCTATGAAGATGATGACTTAAAGCGAACAAGCGATTACGGTCTCAAGTTGAGTAAGATTTTTGATTAGCCGTTTCCACAATCAAACCAAGGATGTATATATTTGAATCAAGTATGCAAGTCCATCCCTCTCACAGATGGTCATCTAACGAGGTATTTATGTTTTATTTAAATTTACCACAACAGCTTGTATGACATAATCATTTCTTGGTGACACTTTTGAGCTTAAAGCTAATTTAGCTCACAGCCTGTTACTAATATAAATGTCACTTTAACCACTGCTTTAATATCATCAGGCTCATGGATGTTCCTGACTTACCAACTTTGGGGATGCACATACACATTATTTTTCATTTATTGCGCCAAAAAATTTGTGTATGAGTGGAGCGGCCAAATTATTAATATTATTTGGGACATAATGTTTCTCAAGTATGACTTAAGCTGCCATAGACAACTAAAATATAATTTAAGGTAAAAACTAAAAGATATGTCCACCTTAAAGGATAAGCTTACAAATTACATTACCCTTACTTACCCTTAAAGCACAAATATTGGGGGGTAGGTAGGCCCATTATCAGATCCAATCAGTGTACAACTTAATGTTATTGATTTCAGGCGAAATAATCATTGGAACCATTGCAATAATCTTGTTCAAGGAAATTGAGGTTTGAAGTTAAAGCTTGACCTCTTGTTATAGACTTCAATGAAGACGATCAAGAGGAATCTAATGATGAAGATGTGGGTGTGTATATATACCAGGCAATGGGATAATTTATTTCATTAAAGATATATAATATTCTTGAAACATCAAGTAAGCATATAAGATATTTTGTGCTAACTAATCCTAATGTACAACTTTAGAACTGAGCTAGAAGATAAGTTCTTCTCTTTGTTTAAAAATATTATTTCTTTAATTTACTCTCCCTCGCTCTAGTCTTAATTCTCTGTTTCATTGTATTTTTTTCTTACTTTGTTTTTGTATCTATATTTTTAGAACAGAATATATTTTTGCAAATATATAACACTTGAAACATAATATATCTACTTGTATTACTCTAAGGGCTATAATGTAGAAACACAAACTTCTAAAAAAAAAAAAAGATTGAGCCCTACATGCATATTTTTCCTTTTGTTTGTCTTAACACAATAAACTTGAGGGAAAAAAATACATGTAATGTTCAAAGTTTTAATTTGAAACTTAGAAAATAAAAAATAATCCTAAAAAGTCAATAAAATATATTTTATGTATTTGAATTTAACTACTTTAATGGTTGCATGGTCTAGGGCATCATTCTCCTATTAGACTAGACCGCCAATGACAGGGATAGCGAGGTTTGATTCTTGGTCAGGTTTACTGAGGATGGTTTTCCAAAATGGTTTTCCACTCTTCTCTCCATGCTAATGCTAGTACACTACCTCTAAATTCAACCTTCCTCATCCCTAACTCATTAGCATAACTAGTACATATGCGAATAGCCTGAACAGTGAACAGGTTGCAGTTCTAAAATGGAAACGATTGAATCGTACAGGTCCTAGGAATATTTATCCCAAATAACGGCAAAATATTACTATAAAGATAATACTAACCTAACTGTTGTAAAGTTACATCAAAATATAACTAGTAACCTTTATAATTGTCAGATAAGTTTCTACTATGGCAATATTTTTGTATTGACATTGACAGTTACCACATAATTTAAAAAAATAAGTACTTGACTTTATTGAAATAATTGTTGTAAATTGTATTTTAGTTATCATTAATGTTATTAAGGGTGGTATTTTTCATAAATGTCTGCCCATCTCAACTGGTATATCATTTAATAAATTTAGATTAAATTTATGTAAATAAAAATTTCAAACAGTTTATTATCTTATATTAAATAAATCTTCTTATATTTTTTACTAATCAATATTTGAATATATCTTTACATATCTACAAAAACATTAGGCAGTTTTAACGTTAAGGCAGCGGAAATGAAGGTTGCCACTACAACTTCAGAATTATAAATCAGTGTTGAGACCTGTTTTTGACAAAGGATGCTAAATATTAAGAGTATAACTGCATGTATTTTTTAAATTTTATATACTTTCCGAATTACTTAAAATAATATGTTTTTATTTGTACATCATCATCGTCAACAACTTTTTCTCACTTGTGACCGAGTCAGTTTAATAAAATGCTTCCGTCTTCCTCCTTTAATTTCTTTCATTCTTCCCCTCTCAATTGTACACTTTCTGTTATCTGCTCCTCCCATCTTATTCTTGACCTCCCTTTCCATCCTCATTACATGTCCATACCATCTCAGTCTTGCTTCCTCTACTATCTCATGGACTCCCTCTACTACCACTCTTTCTCGGATAACTTAATTCATAATCTTGTTTTTCTTGTGACAGCTAAAATGCTCCTCACAAACCTCATTCGGCCCCATGCCCCCCACTTTCCCAGTCTCTCTTACATTCAATGTCCATGTTTCTGCTGCATATGTGACAATGGATGCAATGTTTATTTGTACTTAATATACTCAAAAGTTGTTGAAAATATTTACTATTTTTGTTTTCAATAAATCTTGCGATTTCTGTAAAGTTTGAACATTCTACTTATTTAAGTTTTAATACCCTAATTTTGTTGTTTTTGAACTTTTTTTTTTCAAGATAGGTAACTATTAAGCTATTTAACTTAAAACCATATAAAAAAAATATTTTGTTGAACACTAAACAAAATTGGACCTTGTGAGGGAGGACTGTAAATGATTATTCTAATAAATTTGTTTGTTTCTAATGGTTGAATATTTTTTATTTCTGCCTCATTTTTCTTCTTGCTTCCCAATACAGGCCTGTTAGGTCCTTTGCTTCCTGTCTTTATTTGTTCAATGCGGTACTTTCCATGAAATTGTGCATAGCAACTACTGACAGCTACCAACACTATTATTGAAACTAGTATTAACTTGTATCCATGTTTTATGTATGACTACAAGATTTGTACCCATAATTCCTGGCCTCTCAAAATTATGTATACTGCTGGATCCATAATACATCTTATCTAGCAAGAGAAAATCGATAACATTTTTGAAAACAATATTGTTAGTTATTTATTGTGAGTTATTTCTTCATTGGTTAATTTTCAGGTCCTATAATTGGCCCGCATGCCCAAGTTTTTTTTTGTTCCTGCTCATTAAAATCGTTAACACTCCCTTGCTATGGTCTAATTTTTATTTTCAATTGTGTAGTGTATTCCTCAAATACACAACTTTGGTGTTTGGTTTTCAATTCTCTGTGGCTAGGTTTTCTTATGCCAGGGACCGGAACTAGTCCTTCCCGACCCCTCGGTTGGCGTGGTCGGCCGCGAGAAACACTCGGATGCTAACACTTTTATGCTAACTGTCGATACATACATTTCTTTGGTGTGGAAAATGCTTCAGCCAGCCATTAACTGTGATTGTATTGGTTAGAGAAGTATGGATAAACTAATGCCACCAATAAATAAAGCACAACTAGTAAAATTGGTTTTAATTGGAGATTAATCGAATCATATATTTTTCGAATCCGAATCTTAAATTTTCTGAATACAAATTTGAATTCTTGTATCTTTAAAAATGTATACAATTATTTAAGTCAAAGTGAAAAACATTTAAAATTGAATTTAAAAAAAAAATTTGTAACCCTAAAGGTTTAATTTTTGGTGACATTTAACAAATTATATCTTTCTTTTTTTTCGTGTCTATAGTGTCATTAACTACAAAGAGAACACTCTTTATTAGTAAATTAATTATATTAATACAATTTTGTCCTTTTTTTTTTCCTATTTTATCACACCCGCCACCCTCAACTACACAAGTTTATATAATTCCTTTTATCAATTGCTTAAAATTGTCATTTGAAGTCAAGATCTTCATAATTGTATTTGAGATATTGTTTTAAATCTTGTATCTCTCGAATACCATAGCTGTACCATCTCTAGTTTTAGTATCTCTTTTAAATGATCGCAATATTTTATTTCTACGATACAGTGTCAGTTTTTTTTGTTAATTAAGGCTCATGCCAAAAATTATTTGCATATTAGATTTGATCTATTAACTAAATATTTTTACCATATCTACTTACAGATTTACTTTATATCCATTATGTTTTCAGTCTGTGGCCTTGGTTAGTTTGTTATTCAAGTCAAATATTTATCCACTACCAGCTTGTTAGGCCTGTCA
Source organism: Timema bartmani (assembly GCA_902151455.1). Taxonomy (NCBI): domain Eukaryota; kingdom Metazoa; phylum Arthropoda; class Insecta; order Phasmatodea; family Timematidae; genus Timema; species Timema bartmani. The sequence continues at coordinate 631,812 of CABFWB010000032.1, forward strand.
TAGCTTAATATGCCTTATAATCTAACTTAATATTAGGACAGGCACAATATCCAGTCTCCGGTCATTAATTGATAAATGTGAATGGGTAAACCCATATTTAATCAATGATCATTTTTTTCTGCCATGGTGGGAATCAAACCCGGGACCCTTAACTCAATAGGCAGATACGCCACCAACTGAGCTAAAGTGTCAGATCTACTTATAGATATGAGGCACTTTCCTTTATATAATTGTATATAAATAACTCTCTATGTTATATTCAAGTATAAAGATCACTTGCTACATTCTGATACAGAGAAATTATAATTTAGAACTTGGTGAGCTGCAAATCAATAATTTTTGCTATTTGAGAAATCGTCTTAACTCCTGGATAGCACCTAACATAGGTAGTTAATACAGTTCGTACCAGGCTTTGTATCATGGTGCTGTTTTCCATATTATACTTAACAAAAATGATGGAATTGATATAATTGAAATTACTATACCATGTTTTTTTAAATACAAGAATGCCTAGAAAAAAATTAATCTTAAAGTGAAAAAAACTTTTTAACCATCCTAATTTTGCTGTTTTCATGAATAATGCACCAAACTGCAATTTGACATGTTTTCTTGTTCAAGTATAATATTGTATCTGATTTCCCGGTTAATCGGATATATGGTGAGATAATTTGAACTAATTTTTAAAATATGATACATTGAGTTTTATCTGTCAGTCATTAATGTTTGTGGCAAGATAAGAGTAAGTATTATTGATACAAGCTGTGGAAGAGCTAAAAGAATTTATGAACATTTGAATTTCCAACCATACAAACAGGGGCGTTGTATGAGATATATTTTGGGGGGAGTGAACCAGTGTTTTTCCCAACTCGAAGCATTTCAAAATAAGAAAAATTCCCAAGTAGCAAGCAAAGGAGAGTACAAGAAGGGCATTGTTGAGGGGGGACAAGCCTTGAACTGAGCTTTTAGGCAACTGTAATTTTAAATCAATTTATTCGTTCACACAGGATTTTTAAAGCTACTACAAGGCTTTTTCATTGCATAAGGAAATAACTTGAATTATTATTTATTTCAGTTTACTTGCATCTGAGCTAAATATCTAATTGAGTTTAAATATATTTATCTAGATTGTGTATTTTAAATTAAAACATTTAACTGACTTTACTACAGCGTCTTCCAACATTTTGTAGTTTATGATCACAAATTTTCTCTCTGAGGCCATCGCGACCCTTTGATAACTTAAAAGCATTCAAATCATAATTTTCAAGTTTTCTTCACTGTGTATTACTACCAGCCCGGACTATCTACAATTAACTACACGAGTGGGATAGGTAAAATTTAGAGAAAATGTACCCTTATTTGCTTGGAGGGATATTAGAATAAACTACTCCTGGCCAGAATTAAAATCCTTACTTCACCTTCACTAACAAACCAAACCAAAAGAGCGTGACATTAAACATGCATGTCCACTAAAACTTGTTTTAATAATTATAAATTGCTTATAGTAATGATTATATGTGACTAATATGTAGTAAAAGAGAATCAACAAGTTCGGGGTTGGGAGATGATTTTATATTATGCTAGCAGCATTACAAGGCTGCCACAGTAAACAAGTCAGCAGGAAGCTATCAAAATGGAATAGTCAAAAGGAGCTTAGTCAGTAACTAGATCGTTTTTAGCACTTTAACAACTTACAATTCTATTAGAATTATGCATCTCCTATAATCATTAAAATCCTTGAAAAAGTAAATATAAAGCTAAAACCTCTATAATTTGACCCCACCCAAAACACGCTGCGACCCCCAAGTTGGAAACCGCTGCTTTATTATAACACACTTGGAAGCAATATTTAACTAGTAAGCTCCCTGAGCTGTAGGACTCACGGCACTTTATAAAAAAAATTAGCAATTTGACCACATTTATTTAAAAACATTTCCAACTGTAAAATAAAGCCAAAAAAAAAGAAGGAATTTATCGATATTTTTACAGTATTTTGATACCAGTCTACCAATGTCCTGCTTCATAACCCCATGGAAGTTGCCCTAAAATGTTAATACTGGTACGTCAATAAACTATTCAAAGCATATTGTAATTTAGCGCGTGAGGGTGAAGGGGCTTCCCCTGATATTTTATTAAATAACTTATGGCAAATTCGAAATCAGCACTCTAAACAATATGGTTATACGAATTAAATGCAAATTGAACACTGAATAACGAATTTATAAATGTATCCCAAATTTGAAAATGTTAAAGGCTGAAAAAAACCATTAAAAAAAATTTAGTCTACTTAATCAAATGAAAAATAATAAGAGTTGTAATAATGTAACACAACACTATTACTTCTCTTCCTTTATTGTTGCTTTGAGCCTATTTAAATGGGTTTCATGAAAGCCTATTTTAATAAATAATGAAATAAGATACATCATTTCAATTCAAACTAATATGGATACTTGCTAGAAAAATTAATGTGTATTTCAAAAGTCAAACATTAACACTAACCTCAATGTCCTCATTTCATCAGTCAGAGCTTTCGATAAGAAAACAAAATGTTACATAACGTTCTCTGCATTTATGCCTTCAAACTTTAATAAAGCCCTAATTAAGGCATTGGCTGTATAATATATGTTAATTTGAATCATAATTTACATAAAACTGCAGCAGTCTTAATTGCCACGAAAGTCATAACTAAAAACACTAAACCCTAAACAAAACTTTGGCTGACAATGTTGCCACTTCAAGCATTGCTGGCTGAGTAAAATTTTGCTACTGGGCAGCTCATGTTCCCTTATGATTCGTTTCCATACCACATTCGACATACACTGACTGGCCGTTGTCTCTGCCTACTGACAGCGGCGCTTCTAGACTACTTGATTAACTAAGCTTTCTACAATTTACTATAGAAGGAATCTCATTTCAATGTTTACAAAAAATCCCAACTTCAAAAATCATTAGAGTAGAAATCAACATTTGGGAAATTTTAAATTATACAAGTCTATGGTTAAGGACTTCCATAATAGAAAGTAATGGGGTACAGAATAAGCCTAGAATTTCCCAACTCCAGATCTCAAATCTGAAAAAATTCCCAACTTTCAAGCTTTTAACGAACATTGGGGGGGTAGGGAGCTACACACCCCTGCATACAGATAGCAATTGTTTCAAAACCATGAACTCTAATGCACTTTTTTCAAGCTTACAACTGGCCAAGAAGAGGGCCTTGAAGCATTATGTTTTGTTGGTGTGGCCCCATTTTGTTAAGTCAAGTTGTGAAGTAAGAATGCAGGTGATTGTAGGATTCACTTCTCTGCGAGTCATGGGTTGGAGTTTGTCCTGATGACTATATGGGTTTTGTGTTGATATTATCTACATAATATATAAAATATGTTAATTTGTTGAAATTTATTTTCTATCAATTTAAGTCTGTGTTTTATTCAGAATAATCTTATTTGCACACCCGATACGGCAGCTTAACGCGCTGTGGACTGTTCCTGTATAAGGTTGTTTGACGAGAGAAAATTTTAGATTGATGAGACACGGACCATTCCTCTATAAGGTTATGGAATGACTGGGGATAGGAGCCTTCTTTTTGAGTTTATACTTTGAAAGAAATTGTTCTAGTAGTTTCTATTTGTCTGTAGATTGCACCATGCTCCATTCATTCTAGAAGCAAGGGAGAGAGATAGAGAGTGTTTTTGAAGTGGTCATATTTCACAAGTGCTTGCAATAGGGGTGTGTCATAGAGTCTTTTTCGTAATCAACAAATAAATAAATGTTCAACCATGTGTGTTAGAAGATTTTCTAACACATGAGGATACATTTAGTTTTATGTTCTGAAACTGTTCATTAATTTGGAATACGTTAAGGGTGGGAACTTTTGATTAAAATGATTATTAAATTAAAATCTATTTCATAACAGCCTAATATTTTTAACTGTAAACTTAAAGTCCCATTTGCTGGGATAGTGTTTAAAATAAAAAATAACCCCCAAGAAGCAGGTGAAGGAAAATTGGGGTAATTTCTTACACTCAATTTCTTTACTAGGGTCAGTTTTTAAATTTAATTATTTTATTCAAGGTCAATTTATCTAATAAGTTTTGTTTTGATATAAGCTGGAAAAGTCATTCAAAAATGAAATTAGTTTTTTAGAATGTGTAGACTTATAGTCATTGCATGCATAACGATTTTTTTTAAAAACAATATAAAATCTTTAACGAATGAACATAAAAAAGTCCGACACATTAGCTCAGTCGGTAGTGTGTGTCTTTACTGAGTTAAAGGTTCTGGGTTTGATTCCTGATATGACCAAAAAATATATCATTGGCAAAATGTGGGTTTCCCCTTACACAGTGATTACTATTACTATTATTACTATTATCACCGCGTCTTACTACCCGTTCGGGTTATACGCACTTACGTTAATGTGTAATGGTAGGGTGATTGTGAGATGAAATGGAGGACCTACAGTTTAACGTGGGATCCGAACCACGGTGGAGGCCTGGCATTCCTCACATTCACAAGTTGTGATTAATACACGTCTTGTCAGAGTTGAAGGAAGGGTTTGGAAATCAGATAAATCTGTGCTGAGACCGAGGATTGAACCCCGGACCCTCAGCATAGAAGTCTGACATCTTACCCCTAGACCACCAGGTCACCCTTACACAGTGATGAATAAACAGTCGGGGGCTGGATTTTGTGTCTGTTCTAGATTTAAATTAGTTTATAAGTTATGTGCTGATATAATCAGTTGGTTCAGAAAGTGCCTCAAATAAATAAAAAATGAAAAAATAAATAATATATAGCTCTGACTCATATTATTTACTGTCATGAACATAAAAGGTGGCCAATACATCCATAATGAACCACCAAATTTAAAGTCACATTTTATGAGTATGACTATACCAGTTTGAGTTAGAAAGTGTTTTGTTTACTTTTGTAACTTTGTGTGTAGGTGTTTTATACCTTAGCCTTACAGAGGTTACTACAATGATTTAGCGCCAGACAAATCGATTCCCCACCCCTGCAAAGTGTAAATTATCTACATTTCCAGTCGTGTTGTTGCCCGCCAATATTTTTAATAATAGACACCTCTTGTGTTTGTAGAGTGGGAGTTAGAGAGTACCAGCTATAACTCATATATTGAGTCTGTGATGTCACAAGCACACTTACCTGGTAGAGATCTGGCAGGATGTTTATAATTATAGTTGGCTCAATCAACATTAACATGGTTTAGTTACTAATTTAGTAATGATCAGCTACATGTTGTGTAGTGTTACCAGGATAAGCAGGGCTTGTTAAAACTACTTTTGATATCAGTAGTGTATGCAGGATTGCGAAGTAGGGCGGTTTCAAGGGGTAGGGGGGCTTGGGGGTGAGGTACCCCAACCACCGGAGACAAAATTTTGTTACCATTATATACACCTAGAAGCTTTCTTGGAAGGTTTTTTTTTAATTGGTGTTTGTTAACTTTATCATTTATATTTTTATTTGTATAAACATACTAATCTAACAAAATAATAAATAAATAGGCCTAAATTAGAGTTGGCTTAACCATGACATAGTTCTACTGTCACAAAAATTACCGCTTATTTATAATAGTTAAATGTCTAGTCACTGTGCAACTCCTCGATGGAACCACGTGTGAAACTGGGAGATTTGGAACCTGCCACAATCTTCAGGAGTTAGGCCACTTCCTAGACTGCAAGAACATCAAATAGGACTACTAGAGAGGATCAACACAAGGATGTGTGGGACTTGATATTTTCTTTGCTAATAATAATACCCTCCCTCATTTTATTTTCTCTTCGGATCTGCGTGGATCTCGGGGCATCCCCAAACTACAGTAGGGGGGGCTTGAGCCCCCTCAAGCCTTCCTGTGAGTACGCTACTGATGCTCGATTGCTTGCCCACTCTGTCCCCTTTCGACCAACTACAAAGTAGGCTTTCTACATAACTCACATTTGAATGTATGTCTGTTAATAGGGTGCCATTGAGTGTTCTACCAAGTGATGAGAACAATTCACATGTACAGTCGAAAACAAACGTTGTCTACATTAGCATCACAAACTCCACTTCATTGGTTGTCAACTATAAAATTTTACCAGTTCTGGCTTTTTTATTTTAGCTGTTGGTTTTAAATTACACCTAATCACTAACTTTGCTTGTCATATGATCTCCATTGATTTCATCCTTCTGCAATAGGGGTAAATACTAAATATACAATTTGGACATTGAAAATTAAAAACTATTTTATATGAACTCACCTTCTTCATTGGCTGCATGGCTTAAGGCGCTACTCTCTTAATAGACTAGACTGTAGATGACAGGAAGATTGGGGTTCAAATCTCGGTTGTGTACTTAAGCATTTTTCCTAAAATGGTTTTCCACTCTCCCTCCTCACAAATTAGGTCTTTCTTGTCCCTAACTCATTAGCATGGTTGGTAGGTACTACATTTGCATATAACCTCAACAGGCTGTAGGATGTGCTGCAAAATAATAAATAATATATGAACTTCATTGTCTGACACCTTAGCTGGGTCGATAGCATGTCTGTCTACTGAATTTGATACTGGGTTTCATTCTCGGCATGGCCAAAAGATTTATTATTGGTGAAATGTGGTCTTAACCTTTCACAATGATCACTGGGATTGGATGTTGTGCTTGTTCTAGTCTTAAGTTAGATTATAAGGCACATGAAGCAACAACAGGCCTAGCAAGCTGGTAGTGGAAAAATAAATGGCTTTTCTTTAATTTAGATAAAGCTGCCAATAACACTAAAACACATTAAAGAAAAAAGGTTATTGTAGCATGAAATCCGCATCGATGGTCAGTCTCTTTGGGAAAGATGGGAGTTCATATCTCAGTTGGGTGTACTGAGGATTAAAAAAAAAAGGTTTCCCATTCTCTCCCTATGCAAATGCGGATACAAATCTTCTAAAATTCTGCTTTCTTCATTCTTATTCCATTATTGTAAGTAATGAATGCATATAGCTCAAACCGGTGCCAAAACACACTAACAAAATTATAGTTTGGGCCAACCAGTACATATAATTAATTCCATCATTTTTTCGACTTTGGGGGTCTAGTCGTAAAGCGATTGCCTCAGGATCCGGTGTTCCTGGGTTCAAACCCAGCCGAGGTTAATGGATATATCTTGAGTGATACAATTTTGTAGTACAACTTCCTTCGGAAAGGAAGTAAAGCTGTCGGTCCCATGTCGGCAAATTTGGTAGGCCTTTTTACTTTCACTCATTGGAATCCTTGTATGCTGATATAATCATTCGGTTCTGAAAATGCACGTTAAATACCTAAAATAAAATTAAATAAAATTATTATTTTCTCCAAACATTTAATGGTATATTAATATTACTAGCATAAACTTAAGAACATTGTTATGTATTGTTAAATAAATCTATGTATTCAATATATTTAAATAAACTTTTTACCATACACCATAAGTTTTTTTTATTAATAAAACTTTCCCAAAAATAGAAGGAAGAATTTATAAAATCATTCTTAATTTTTCAAACATGGCATAAATTCTCAGCAAAAATGTGAGAACCTGTATTAGCTATTATCAATTGCCTTAATGTGATTTACATTTTTTTTAAAGGTATGTTTTACAACATTAGCTACTTATTTTTCTTTCTTTCTGTATTGACCTACAAAACAAACACTTTTTTATGGCCTATCTACACTTTCACTAGAATAATAATAATAATAATAATAATAATAAAATGCAATTGATTGTTCTTTAAATAGTAATTCTATTGCCCTCATTCTTAGAGCTTTGGAAGTCATATCCAGATTTTCAAAATAGTCTAGGTGAATTCACATGACATAATTTACAGTTAAAATGTATTTTTTCGATGCGGGTCATGATTTTAGTGCCTATTGTGTCCAAACTTAAAAATAAAAAATATTTATATTTTATGTATAGTTCACAAAGTAACATAACTTATTGGTCATAAAGTCTCTATTTGGCTTCCCAAGCTTTTTTCACGGTTGTAAATGTTTCTATATGTGATTTTTCTTATACATTATTATATTTCATGTAGCTTTTGATACATAATAAGTAGTTACTTGTGAGTGATGATACAAGCAGATATGAAAACATTTGTTCAAAAAATCTCAAAGAGTAGAGAGAGCCTTTACTCATCCTAGACTATTGGTAGTGGAAGATAAAATTAAATTGTTGATCTCTCTAACTCTTTTTAACTAAACACAATCATGTTCAAAGTCGTCAAAAAATATATAGAGATAGTAAATTTGAATGTATTTCAACAAGGCGTTGCACATTCACCTTGGATGTGCTTATATTATATAGATTTATGTAATCAACACTGGTGGCCACAAAGGTGTTTGTCATTTCTTGTTTGGTTGACCGGTGATGGAATAGTCCAGTCTCAAATCTTCTCCGGATGTACAGAGTTGGTCTTTTCTACATGGTTTTTAACTTTTCCACACAAATGTGGATACTTTTACTCTAAATTATACTTTAATTCTTATCATATTAGTGTAAATATGTGACCTGGCGGTATAGGGATAAGGTGTCAGACTTCTGTGTTGGATGTCTGGGGTTCAATCCTCGGTCTTGGCTTAGATTTAACTGATTTCCAAACCCTTCTTTCACCTCTGACAAGATGTGTATTAATCACAACTTGTGAATGTGTGGAATGCCAGGCCTCCACCGTGGTTCGGATCCCACGTTAAACTGTAGGTCCTCCATTTAATCCCACAGTCACCCTACTATTACACGTTAGTGTAAGTGTGTATGACCCGAACGGGTAGTAAGACACGGTGCTAATAATATTAGTATATATATTTGAACAACTTGGATGGGGAGTAAGATGTGAAGTACATTATTGGTAATTTATACAACAGTAATTTTGTTGCTAAGTGTGTTCAAACTATTTCATAATTATATAGGGGTTGTTGGGCTCTGATGCAGGATATTAATGGTCCTGATTGCTATGTTCCATTTGAATCAAGAATGGATAGAATCTAACTGGTTGTTGTGAATCATTGAATACCGTCCTATATCCAGTGGCAAAGCATGGAATATTGCCAGGGGAGTAATAACCATGCTATGCTCGTAAAAATGTATCACCATTCAATCCTTCTTTTACCAATCATCTGCTTAGAGTTTTTATCTACTTTGTTCTATGCACAACCTCACATGGGAACTTCTGGTTGAAGGTGATTTTCTTTCCCTTATTTTATTCCGTTATTTAACGTGCACTTTATAAACACACTGACATTAGCACATGAATCACAAACTTAACCTAGGGCATTGCACATGATACTACACACACAAACCTTATGCTTTGATATTTACAATTAGAATGTCAGAACAAACCTTTGTACAAAGAATATGAAGTATACCTATTTATCAATGCTATCTGGAATTGAACCAGGGTCACATAGACTTGGGATTACCAGCTTAAGCTGCAAGTATGAGTTAATTGTGCGAAGCAGGTTAAAGTTTTAGCGGGTGGAAAAAATTGATATACTATTTTTAACAAATTTAATATCTACAGGACCAGTTAAGTGGTTATCACACCATGCCTGAGGTTTGATCCTGACTGGGTGTATTGGTGGTGTATGTAATTATTACTTTACAGGAGTTTATTGATACAGTTTCTTAAGATTTACTTGTTTCGTTATCTCTGGTTGGATAACTTAAGACACTGTCATTACTTGTATTATAATGGAAGACTAAACACATAATATGTACTTTTTCCTCTAAGGTAAAGAGAGTACTTATGGTTGCATGGACTAAGGCATCGATCGGCCGCAGGCCAGATCCAGTCCGCCAAAGCTTTAGCAAACAAACAAGTGTGTTAGTAAAACTATACCAATAATAACTAATTATTATTATTATATGAGAAATATAAAGTTAAATTTTTTTACTCATTTATTTATTTTAAATTGGCCCACCAAAACTTTTCTTAAACCATACAGGCTGCAATATGAAAAATGTTGCTGATTCCTGGTCTATGGCGTTAGGTTTGCAATAGATTGAACTTATGGTGAGGTTATAATCTCTACAAGGTGTTGTAGAGTGTGACATCACACTCTACGGATCACCCGCGCTGTTGAGCTGTGTGCTTGTCGTGTGTGGCGCTAGAGGGCAGGTCGGCCACCTTCCTCTCTGGCCTCCGCAGCGGTGGGACGTCAGTTCAACTCGCATCGAGTATCCGCTAGGACTCACTTCTATATGAGGGAGGTTTAATGAGTTCAATTTGGATGCACGATCCGGTATCGTTCACCTTTTTTGGACAAGTGAGGTTTAAATAGGTGTAGTGTGACTCAGGATGTGTCGTTATTCACCTGAACAAATTATTCACCTGAACAACAGAGCTTTCAAATGTTACTAAATAATTTAAGACTTTCATATTAAATAAAGTTGATCAACAAAAAACATGTCTGGTTGTTAATATGTTTCACGCTTCCAAAACCAACAAGCTACGAGTTAAAAGTGAGATTAGAATCAAGTTAACCAACTACTCCAATAAAGTAACAAGAAAAATTACAGTGTGATAGGTATGGTATTACCAACCCCTATCCACGCTAATGCAGGAGAATTTACTCTTAATGCCTACCGTTTAGAATAAGTAATCAATAATCTTGGTGTTGAATCATTCAATTAATTATTTATAGAAACTATCAGTTTGATCTGTTCTTTGCACAGATAAGGTGCATCAAAACTTTAATAATTTAGGACATTCAACATTGGGCTACCAACATTTTTAGAGTTCTTCCTTGTCTAATCTTGAAATAACTATGCCAATTCAAAGCCAATTATGGCTATCAAAAATATTAAAATAAATTAAATCTACAAAACCTAGCCCCCAAACTAAGTGCACAAATGAATGCACTCCATTTCCAACGCAATATATGCCTAGGGATGATCATAATATAATTGAAATAAAGTAATAAACATTGTTACAGAAGAATATTAGAAAAAAATATCATAATGTATCATAATGAGTATCATAGTTCACCAAAGAACATCATGGTTCACCAAGCTATGTCACCATAAATGGTTTATTTTCATTATTATGTCGCTCCTTTATAGATGATAGCTTATCCTTCAATTTTTAGCTATTTTTGTTTGTCTTTACAAAACTAAAACTTTTCCATATCGAAAAAGAGGTTGTTATTTTCTATTAGCTTAGCACCTTTTATCCATTACTCGACCCCCTACTTTAAAATTACAAACTTTTAAATTTTTCTGTTATCTGGGATGGTTACTTTACCAATTTGCCAAATTTAAATGTGCCTGCCAAATTTTAATTTTCAACAGTGCCAAAAATAGGGTTCCACATTAGTGGTATCAATTTTGAGCTCTTAAATTTCTTGCTTTTTAATTTTGAAGTTCCATTTATTCGGTTGTCCTGGAAGATATATTTAATTATATGCCAACTTTCACTATTATTCTGCACTGAGAAGTTTTTTTTTCCTATTGGCTTGGAACATTTTGAGCCCCCCAATTCTTGGAACAAATTTTTAAATTTCAAAATTTCAGTATTTCATTATTATTTGGGGTATCCCAACGGCTTGCAAGTATCTAAATTTTCTACCACACTCAGAAACTTTTTTATATTAGTTTTTGAAATTTTTAGCTTTCCTTCAACCCACATTTTAATTTTAAAATTAAAATCAAAAACTTTTAAAAAATTTTAGCTATCTGCAAAATTTCTATTCTATACCATATTAAAAGTTTCTTTTTATAATTCTGAAAGTTTCTTCTTATCCCCATCTAACTATCTTCACACCCACCCTCCCATTTTATAATTTAAAATTTTAAAATGTTTGTGCTTTTGTAGAGATCTCTTTACCATTTCAACCCTGACCATTTATTGTATCCACATTTGAATTTTAAATGTTTAATCTCTTCTGGTTATTTGAGTTTTGACACTTTATATTTAATAACATATTTTAATTTTCTACTGTTTTGGAAATTTTAAGCGGAATCTCTTTCCAGTTTATGGTCCTTCATTTTTAAATTTAAGAATGTTCTGACCTTCATTGTGATTCGGAGTGATCCTTACACCTGACCCACAAATTTCAATCTTCTACCACACTTCTAAGAAGTTTATTCTTTTAGTTTTGTCAATTTCAAAACCTGCCTCTTTTACCAGCCACCACCTCTAAAGATAAAATATTTAATACTAATTTTGTTATTTGGAGTGTTCCCTCTACATTCCTGGCAAGTTTAAATTTCTATCACCCCTAAGGGATTTTTTCTACTTATATGCCTATCTTTCCTCTCGCCCCCTCCCCCCTTCCCTCCAGCTCTCGCCCCTTCTCTATCTTTCGGAGTTCCATTTTGAAATTTAAAATGGTTGAACTTTAATGTTTATTTGGAAGTATCCCTAAACTCACTTGCAAAATTTTATTTCTCCACCACCTAAATAAATAATAGTAGTTGTTTGTATTTGGTTTTGAAATTTTGACCCCTCCTCCTCACCCCCAATCATTTCTCACATTTCTTTTTAGGCAGTTATATTTTCATTTGGTTATATGAAGGGGTCCTTATACCTGCTTGCTATATACAAATTTTCTACTACACCTACAAGTGTTTTTAGACCCCACTCCCCCCCACTCTCCTTTATTTCCAGGGGTCCCATTTAAAATAATAGACTTTTCTGGTTATTTTAAGTTTAACCTTACTTCCGAATTTCAATTTTCTACTACACTGAGAAGAATTAGTTTCTATTAATTTTGGAAATTTTAAACCACCTTCATCTCCCCCCCCC
>CABFWB010000032.1:644848-656717 GCA_902151455.1 Timema bartmani
ATATATATATATATATATATATATATGATATATCCCCATTTCATTGAGCTCCATTTTGAAATTTCTTCTTTTTAGATTTTCCTGGTTATATTATATGGGGCAATCCCTTCACCCGAGTGTTTTTTCTTTTCTGGCCAACTTTCAGCTCTATATATAGAGATAAATAATTAACTAATACATTAATTATATAATTATGTATATTATGATTAATGAATACATTAGTTATATGCATACATATCATAACCCAAGCGGGCAATAAGACGTGGTGCACACACACACACACACACACACACATTAACTAAATGTGACAGGCTCTTTAGATGATGATGTGATGATGACATACCATATAAGAGTCTGGTTTGAATCTCGTTCTAGTCGACATTTAATCATTACTTGGTGTGGTTCCAAGCCTCAATAACCTTCCTTGCGTCAAGAGGACCGAGACGCCGTTCTGGTTGTAGAGCGAACGAGGTATAGCCACGTATCCGATGGGTGCTTGCGGGGTCACCCGTCCCGCCCCCCTGGTGTGCGTGGACTCTAGGAAATAACACAATAAATGGCTCAAGTCCCTCCCTCGCCTTTAAACGTAGCCGCTCCGTCCCGCCACCGGGAGCGCGCAGGTACGAGAAATGTACCGTGACGCACCCACACCCACACACACACCGCTAACTAGCGGTATCTATCGGTATGCTTCGTCCGAAACAAGAGCGAAGCGACTACGCCTCGTTTGGATTGCGGGGAACGTGCGTTATCTGGCATCCGTCGCTTGGCCGTTTGGTGTGTTCCCCTGGAAAATTGTTAAACTCCTTGAAGTTGGGGCAACGCATTTTCTATATATACTAATAAAACTAAGAGTTTGTTTGTCTCTCATGAGCGTTGCGTCGCATGTAGAGGTCTGAAATTTAAAAAATATTAACCTCCGTGCACGAACATACCTCGGAGACAGAATTTTAAAATTTGGGTTTAATTTTTTTTTAATCTATTAAAAACTTGGTTGGAAGAGAGTAATATGCGTTTTTTCCCCCTGTTTGTTTGAAGAAAAGAAAAGCGTTGTCAGGGGTAATCACGCAATCCATTGACACAACACTTCCACTTTTTAGTGAACCCTATTAGCTTTCTACCCCCTTGGTAGGAAGAAGCTGGCACTCTGTTTTGGGAAGGGATGTTTTACATTGTTGCCAAGTGAAACAGATTGGAGTAGGATTGCGTATTGGCGGAATTTTTTTTTTTTTTCTATCCGAGGGTCGGTGAGTACAATTTGAGGATGAAACTAGCATGCACTTTTGGATGCCTCTAGAAGCTATTTAGATGTATGATTTTTAAATAAACATTGAAGTTTGATGCGTTTATTTTTCTCCCACTTACTTACTCTTTGATATTAGGAACTCGAAAGTCACTGTCGCACTTAAAAAAGTACGCCACCTATCCGTATCTTGAGCTAGTTCTATCCAGTCCACCTCATTACACCCTATCCCTTTCAGGTCCATTCTAATGTTATCCTCTCATCTACGTCTAGGTCTTCCCAATGGTCTCTTCCTATTGAGTTTACCAGTCAATACCGTGAACCTGGTTCTAGATTCTCCCATTCACGCTGCTTATCCTACCCACCGTAGTCTACGAGATTTGATTAATGTCTTGTGAGGAGTACAGGGTATGCAACTCATAATTATATAACCTCCTCCACTCCCCAGTAACCCCATCTCTTTTTGGACCAAATATCTTCCAAAGCACCTTGTTTTCGAACATCCTAAATTTCTTTTCGTCACGTAAGGTAAGAGATCACGTTTCACACCCACAGAGAACAACCGGTAAAATTGTTTAGTATATTCTGAGTTTTACGTTTTTTTGGTGTAATACGAGTTTTACTACTATTTGTAACTTTCGACAAACCAAGAACAAAAAACAAACAAAAACGCCAGCTATATCTACCCTCACAAATCACCGACGAATAATATCGTCAACACTTGAAAGGATTCAAGTTCGGTAACTTAAGGTGGGAGTGTAAGAAACACGAGCTAAGAACAGTATTATAACAGTTTTTATATCATCACCTTTTTAGGTCAAAATAAATTAAATAATTCTCCAGTAGAAAGAAACTTTAAGAGTTTAATTTTCTTCACTTGACAATACCAACAATTCTTGAATATCTGTCAAGAATGTCCTTGAATTTAATGACAACTTTTTCTTTTAATTTAAAATGTTTCTCAACTAACGCCGCTCTGCTCATGACAGATAATATAATCAAGAGCTCTTGATAAAAGCATATGAAAAACATTAAACTCCTACTGGAGCCATATTTTATTTCTGCCCGGTCTAGAAAACTGAGATTAGCGGCCGGGGGGTTCGTTGTACTGGCCACATGACACCCTCTACCAGCAAATGTTAACACTATTATCTCTAACGGCAGCGGCCGTTCGGTCGGTATAGCTCGCTTAGGGTTCGGCCAGACTGACAATTGAGCGCGTGGTTAGCAAATAGCTCTCGATAGTTGTTGACGAGGAGGCAAAGGTTCGAATCTTGGCTCAGTAGACTGAGGGTAGTTTTTGACAATTTATTTATTGTTGTGGTTTTCTCATCCTCTCTCCACGCTAATGGTGATTCTTATTTGTAAAGGCCTACTTTGATTATAATATTGAAGTATTTTAACATATCAGATATATATTTATATATGTAAAACTGATATGTTAAAATACTTCAATATTATAATCATATATATAATAATATATACATGTATATATACCTATACATATACCAAAATACAATAATACTGTCCAGCGCCAGTAAACTAGACTGTACCGGGTCGAGTGCGTGCGCTTGGAAAATAGAACCAGTTCTATCTTTCAAGTGCGCGCGCGCTCAGTCGCTCGCTCGCTCCAGTCTGGCCACCTCTCATAAAAACCAATGTGTTCTATTTTATATTATAGTCGCTCGCCCAGTCTGGCCGTCCCCTTATAGTTTCACACCATGGAGTTCTATTTTTTGAAATATTATAGGTACTGTTATTACCTATGAAAAGTGATATTTGCAACTCATATTACTTTTCATATAAATATATTGAAATAGTTTTAGTAGATTTTAAAACTGTCACAAAATTTTCACCCTATCTAATTTTGAAAATCTGAGTGTTCGTACAACAGTCTTATGTTTTCTCGCTCACTACTAAAGACGACTAGTACCTAGAAGGCGCTTATCAAGATGCAGCAGGCGACATAAACCATTCGTCGACATCCAGGCGATGCCATTTCAGTCGCTGTTTGACTGTGTTTTGTTTTCCGAGGTGTGGATCATCTCTTTTGGTATACCGAGGATGTTATCTCGCTAATCTTTACCCGCCCACACTTCATTGAAGTACACACGATTGCAATAAAATATTGACCTTTTCACATTTTACATTTGCGTACGTAGCTATAAAAGGTATTGCATCGTCAAGGATGATCTACGTGATAATGGGGTTGATCTCTGGTGTGAAGAGTCTAGATGGCTAGTGGTGGGCTTATTTGGTCCCTTGTTTTTCGTCCGCTACTGCGCATGACATCATCTTAGCAGGGGAAGATCTACTATTTAGCGACACCGTTCCAAGTATGTTTGAGAAAGAAAACAACTTATGATGTATTTATTACATTTGGTCTACGTTGTTTATCATCAGCATAGTACCCACTCACAAGCGACCACAAATAGTGAAAAAAAAAAGTTATTACTATTGAGGTAACAAATATTAAAAATTGTGAAAACAAATCATTTCTGCCCATGGGCGCCTGAAGTAATGGGCAAAAAAACATTGTTAACATTTTTTAATCTTCTAGTTTGCCTTGCATTTTTTTTTCTTAAAACAAAGCTGCTTTTGTAGAAAAGTTATAAATCAATTTGGGGGAATTACAGTATACTTCTTCAATATTTATTTAGGCAGGTTGTGTTTTTATGTAATGCTGTGAAATGAGTTCAAATTATAATATGGTAATCAATTAAATCCTTTCTGAAATGTTTATTTAATCTCAATAAAATGTTAGCAATATTATTTATCCTTGTATTTACCTTCCTAGCGCTTCCTTCCTAAAAAAAAAGTAAGCTTATTGAATCATTGTATAATGTACTATATTCGTCATTGTTACCATCTGCTGATTGTGATAGCTGAAGAGGAGGATTTCTTGAGAATGTGCATCGTAATTTATATTTAAAATCAAGAAAGGCTGGGTGAGCGTTTGGTGGTCCCATTCCACCTATGTAATAAGAATAATTTTCAAGAACATCTTGATTAATTAGATCATTAAATAATCATCCAATGCCAAGTTTGGCCTTCAAATATTGAAATAAATTTTTCAAAAAGCTTTGTAGTTATACACGGATGAAGACGATGCAGGAAAGAAGAATAGAAACATAGAAAAGGGAACGAGAACACACTATGACTTTTAAAAAAGTAAAAAGAGGTTTCATTGCGTGTTTCACACTCCCTCTTGATGAATGAGTTACGATGGAATTAAACATAGGTCGAGGGATTGGCCGGTAACGAAAGGTTTTCTTCACCCATCACCTCTGTGTCCATTGGCAGCATTGTATAGTGTGAACTGTGTTCCTCTTTTAACTGTAAACCCTTTATTATGTTCGTTTCCTTTTATGTGTAAACATAACCCTCTTTCTAGTATCTTCTTCCCTATACAACCAAACTTACCTAAAAAGTTAGAAGATGTTTTCCTTAAAGAAATATATTGTATGTTCACATCACAAAGCTATTTGTAAGCTGAATTCCTAATTTAAAAGGCATTTCACTTCTGTGCCCTGTGACTCTTATTGACTGTATATACTTTCATTTATAATAAAATTCAGTCTTGCTCAAATATGTCCAGCCCATATTATGCAAGTTTACTTAGTCTTTATTGTAAGGATATACTTTGTTAAGTTCATAACATAATTTGTTAGTTAAAGAGCTTAACAAATTGATTGGTTGCTTTCCAATTTTACCATAGTAATTTTGTCTCTCTTAGAAATGTAAATGCTTTGCTTATTGTATTCGGCATAAGCTATGCTGCAGTATTTACTTTTGGCATCTGCGCTTTTTTAAACATCTAAATGTTGTTGAGTAATTTTTTGATTGCAATTTATTAAACCCCTTCTAAGAAATAATTGACAGCTCTTGAATGCGTGACTTCTGAATATTTGTTTCCCTGAAGAAGAGGGTAGCGAATCCTAAATTTATTAAGTGATTTCTGAAAAGTTTGATTAAGCATGGCGTATCTGCGAACACTAAAAGTTATCTTAAGTCATCTTGAGGATTGTTAAAAAAAAGTATGTTGTTGAACCTACTCCGGGTACATTCCAGAAATTGCTGTTAGAACCCCACATGTCACTCGTTTTAATCAAAACAGGACAGGTACTAGAGAATAGTAATTATTATTATGTCTTTTACCAAGCTTGCTGTCATAGGAGTATCGAAGCTTTAGAAACAAATTTGTAGCTTCCACTTGACAATAATCCCTCAAGCCTTAACAACCGGAAATTTGGAATGCGTATCTAAAACCTTTTCTTTCTGAGAATACTGCTTTCATGTTCTTCAAAAGAATGACATCAGCTAGTATCAATTCCTGGACTGAAGTCAATATTAGTACCCATCTACCCAAAGTCGAAACTGATTGCTATGGATTTTAACTTGTTTCTCAAGCACAATCCATATTTCATAGCAATAACCTTATCTGACTACTAGAAAAGTTACTATATCTACTTTCACGTGTTCATACTTCAAACTATTTGATCTGCAGCTGTCATTTTTGATAGATATTATCAATACCTATAAAATATCACTAATAATATGTTATCAATTTTGACAGCAAAAACTATGTATTTCCTTAGAGGCGATTTCTTTTAATATTTGAGTGGGTTTGTAAGCCTTGATGGCCATGCTCTTGAGAGAAATCACCGTTGCTATATATCTTTCTCAAACAAAGTATCTCTTTCCTGCTTATGTTACTTTGTATCTGGCCAGGTGTGGAATATCGTGACAAAATTTATCTAACTTTTCAATCAGCAGTTTCGTTAATTTGACTTTTTTTTATCGTCTTCGATTCTTCCACTAACATTTACTTTTCTCTTCTCAACTGTCTGTTAGACTCCTGCTGCGGTATTCAAGCGAGAATGATCTTTTTCGAGCTTGTTTATCTTTTAAGTCATCTTCGGAATATCATCTTCCGTGATTTCAATTTGCAAACTGAAAAAGAAAAGTCATGACTTTATTCAAACTAATTAATGGTTGAGTTGTGCGCGCCCCTGCATGCATTTTAGTTAAGAATACACAGAAAGAGTTATGAAAATGTAATATGCATTGTTCACCGAAACTATTAGCATATAAACCAGTGATCGGCAATCGGCTGGTCGCGATCGACATGTTGATCTCGCGACAGTTTTCAAGCGATCGTGTAAGTAAACTACATCGTCATTGAAAGTTGCTTTTTGATTTTTTTAAAATTCGCAAATATATTAAGTACTTTCAAATAATATTTGAGTGTGATCAAAATTATTATAATTAATGTATTAAGCTCTATGTGAGCTGGTAGTTTCTGTGCTGGGAGTCCGGGGTTCAATCATAGGTCCTGGCACAGATTTATCTGATTGCCAAGCCCTTCCCTCACCTCTGACAAGACGTGTATTAATCACAACTTGTGAATGTGAGGAATGCCAGGCCTCCACCGTGGTTCGAATTCCACGTTAAACTATAGGTCCTACATTTCATCTCACAACCACCCTACCATTACACATTAGCGTAAGTGCGTATAACCCGAACGGTTAGTAAGACGTGGTAATAATAATAATAATAATAATAATAATAATAATAATAATAATAATAATAATAACAACAACAACAATAAAGCTCTATCTTGCATTCGTCAATGATGCTGTCATTATTTCAAGAACAAGATTTTTCTTACCCTCTTCTTGTGTCTTTCAAAGTGTTAAATGTTTTGTATTTTGTGTCCTTTAAGTTGTTAGTTTAATGATGGAAATGTATAAGCTTTCAGATTTCGACATTTTTCAGGTGATTAGTTTGACATGATTTTGTAAAAGATTCTGGTCTGAAGTGTGTGGAACGTAAATATAATATAATATTATATAAATATCAATAATAATAATAATAATAATAATAATAATAATAATAATAATAATTTACTTTTTTTATTTACTCACCAGTCTTAATTTTTCTGTCTCTTTCTTTTGTAAGCCGCATCCCATTGATGTATGCTTTTTTTTTTTAATGAAAATCTGAAGTATTTGATCGAACTGTCTTTTTAATTCAGCGTGTATTTTTCATTATTTACGCCTCAGTAAAAACAAATTTGACATTCAAAATTGTTTGTGATATTGCTGCTACAATAATACACGCCGAACTATAGGTAGTGATAAATTACTTCAGATTTTCACAACAAAAAAACCAACTACGTCAATGAGTCGCTGCTTGCAACAGAAAATAAATAAATATTAAGACCGGTGAGTAAACAAAAGAAAGTTGATTAATTAAATATAAGCGTATACCCGGGCCGAACGGGTAATAAGACTTGGTTCTAATTTTTTTTATATAAAATAGTCTATTTTTATGTATGTGTGTGTGCTAAAAGTTATTTTAACTTTCTATTTCCTTTATCCAGCTGTAGGCACGCGAATGGCCTAGAAATAATATAGAAATTAATGAAAACCCAGATAACGTGCAACCTAAGTGACGTCACAGAGATGGCAAGCAATGTAAGCTCACTTCTCTATGCTCTTGACCCTACGAGGTTGATCTCGATTACTTTCTCATTTAGAGAAAATAGTGTGATCGTGAACACTTTCGACCTCAAGATTTTCATGGATCTTTATGTTTTACATACCTTCGAACTTAAAATAAATTGGTACAGCGGAAATAATTTGATGGTTTTCGTTAAAACCGGTTATACATATATACTTATTATAATATGGTATAGTGTGTGTATATATATATATATATATATATATATATGGTATATTATAATACTTATTATATCATTATATGGTCATACCTCGAAGTGAAACTGTTATTAAAATTGTAGTTAAAAAATTAAGGATGTTTTACTGATGTTTGATTTGTGAATATTAAAAATGTTTCGAAAATAGTTCTAATGCTTATGTTAAGAATTGTTGTTTTACATGATACGGTAATTGACTGATTTTTGAAAATTTTGTTTCAAAGAATCTCTTGTCTGACTTGCTGGTGATAAATTCGGTTGTCGAGTCCCGGCCAGGTGTAATTAAGGTGTTTGTTTCCTAAAGGATTTACAACTCTCTTTACATACAAGTGGAGGTACAATTACTCTAAATTATACCTTCCTCATCCCTATCACATTAGTGTAATTAACATTTCTGGTGTTCTGGATAAGTAGTAAGATGAGTTGCAGCGAGATTACAAAAAAAATAATTGCTAATTTGTAAAGTTTTTTAACACCTCTTACAACGCGTTCGGGTTATACAATTATGTATGTACAAATTGCGCTAGTGATTTTAGGGATGAAAAGTCTATATTTAGAGTAAATGTACCCGCACTCGCATGGAGGGAGAGTAGTAAACAATTTTGGAAAAATTTCCTCAGTGTACCCAACTGAGATTCGAACCTCGATCTTCCCGCCATCGGCAGGGAATCTACTGCAAGAGTAGTGCTTTAGACCATGCGGCCACTAAAGCGAATATTTGTCAAATTTCTCTTTTGTTTTCTAACAGGCCGCTCATCGGGGAAGGACTTCAATAACTTCTATTAATCTTGTCCAGATGTGATAATAATGTTTCTATTTTGTTCACAGATCGCAAACCTTGAAGGAATCCCACTGCTTTTGAATTGCTGCAAAATTGACGCCAGAAATCCTTGTATCCTTTATTAGTTTGGTGAACAAGATGTGTTTCTTACGAGTGTACTATTCATTTATTTGAAGTACTTTAAAGACGATGAACCGAGAACACAATGGCCCAGGAACGGGAGGTTACTGGGGTAGATTTAGCCCCCCCAAAAAATGAGGGGGAGGGGGGGTAAAAAGTATTATTTTTACCTCCCCAAATTAATATAATACAACTTTTAGAAAATGTAAAGATCTTGTTGAAGGTAAGATACAAAGTTCACACTAAGTTCACGTAGTAAAAATAAAATGTGTTTGGATCACACACACTAAAGATATCTTGAAAACTCTCATAGTGATACTAGCTACATCAGCTACTGCAGAAAAAAGTTTTCAATGCTTGTACGCATAAAAAACTATTATCGCTCCACGATGAGGCGACATATACTAAATCACCTGTGTCTGCTTAATGAATACCCTGAGAGGCTCAACAAACTTGAAATTGCAAAACTATTTAGTGGTTTTATAGCTAGTAACAAATATTAAAGGGCAAAGGTGTTTGGTTTAATTTTGTTGTGTGTATCTATTCTAATGTTTGGCATGCCTAAAATAAATAAGAAAAAATCACAATGGGACTGTTAAATATTACATTTTCCTGGTCTTTTTCAATCCCAAAAATGATATCCATTATGACAGCACATTATTACATTTAACCTCCCCTTACTCCCACCCCAAATAAAAATGTTCCTTCACCACTATGAGAACATAAAATAAAGGATAAAAGCTTGAATCCAGGAATTTGCGGATTATATAGACAAATAAATAAGGAGGCAAATGAAAGAACGGATGGTAGGCTATAAACACAAAACAACCGGTAGAGTAATAGACAAAGGTACATGATCATGTGCACAAACATTTACACCTTGAAGCTGGAATTTTAAAATTTAGATTAGATTTTTGTAAATTAATTAAGGACTGGGTAGGAAGAAATTAAATGAAGAGATTTTTTTCTGTCTGTTTGAAGCAAATAGAAGCGTTGCCAGGGGTAACCACACAATCCGTGGGGTTGCTACCACAAGTAACGCCAGGTACTTTTGCTAGTAAAATATAAATTAAAAATAGTAATATAGTAACATATTATTATTGTTGACAACAAAAAAAAAAGTGTTTTTATATTATAAAATATTTTTCCTACCAAAATCACACTATATTCAAAACTATGAAAGTAAATTTTCAGATATACTTTGTTCGTATTATGTTACATTTTTATAATAGTCCTATACAAACTTCCATCTTTGACACGAGGGTAGAAGCGTCAAGCTTGTCTAGTCTGGTGTAACAGGTGGTTGGGGCTCATATCCAGGCCAGAGGTACAAAAGGTGGTTCTTTCCTAAACGATTTACCCCTAGCCAAGTAAACGTGGATACATTTCCCATAAATGATAGGCTGACAACCTTTGCTTTGCTTTAAATACATAATATTATAATATAATATATAATATGCATAATATAATAAGATAAAATATATTTATTACATCGATATATATGTCCACCTCGGTAGTCTTGTGGTAAAGTGCTCGCCTCAGGACTTGATGTTCATGGGTTCAAACCCAGCCAAGGTCAATATATTTTCTTGAACAATAAAAATCTTTAGCACCACTGCCTTTGGAGTGTAAGCAAAGCCATTGGTCCCGTGTCGAGTGTGGCATGTTAAATAACCCTGGAAGATATCTAAAAATACCTTTCCTGACCAATTTGTTAGGCCCTTTTGCGCTTGCTCATAGAAATTTAGTGTGGAAGTCAACGAGGAACCACCACACTTCCTGAACTTACCTACTACATGGGATTCCTACCAGATGGTGCAGGCAGCAATAACCAGCTGAAGGGCTGAGTAAATGCCCAGCGC
Source organism: Timema bartmani (assembly GCA_902151455.1). NCBI lineage: Eukaryota > Metazoa > Arthropoda > Insecta > Phasmatodea > Timematidae > Timema > Timema bartmani. Next base: position 655,576 of record CABFWB010000032.1, read on the forward strand.
GGGATGGAAATCTCATCAAATCAGTCTTCAGGTTGTTGACTTAAGAAGAAGAACATGTATATTATGTATCTTATTTGGAGTTTTCCTTAACCTGATGTGCCTAGTGATCACCCAGTGGGCGATCTTTTCTGTGAGGAACCTCTGCGAGGGTAACCCGGAGAGCCAGGCGCTCATTGCCGGCCTGACCCAGAGGGGTACCGTGGACAGCGCCACCCTGCGTGAGCTGGGAATTACCTTGCACCAAGAAGATGACAAAAAAATAGTCATCATGCCATACAAACCCTGACTGTAGCCAATGAGGATGGCTGACCTTAACCTTATGCCAGGATTATGGTAAAATAAACGTTTTTGTGTAATGTAAAGAAACATAGTGTAGGATCAGGATTCACGTAATGTAACTTATAAACTCAAGCAAATAATAACCAGTGAATTTGAATTGTTTGAAAACAAACTGTCCACCAAATTGGAACTCCAGCAGTTAAAGCTGATTTATACTTCAAGTACTTACCAGCCTCGGTGGCATAGTTGGACACTTAATTGTTGTGTTGATGTTGTTCCAAACATGTTTGTCTGGCAAGAATACATCGTACTCTTCACTTACCGTGAAAGTTCTCCCCTAAACAACTCTTTCGTTAGTTGAGCATTGTGTCAACATTAATTTAAATGCATCTTGATGGCTTCCATATAAAAACACAAGTATAACCTTTATTTTACGTTAGGTTACATCATGTGAACTATGTTAAATTGATTGTGATCTCGACATGGAGAGCATTAAGGAGAGGTCTATTTCATTCACTTGACCAGAGAATTACCATACATAAAATAAGAGACTAAATTCCATAATATGTATCAATGCTTCTATGACAGCTCTTCCACAGGCTTCCGATTATGGAACTGTAACAACACTTTCATATAAAAATTATGAGATCCTTTACAGTATGGGCCTACAACCAAAGCCCTAAAGTAGGAATTATATATTTTGAAATTGATGAAAATAATCGTGTTTAAATTGTTCCAAAAAACTATTCATACTTTCCATTTATATTAAATTTTAACAAATGCAATCATAGTACAAATTATGTTCCTTATTCTGACAGCGATTTTTATTGAATTTAAATGTTTCATGACCTCCTCTCCCCCCC
>CABFWB010000032.1:661562-685460 GCA_902151455.1 Timema bartmani
TGTAAAATCAAAGGTTGGGAATAGTCCTATGTGTTATTCCAGGACATACTCTACCTACCTACAAAGTTTCATTCGAATCTGTTCAGTAGTTTTGACGTGATTGAGCAACAAACATCCAAACACACAAACCTTCGCATTTTTAATATATCACTTACCTCTTATATACGAAAAGTTTAAACAATAGTATAACAATTAATATAATGTTGTTCCAAGGCATACTCTATCAAAAACTATTGAACTTTTATCATAAAAATAGCAAATGACTGGCAGCACCATCTAACCTGCAAAATATCTAAACATTAATATTGTAAAATTAATGTAAAATCAAAGGTTGGGAATAGTCCTATGTGTTATTCCAGGACATACTCTACCTACCTACAAAGTTTCATTCGAATATGTTCAGTAGTTTTGATGTGATTGAGTAACAAACATCCAAACACACAAAAACTTTCGCATTTTTAATATTAGTAAGATATTGATGTATATGGGGTTGGGTGTGAGTGTAAATGAGTGTATGCACTATATTTGAGCATTAGGTACTATAAATTTCATGTATGGCCCTATGCTAACGCCCCAAGAACTTATGCGGAATGAGGAAACGTTGAACAGGCCTGACTTAGAATGAAGAGTCTGCTCATATTTTTGTGAGACTGATTATGTAATCAAAATAAAAATTACAAACACATTATCATAACCTTTGCCTGGGATCTGAAGCGACGATCTTCCTCATCTGGTGAAATGTGTCCACCGCGGATTTTGTAAGGTTCACAGAGTGTACCGAAGTAATGAAGATGTACACAATCCAGGTGGGTGTGGCTCGTGTGGTTTAATGTGTGACTAATTACTGCGTGCTGCATAGCGTTACAGAATAACCGCCCTCCCTGAAGTGCATCCTTTGATGTTCGGAACAGTGTCGTACAAAGTTATTGTTGTGGTTGAGAGCTCAGTGATTCAGGTATAAAGATAAACACAGATCACTACAAGAAGATCTGACTCAAAATAACTCCTAGTGTGTCCTAGAGTATAGGTCCTTCAGGTATAAAGACAAATATAGATTACTACACGAGGATATACTTGACTATTACAACATTTGTGGCCTAGAGCGCAAGTCCTTCAGGTATAAAGGCACATAGATTGCTACATGAGGATCTACCTGACTTACAATAGCTGCTAGTATGTTCTAAAGCGCAAGTCCTTCAGGTATAAAGCCAAACATAGTTCACTCACTACATGAGGTTCTAACGGACTCTTACAGCAGATTCTAGTGCAGATCTTTCAGGTATAGATGCAAACAGGGATGGATGGGTTGAAAGAGCTGCAAAAACAATTATTCAAACTGCATTTTCACTGCATACCAAACATTGTGATTTAAAACATGTCATTTAGTTAGTACTCATTATAATACATTTAGTAATAACATTGAAGCACCTGCTTCGGTGGTCGCAACATTTAAGGAGTCACTCTCATGTTATTATTTTCCAAAGGGTCTTTAATACCAGAATCCTATCAGAATGTCCTTGAATCTTGTAGTCGACCCTTTAAACCAGGCGGGAGCGGGCTCGCATGTATAGATTATGTCTCGTATTAAAACGTTAATCTTTGTACACATAAAGTTTCTGACAAATGTGTTTATCACAGATGGACTATCACGCCCACCAATTTTATTTATTCTCAATTCACATGGACGGTTCGACAAAGGACGTGAAAGGTACTGTCATGGCAGATTTATCAGTGAGAAATATTCAACACGCGCTGATATCTTATTCATCACACGCATTCAACATGTGAGATATCCGTGAAGAATTTCTATCAAATGAATGCTTGATATATGTAAATGTGTGCTATTATAAATGGTCTACCTTCAACATGGACAGCCCCGCCATTTGTATCCATTAGCTTCTTCGGTATGAAATAAATCGTTGTACAAGTTTATTATGACTGTTGAGTTTTTAATTTTTTTTTTAAAAGTTTACGTTTTCTGAATGGCTTGGTGATGTTCGCCTACTTATCACGAAGCAGCAAGTAGGATTTCGATTTGAAAGAAACTTTCTTGACAGTTATATAAAATCTATACGAAACGATTTTCACATATTAATATGTCAAGTCAAATGACCTGCAACTGTGACTTTCGATACATATCAATATCTATGAAATAATTAGGGTGTCCAAAGCTTCGAAATGTCGAATTCAAAAGTCAAATCTCCCCCGTTTCGATTTCAACACCCACCATAACGGTCGCATTTTCGAAACATTTATTTATATGGAAGAAGAAAACTTAGATATTATATCATGAACATAATATGTGAAGTGTTTCTCTAAATATGACACTTTAAATATATAATCCTTTATCATACCAGCCACTAAAGATTATTTTAACACCGGCTAGTGAATAAATTACATCCATAACGTAAGCATGAATACATATATGTCAGCATAAAATAAAATAATGCGCTTTTTTATGCAAACATTTCTCTTTACCTGCACTTAATTGATGATTAAAAAATTAAAAACAGTGCTATGTGACGACAGCTTTTAAATTCTACCTTCCTCATCCCTATTAAATTTGTTTAAATATGGGGATAACCAGTATGGGTAGCTAGACGTGAAGCATGGAAGATGAGAAAGGGAGGGTTGAAGGGAGGGGAGACAATCCTGTGACGTTGGCCGTCAGTTCTAATAAAGTTGCCTGGATCTTAAAATTTTTTTAAATAGTGCTAGAAGCACAACATTTCTCTAGAAGTGTTGCGTCACTTGTGATGCGAAAGCTATGAACTAACTTATGGCTCTTCGTGAACGTTGCCATTGGAGATGACTGTGTGACGTGGGATTACGTGGGATTACGCATCTTTGGAACGATGGCCATCGTTAGATGGTACTGAACGACATTCATCGTCTATCATATCAAATGTATTACGGTTTATATCTTCAAAGAGATATATCATTGCACCTGATTAAATGAAGACCTGTGAAGTGAGGCTACGTTTACAGCCAAATGAAACTCTAGGATTTAGCCAGGAGGTCTGAGAACTAGAGCTAAGCAGCATATGTGCTCTTTCAGGGAGTAATATTGCGCGTCTGGGCTTCATCATTCGTAGCCCATTTTGTGGAAAGATTAACAAGTCCTGATGTATCGTTGCCCAGAGAACGCCCAAATGTACTAATCGTACATCCTATCCGTGGAGGCTCTTTCCATGTCCCGATGAGATGAGATTATGGTGATGGTGAGTATGAGGGTGTGTAACCAGTGGAAACACTTAAACCTAAAGTAAGCCTAAATAACCAAACCCTGATGACCGTTGGGGTAATTTATCTTTTGGGATAAATACCCAAGGTACCAACATGGAATAGTACCTGGGACCCCCCGGCTCGTAGCTAGGTTCACTGACCATTACACCACAGGGCCGGTTATTTCAAGTTGCGAACCAAACGGTCAAACTCCGTGAAAGTTATTACTCATATGAAAGATTCAGTTGCATACGCATGTTAACATGTTCTAGTTCTCCCAGAAATGAAGCATAAAGAACAAATTATATCAAGTGATGACACTACAGCTCACACAATGATTTTAACTGTACATTAAAGTGCCGGGTTGTCGCATCCGCGAAGTGTTTAGTGGATAATATGAATGAATGTTAATTTACGAGGTTTATAGAGATGGGTGGCTGCTGTCACACCACTCTACGAAGGAGGGGGAAGGGGGGAGGCTGGGACCAACCCTATGACTACTTTGGTCACAGCTTGATTATCTGAGCAAGGATTTGGAACTTATGTGGGACTCTAATGTATGAATTACTCATTTGACTAAGGGAGCCTGTATGGGCTATATTGTGCCAATGAATGGCTTATACCAATTATTTAGTTAAAAACACGAACAAGATTACAGATCATTAAAATATTATCAAGGGAAAGGGAACATATATAATTTCACAAGGATACATTTTAGACTCTTTCGGGTATCAAACTTAGCACATTAGATTAGTAAGTAGACACAGCACCGAAATACTGAATGTACACGACTCATTTTTCTTATCATACAAACACATATTTATTATTTACAAAGTTAATATCAAGGATGATAGTAAAAACGACAAATTAAAACTATGTTGATACTGTGGACGGAACTATAAGATATATCTAGGGTTTTCTCTAACAACAATTTTTTTAGATACTACTTTAAAAAGAACAAACCTATTTTTAAAATAGTTTCTCTTCAGTAAAAATTCGATATTTAAATAGAGGCTATTTTACAGTAAGAGCTTTAAAATGATAAACTGTACATTACAAAACAAAAATGACAGTTCATTTTTCCCGCATCGGTGAGCAAGCGGACTAAATGACAGACTCATCTAATATTGGTTGCCAGTGTTGAGAAGGTCAGGGCTCAGATCCCGACCTAATGTAGCTAGGCTCTTTAATACTTTCCATTTCCCACTTTTACTCCACGCAAATGCGGGTACATTTCCTCATAAACTACCATTAGCGTTTTTTCATCGCGTTTCACTGCCCGTTCAGGTTGTGCGTATATTTATCAACTACGCTAATGTTGTTCTAATAACACGTTGTGGAAAGGGGTTTATAAAATGTGACGATAGTAGAAATAGATAATATGATGACGAATGATGTAGAATATTTAATTTACCTGTAGGTCTGATGTAGAATATTTAATTTACCTGTAGGTCTGATGTAGAATATTTAATTTCCCTGTAGGCCTGATGTAGAACATTAAATTTACCTGTAGATCTGATGTAGAATATTTAATTTACTTGTAGGTCTGATGTAGAATATTTAATTTACCTGTAGGTCTGATGTAGAATATTTAATTTACCTGAAGGTCTGATATAGAATATTTAATTTACCTGTAGGTCTGATATAGAATATTTAATCTACCTGTAAGTCTGATGTAGAATATTTAATTTACCTGTAGGTCTGATGTAGAATATTTAATTTACCTGTAGGTATGATGTAGTATATTTAATTTACCTGTAGGTCTGATGTAGAATATTTAATTTACCTGTAAGTCTGATGTAGAATATTTAATTTACCTATAGGTCTGATGTAGAATATTTAATTTACCTGTAGGTCTGATGTAGAATATTTAATTTACCTGTAGGTCTGATGTAGGATATTTAATTTACCTGTAGGTCTGATGTAGAATATTTAATTTACCTGTAGGTCTGATGTAAAATATTTAATTTACCTGTAAGGTCTGATGTAGAATATTTAATTTACCTGTAGGTCTGATGTAGAATATTTAATTTACCTGTAGGTCTGATGTAGAATATTTAATTTACCTGTAGGTCTGATGTAGAATATTTAATTTACCTGTAGGTCTGATGTAGAATATTTAATTTACCTGTAGGTCTGATGTAGAAACTCGTGTACCTTATATCTTGTATGGCTAGCAGGTTCAGTCGGTATGGGAATGTCAATCTCTTCAAGTATTGCAGGACTTTTGGTTGTGTATTTTAGGGACTTAAATAGGACTTTGGACTATAAAAAAGAAAATGACTTTACTTGAGTAGTTCTCGAGCTATCATTGCTAAAACACCCTCGAAAATACACATAATCATGTACACAAATAAAATAAAACCTTTCAACAAAATTATCATACTAAACAATACAAATAAATAAAGTACTCATACTAATATTTGTGTTTTTGTGTTGTTATTATTACATCTAGGTTTCATCACACAATCCCGCCTGAGAACGTTCGGGTAAATACATCACTATGTTTACAAAGAGGAAGAAGATACGTTAAGATTTACAATCATATGTCTGGGAAATATATGTCATACATAAATAATATGTAATACAAGGGAATTAACTAACACGTTAAAATATATTACTTGTCTTGTAATATTGAAATAAAATTAGAAGTAATTACTCTTATGCCATTGTTATTGTCCAAAGATAAATTGTTTGAGTGGGTTAAAATAATTTACAGCATTTATGGAGGGAGTTTAGCAATTTAAATAAATTGTTGATTGCCTGGAGAGTAATACTGAAATATAGGCTAGTAAATTTAGTAGAAGTCTTTTCTGAGAAATTATAATACTGTTCCTGAAGATAGATGGTTGAGATAAAGTTAGATAAACGATAAATTAGTCTGATCTCACAAGAAAAATGAAACACGGTTCCTGATGATTTGTCAACAAATTTTTATTGAAAATAAGTTACTTCTTTTAAAGTTGAAATATGTAATTTTCCTTAGTAAAACACACACTGGTTGTGTATCAGGTTTTCAGCTCAATTTGAAGATAGTTTACATTTACTTCACTACAAAAAAAAAAATATTTAAAGTAGTCCTGATGACGAACACAAATTTCCCCCTGAAAGTTTTTTAGAGGCCAAGAAGAAGTTCCTTTAAAAATCCTATTTATTCTCTACAGTCTACAACATTCCTTACCCTTCAGTTGCATAGAGGAAAAAAGCCTATTTTCATTTATTAAAAAAGCTTATTCCCCGTAGGATTTTTAATTGGCGTTTGAAGTACTAATTAGTTCCTAGCTTGGCCACTATGTCTGGCCGAGCGTTTAAATAGTTGATTCAAGGGTGGCGTGCGGAATAAAACTGCTTTGAACTGCTTTGTAGAATAGTGCTGTTTGAAACAGATAAAATATATAAATTCTAACGTTTGGGTACAGGTAGAATTATTTAAGTAAGTTAGACAACTATGTTATTTATATTTTATACAGTGTCAACTGAATTCTCACTAAGTAACATGGATAATGAAACAGAATAAATGTGTTTTCAAATTATTATTATTATTATTAGTACCGCGTCTTACTACCCGTTCGGGTTATACGCACTTACGCTAATGTGTAATGGTATGGTGATTGTGAGATGAAATGGAGGACCTACAGTTTAACGTGGAATCCGAACCACGGTGGAGGCCTGGCATTCCTCACATTCACAAGTTGTGATTAATACACGTCTTGTCAGAGGTGAAGGAAGGGTTTGTCAATCAGATAAATCTGTGCCGTGACCGAGGTTTGAACCCCGGACCCCCAGCACAGAAGTCTGACACCTTACCCCTAGACCGCCAGGTCACCTGTTTTCAAATCACAAGACGTTTGAAAACAAAAACAAACTTTTATAAACCAATATTTTTTCAGATTTATTGCAGACAATAAATAGTAAAAATAGTGCTAGCGGAAATAACCCCACAATGTAAGGAAGGATCAAGAAGGTAGGGTTTAGAAGAAATTAACGCGGATTTGCGCGGCGAAAGCGTAGAAAACCACTTATAAATAAACACTCTCACTTTACGTGACCGGGATTCAAACCACGATCTACCCGTTTCATCAATCCAGCTCATTGAAAAAGTGATACCTTTGTCGATGTGACCACCAAAGTGGGTCATTAATTAAAATGCGTATAGCCCGGATGAGTAGTAAAATACGAATATAGAAATAAATAAAAGTAGAATTGATCGTCCCTGTTACACATCTAATTATACTTCACAAGAATGCCTTATATCCCTCATTATGCATCGTATGTATTGTATTTTCATAATGGCGCATTGTGTGTCATTAAATACCAATCTTCATTTCGCACGCATGCACATACACACACATACACAAACACACGCACACTTTAATGTCTTCAGCCCCCGTTAAGGAGCGAGACGAAATAAAACGAAACCGCTATACCCAATATCATCTTTGATATAACTGCAGGTCTTGTGGAAAAATGAGTTATCTTTGCTCTCTCTCAGTTAACTGTTGCCAAATCTCCTCACTTTCAGTTATGTCTGAAGGTGGTGTGCTGGGGTCAGAAGGATCAACTGGCAACCTCGCCTAACCAGCGTTGCGAAACTTATCTTACATTTGAGGGGAGATTGACCACGGGAAAACGAGAAAATGACAACGCTGTTTCCTTATAGTAACCATGCGGTTCCTTCATATGCTATTCAGTGTAGCAGTGTAGAGTGCAAAGTTTTTATGACGATATCGCACTGAGAGAAAAAGGGGGCGTGTCCTAGTAAAGTGCTGTACAGGACGGTGTGGGACGTGTGGGATGCCCTACTAGATTGACAGGTACACGCACACTTAACGTTCATTTATCAACCCACGGTCTACCCTAGTCTCAATGATAGTTCTCAGACAGGTGGCCCTTAGCTGACTTGCCTCATTAATATCGCTATTCTATTCATTCCCGGAGCGATTTCCACTCGAGTTTCCGTGGTGGTATTTGCCGGAGGAGTCGACAGCCCTCTTAAAAACTCATCAATCATCGACTATTTAGTCTTACCACTGGACCTAAGCATCTGATCTCATTGGAGGTTCTATACAAGGTAACTGATTCATGAGCAAACAGATATTTAGAGTATAGTTTTCATAGGAAGAACCTTATCTGATCTCAATCTACTTTCATTTTTTCATACATTAATTCATTTTATCTTCACCTGTATTTTTTTTTAAATATATAGATATTAAACCTTCAGTGGTCACGCTCCTATTTGTTGGTCATGGGGTTGACACGTGTCACCCACAATTATTTAAATGTTTATTTCTAACAAATTAACTAATGCAGCTAATTTATGTGATCCATACATTTTTTGGGCATCATAAAATGAATTAAAAATAAATTTAAAAAAATTAAAGTGAAATACCATAGTACATTTTAAAAAAACAATCGAACACAGATAGTTTTAAAATGATCCACGTTCATCCACTTTTGGCATCTTTGGCATCATCTCCTCGTTGTCCCCCCCCCTCCCACTGACGTCCACACGCATAGCAATTACCTCGGGAGCCCGCTCTTGCTGTTGAGGAGTCTGGTTCTCTCTGGTGAAAGCCAAGGAGGACACATGCCCGGCGCCTTAGTTCGATGTGTAGCTGTGCAACTCAATATAGGTCTATATTGAATCTGTGGTTTTATCTTTTCACATGCAAAACCTTCTAAGAATTCATTTCTTCTCACAATTATTTTCAAATTTAATTTGTTCATACATAATGCATAGATTGCATACACGTTTAGTAAGTTAAAAAAAATACCACCATTGGCCATCTACGTGTGTTTCTTGAAACGTCGTAGTTTTGAATGAGTTGGTCCGGTAAAGTCCACACCAATTGTTGTCATATTATAAAATGTTACCACTTCGTGTTTTTTGGATTCATTCATTTCTTGATCAACGGTATCATCATGATGCAAAGACGATAAAACAAGGACTGCTTGATTATTTTTTTTTTAAGACAGTATGAGACTGTCTTCTTGGAAACCAAATAATGATGACTTTTCGACACGTTTATTTGATAGGAATCCTTTGGGGATTTCAATTTTTTTTTGTGGCCTACCAACATAAACAAGCGGTAAGTCCCTTAGATTACAAAAGTTGCTGGGCCGTTTCTGTGAGACCATTTGACAGGTTCCACCATTCTAAACACTACCCTCGTAGGTGAATTATTTTGCCTAAATGGCCCCTCTGGCTGAATCTCTACGTATATTTCCAAATTAAAAGTGTAGGATATTTTAGCATCCACTAGAGCAAATGATAAAAAAAAAAACTTAAGTAGACATCAACAAAAAGACATGGATAAAATATCAAATTACTTACTTTAAAGTATAACGGGTAAGGTCGCGTGATGGATTGTTGTCAACCAGCTCAATAATTATGTTGCTAGGCCTTTCTCCAACGGGTAGTCCAACTGAATGAAAGACATGCTAGAACACATCTATATAGACTTCTGGTAAGGTACTTAAGAGTGGTAGATTCTGAATTGCTGTAGTGGGAAGTTCTAAGAAAACAAAGTTCAGTGGATGACACCTGTCGACCGCGTGACCACTGAAGGGTTAGTAGTAATAATAATAATAATAATAATAATAATAATAATAATAATAATAATCATCTATTAAAGTATTACCAATATTGGCTGCAAAAAATAAATTGTTTTATTTTCTAAAAGTTTCTTCCTACCAAAATCCTACTATACTTAAAATTATGAAGGTAAATTTCAATCATACTATAATGGCATTGTCGGGTAAGAGGAGATTGAGGCTCGAATCCCGGTCGAGTGTATTTTCTTAAATGCTTTTCCACTCTCCCTTCACGCAAATGTGAGTATATTTAATATATATATATATATATATATATTCATTTTCGTGTGACTAAATGTGGATAACCTAGAGGGGTAGAGATTGTAAAGGAAATTTAGAGGAAATACACCCGCATTAGCATGTAGAGGGGATGGTAAACCACAATGATTAATAACATGTGGAAATCCAACCCAAGTGCACCAGACCTAGATTCGAACTTTGGCCTTCCCAGTATCCAGTATATTATGAGTGTGACGGGAATACCATTTAGGTAAAAACACCCCCCAGTACACCCATCTGAGATTCGAACCCCGGCCTCTGAATCATGAGTAGTTCAGTCTATTGCGAGAGAGACGCCTTAAACCGTCCGACCACTAAAGGGATATCATGCAAACTATCCTAAGTTAAGTTAGTTTTTTTAAGTCATGTGATACTTAATCCTTCGGCTTAGAAATTGTGAAGTTTTTACTAAAAACTATAGAATCTAAAGTGACAGATACAGACCACCACCCTTAGCGTATGCATATATAAAAGTAAATAGGCCTGTAGTTAAGTTTAAAGCTTTAGATAATAGTCAACGAATGTCTTACCAACAATATATATTTACTCCTCTTGTGGCTAAGAACGTCAAGGCTAGTAGCCAGCTCATTGGTCCTAGAGAGTACAAACAAACAGACAAGTCTAGATAAACATCCTACAAATAAAACGATTGCCATCTGCAAAACGTGCAGCTACGCAAGTTATCCCTTTTTTTTTTGTGTTTGTGTTTCGTTTCTACCTGTCAGAGAAATGCGAAATCAACATCAATTATCTTCAACCTGCTTGCAAGTTTGGTCCATAAGAATGTGAAGTTGTTATTTTTAAATAACTTTTTCGCCTGCTGAATGTTTTCACCAGGGCCACTCTTAACAGTCGCGGGGCCCTAGGCAAACTTCGTTTGTGTGGTCCTAATTTATTTACCTTGCTCCCTCCCCCTACCCCCCCAAATAGTTTTTGTTTAATTTTATAATACAGTATTTTGCACCTATATACAAATTTTCAGCCGTATATGGTATCAGGAAATTCTCTAGAAGGTAAATAGACATTCTAATAATAAATGCTAGAAGCCTTGTTTTATTATATATATAAGGGCTTATTTATCCCCAAACCTTTGCTCGAATTTCTTCCCCAATGGACTTGATATATATAAAGGTACAAATAAAAATTGTGCCAAGTTTAAGTTATATCGGTTAATGGGTTAGAAAGTTATTATGAGAAATATCCACCACAGACAGACAAATGCAAAGGGAGAACTCGTTCCACTCGTTCAATAAATCAAACCACATGATTATGTTTTTTTTTATTTTTACAATTTGGCAATATTTGCTAGATCAAATAAACGAGCGCGCAAGTAAAAAGTTCCCTCCTCAACTTGTTTTTTCCTGTCACCTAAGCTAAAGCGGGGCCCTGTGCAGCAGCATCATTTGCATATACCTAAGGGCAGCCCTGGTTTCCACTCTTCTATTGTTAAGGTGCAATGTAAGTGATCGCGAGTTAAGGTTCGTATATTCACAGTTTTAATAACAAGACATATTTTTTGGCCAAAATAAATCAAATATTGGTTCAAAGTAGATAATATTTTACACATAGTTAGCCCAACACTTTTTAAACATCTGTCTTCTCATTGCGTGATTTTACAAGGACATTATCCTTAACAAAGGCTTAACTAGGCAGTAATGGGCCCGTGGCAAAACTTTCAAGGTGGGGTCCCCTTCCGATAAAAGAAAGCCTCCCTCACCACCCAAAAAATAATTGTATGTGTAATTTTAGATTATAATAAATTGCATTAGCATTTATTATTGGAGTCCTTTTTTCAATTTCGTAATACAGATCTATATTTGTCTAGTAAAATTGCTACTGGAAAGTGTAAACTAACAACATAATGTAAAAAAATTGATCTGAATTAAAAAAGACTATATTAATAAATATTATAAACAAAACTATAAACAATATAAACACTTATAGAGGCTAAGCAAACATCAACATTTTTAATATATAATAACTTACAGACGCTAAACAAACATCGACATTTAAATATAAACACTTATAGAGGCTAAACAAACATCGACATTTAAAATATAAACACTTATAGAGGTTAGACAAACATTGACATTTAAAATATAAACACTTATAGAGGCTAAACAAACAGTGACATTTAAAACTCTTTCTTCTTGCTTTGATCTCTGCAAAACTGTCTATAATTTCCTCAAAGTTTTTTTTTTTAGTTTTACTTATACCTACCTTGTTAAATATTGATTTTACAGAAAACTTTGTAAATACATAGCGTTTTTTTTGTAGAACATGAAATTATGCAAAATAAGTGACTATTGAGTAACTTTTTATTGAATAATAAGATTTTTAAGAAACAAAAACACTTTCGTCACTTACCAAATTAGTTTTGGGTGGGTGGGCCTGCGGTATTTTTCCACCTACGCCACCCTATAGTTACGCCAGTGTCTCTTAATTTGACAAGTTTTTGTTGAAATTTCATTAGCTCCCCGTCACCGAAAAACCAGTCACGAGAATGATGTGTTAGAACATGCGACTGTCAATGTGAGTGTTACAAAATTTACTAAAAGAATTTTCTTATAGGTGACCTGGCGGTCTAGGTGTAAGGTGTCAGACTTCTGTGCTTGGGGTTCGAGGTTCAATCCTCGGTCCCGGCACAGATTTATCTGATTGCTAAACCCTTCCTTCACCTCTGACAAGACGTGTATTAATCACAACTTGTGAATTTGTGGCATGCCAGGACTCCACCGTGGTTCAGATTCCACGTTAAACTGTAGGTGCTCCATTTCATCTCATAATCACCCTACCATTGCATATGAGCGTAAGTGCATACAACCCGAACGGGTAGTAAGACGTGGCGCTAATAATAATATAATATAATATTTTTATAGTCGTTTGTCATATCATGTGCCGTACAGATGTTACTTTTAATGCCGCTTTTTTTTGTAGATATTTAACGTGCACTGTCTGAACCTACTACTGACTATATCAGAACACGGCTTATAAATAGGGTTTCCAGATTTTTGCTAGGGCAAACCGGGCCAAAAATATATTTAAATATTACAATTTGATTTCAAATTTTACGACACATTAAATAAATGTCTTGCACATATTACAAATAAATGGTACGGAACCCCGCACGGACTTTCTCAATCTACTGTTTAAAGATGGAGATATTTACTCATAACTTGTAATATTATGAAACTAAATAGTATACACTAGCAAACCCAAGCATAAATAGCACAACACTTATGTAAAACTTTTTTTGAGTCCCGGTTTTAAATTTTATATTTTTATTTTTAAAGAATTAATTTCCTCATTTGTATATTTGGACCAATAAAAAAGATTAATATTGGGTCCACAAGGGTCAACACTTCGTACTAAAATGTCTACTTCCGATCGACATTTTATTAGGTGTTGCACATCTTCAGGTCAGCGCATCGATATTAAATTCCTCATTTATAAATTTTGACCAATAAAAATGTAAATATTAACTATTGAGTCTAAAATGGAGATAGATCTTTGCTGTACAAACATTTCTCCTAAGAGGTTTAAGGAAAAATAACATACACTTTTTGAGGGACATATTTAATTACTCTATGGCATTGGAGAATTATTGTGTTAAAACTTAAGTAGTATATCTCTACTACTAAAGCTCACAAAATTGTATTAATATATTTGCCAATACTCAGAAACTGTTGGTTTTATAAAAATATATTTCATATAAATTTATTTTTTTATTTTTAATGTTAATACAATTTTGCAATGATAAGTTATTTATTATCTCAAATTGTTGCAGAAATACGGAAATTTCCGCTTCTGTAAAGTACCCTAAAGGTAATTTTTATGGGAAAATGAAAAAAGCCAGTTATTTATAATCTTAATCAACGCCTAGATACGAATTTTAATCAAAATCGTTAGAGTCAATTTTGAGAAAATCGAATTTTCTCTTTTTTCCCTTCAGTAAACTACCCTTAATTTTAGGGGTAGATATCCAATTCCAAAACCCCTCGGGGCAACCCTATGAAAACCCTAGATACCAAGTTTTAGCCCGATTGGTAAAATAGTTTAGGCGTTATTCGGAGATACAGACAGACGGAAATTCAAAAATAACTTTTTCGGATTCAGGGAGTCATGAAACGTCAAGATTCATCAAAATCTCGAGTTAGATTTTTTTGACAATCAGAATACTTTCTCTACCTGTAAGATAGCGAGAAAGTAAAAAGAAAACGGCAGCATCAAGAATTTAGTAAAAAATGAACAAGCAAAAGTTAAACGTTCACTTAGATTTGCGATCAGATTTTGCCTCCTTCATTTGCACTGTCTTTTCGGCATGTTTACAGTTTTAACATTGTAAATTAAATTTAATATATAAGAACATTTCAGAATCACGAAAAAAACATATCCCTGCATTTACACTTGCACCCTAAAAATAAAGCAATGACGTACATATTCAAAGATAATGTAATCACTAATCACTAACCTTATAGAATACTCGTAGACAAGACTTTCCCGAATTGTGCTATACTTATGCATACCAACCTGACAAAAATAATGTTAGTGGGAATTATACATCACCGATTGCGGGATAAAAGAGAACAAAACAAAAAAAAGTTAAAAACCGGACAATAGTATGTCCCGAAATGGTCTTTTGGAACACCGGGACTATCATATAAAAAACGGGAAAATCCCGGGAAACCGGGACGTCTGGCAACCTTACTTATAAACTAACCTGAATCTAAAACAGACACAACATCCAGCCCCCGGCCGTTAATTCATCACTGTGAAAGTGTAAAACCACATTTCATCAATGATACATGTTTTGTCTATACCAGGAATCGTACGCGTGACTCTTAGCGCAGTAGACAGACGCGCTACCGGATGAGCTGAGGTGTAATATCAATTATAAAGTAAAATGTTATCAATGTTCACCTTAAAACCTTGTTTTTATTTTCCAAACGGGTCTTCCTGCTAGAATACTAAAGGCTGCTACACACGTACAGGTATACCTGTACAGTTATACAGGATGTGCTAGTTCATCCACACGATACAGTTTTTCTTCTTCAGGTCACAGTTTGTTGTTGATTTTATTTACAACGCTTTCTTTGTTGGCAGCGGGATCTATCTCTTTTAGTTTTCCACCAATTTGCAACTTCTTTTTTGGTTCGGTAATGGTAGTCTCTTGATTTAATTTTCTACAGACATTGTTCACCTTTATAAATTTTTATAAGCTCTTCTCTGCATTCTTGGTGGCTACCGCAACACTCTGTCGTCATTTTTTACAACAATAAGTTTATAAAGATAGAATGAAACTTATCTAATTACTAATTAGTGAACGATGTGGCGGTGGCAACAGCAATAATTGAACTGAGCCTCCTGCGCACTTCGGTACACACGCTCCGGTACGCCTGCGCAGTTTGCTCCGACGCAGGTATATCGAATTAAATTAACTATTTGCTCCGGTCGCCTCAGCAGGCCGAAATAACAGTACAATTATGTCATCCACACGTTCAGTTATACCGGACAGGCACGCACGCTTGTACAGGCAGACCTCACAGGCTGTACGTGTGTAGCGGCCCTTACACAGCTAGCGGCCGTCTCCGGCATACGGCTCTGAGCCACGAAGCCATTGTTCAAATACAACCGACAATATATTAAGGTTATCTTTTGATGTGTGGTTTTACAAACCATTAAGCTCTATTCCCACTATTCCTCACGTCAATGCAACATTAAATATCAGATGCATCACGTGTAAATATTATTCAATAGATTTTAATAGGTTGAATTCATACTGGACGGCAACGTAAGAGCAGGAACCAGCAGACATTCTTGAGTAGAATGTTTGACCTGTATACATTGACGGTCCTTTTTAGTAATGTGAATTGAGTTGCGTTGGTGTACAGTAGATTTTCGTTCGCTCTGAGAATTTTGAAAAACGTTTAAAAATGGATTATAAACTTTTATTTGAACAAGTACTTCAATATGAAGAACTATACATCATGGCCAACAATAAATAAAGTAATAATATCCACAAAGATACGATATGGAGAAAAATCAGCAAGGGATTAAAAAAAAAAAACAAGCTTATTTCTTCTCTTCCAAATTCTTGTAATGATACACAGACTTTTTCATTTTAACCATCTTTCTCACCCACACGCTTTTTGGTTGTATTTCTCATACTTATTTTTGGACAAGTAAAATCGCATTCCTTGTACGTTCTTTGTTTTTAAAGATCGTCAAGTTTGTAAATGCACTCTGCTCCCGTCAAAAAGTTACGGAAAACTGACGTTCACTTGACGTTAAGTGTGAATTGTGCTGCGATTTGACGTGATCGACCGTGCCGGTACGTTATATTACGTCGACGTGACGAACAATCTGAATCGAACTTTATCCTTCCATCTTACTTGCGGGTAAATGCTAGTTTGCAGTTTATCTTACCTTACTTTTTTTTTATGGTCCCTTGTTGAATAGATTATTTACACTTTAAATGATGTAGGTTATTATGGTGCGTTTACATGAGGCCAGTTGATAGGCAGGTCCAACTGGCGTCAGTTTGACTGACGCCAGTGACTGACCTGTACATTTTCTTTGATCTGTCCACACGCAGGTTAGAGGGCCAGTTAGCGTGTAAATATGGCCGAGTGTGCATCATCATTATTGCCTCTGGATGAATTAAATGACATAATTCAAAATATAACTTACGAGTTTGTGTCCGAGTCATGTAATATTTTACTAGAAGAACTTAATAAGAAGAACCCATGGGTTAGAGACTGGCTGAAGAGGAGAGACACTCGTGGAGCATCTAATCAGCTACTGGAAGAGCTGCGGTTTGAAGATCCAGAAGAATATCTTGCTACTATGCGAATGTCACCAGAGTGTTTTGATTTTCTACTCAGTAAGGTAAAACCTCTAATTTTAAAGCAAGATACTGAAATTAGAGAATCTCTGAGCCCGAAGCTGAAATTAGAGATAGCTTTGTCCTACCTTGCTACGGGAAATAGCTACCGAACATTGCAAAATCATTTCCGAGTGTTCAAGTCAGCCATCTGCAGGTTCGTCCCAGAAGTTTGTGATGCTTTGTACCAATGCTTGGAGGATTATATTAAGGTTATCTATTAAGAAGGAAGGTGAAATATAAGGAGCAAGTCTAGTCTAGTCTAGTCTAGTCTAGTCTAGTCTAGTCACTTTGTACGTGCCATCAAAAACAGTTCAAGAAACCCAGGAGGATAAATAAAATACACACTGCAACTTTAACCCGCTATAACGCACTGATTACAACTGGCTTGTTAAGGGACAGTCGAACCTTGGACCGTCCACACGTCGCCGATTGAGGCGCCAGTCAAGAAATATAGTGGTGGGGGAAGTCACTGACTCAACCAACTGGCTCAAAACCTACTCCTCGGGTAAGTCAACCTGCCTAGCCAGTCCAGTCGTTACTTGCCCGAAAAATCAAGCCAGTGCTGTCCACACGAAGCCAGTTACTGGCGTCAGTTAACTTACGCCAGTCGGACCTGCCTGTCAACTGGCCTCGTGTAAACGCGCCATTAAGGGCTTTATCATATCTCAATCCAAGGAACTGTCAAATGGCGTCCAGAGAGGCGATTTTGTTTCTTTTAAGTTTAGTTCAATCACCTTGACTAGTCTTGAACTTCTTTTTATAGAATTGATGTATCCTTGCTCTTTCAATAACCAAGCGGTTATTTATAGTTATTTTGACATTGTCATCAAATGAGGTTGGGAAGAAGATAAATAAAAACACTTTGGTAGCAGCGTGGTCTAAAGCGCTATTCTCGCAGTAGACTAGACTGCTGATGACGAGGAGATTGAGGTTAGAATTTCTATCGGGTGTACTTGAGGCTATTTTTTTAAAATGGTTTTCCACTCTCCCTTCACGCAAATGCAAGTACACTTCCTCTAGATATAACCTACCCAATCCATGCAACCATTAGCTTAATTAGTATATAAGGGGTGAATAAACTGAACGGGTACTAAAATGCGGTGCTAAGAAAAAAGTAGAATAAAAGTAGCATTCATGTTTCAAAGATATGCGAATTTAAACTAAGAGACCGATTGGTCGTCTTCAAGCCTAGTCACTTACTCACGCACACATATTAACCTATTAATGAGGCTAAGAGTATTTTAGACCCCGCTGAGAATTAAACGTGGGGTTCTATAATCATTTCTTCAGAACAAAGTTCTACAGCTCCTACTACATATGAACATATTGTAGTAAAATTACGTTTCTTCACCCGCATTAGCGATGTAAACGCCAAGCTTGTTTAGTTTGGTTTCTCGGTAGTGGGAAGCTTGGGGTTCAAATCTCAGACGGGTGTATTGAGAATGTTTTTTTAAAGTGGTTTATAGATTTTCCTCCTCAAAAATGCGGTTACATATCTTATACATTTTAACTTTGTACTCCGTACCTCAATTGAAAAAATTATACGAATCGCCCAGATGGGTAGTAAAATTCAGGTAAATCATAACAATAATACAGTACTAAATGATAACTTAAGTTACTCATTTTTAAAAAAGTAATATATTTTTAAGGGGTTCCTTTGTTAAACCAAGTGAATTCTTACAATTTCCCTGGTTTTCGGGACTACCAGTACCCACACAGGTATTCCAAAATACTAAGGGGTCCGTCTCGCAGTATTGACAAGGTGACAAGTGACAAGCTGACAAGGTGTCCGAGGGATAGACCTGAAGGTGTTTTACAACGTGTGGTTTTTCGCAATGGTTTTCCTTACCCTTTTAGCAGACGAATGAAAGTGCACCTTTTTTAGGATTAACTCCCAAACCCTAACCCTTAAATTAAGCCTTTAATAACGTTGGCGTTAAACATAGTGTGTTAGGAGTAGTGATTATTTGGACACAGCTAGGATTAATGGAACCAAATCACAGTCTTAAAACAAGTTTAAAAAATATGCCCCTAAAATAGGGCTCTAATTTATTCCGACCAAATATAGCTCTACTCGAATTTACTATTTTAACAACATGAATACGTAAACAATAATTTTAATTAATACCTAAGATGCATCGGAATAAATTTAAAACTATCTTACTAAACAAATGCTTACAGTCCAATTTTCGTAGTAAGAACCTTATCTGACAAAGCTATCTACTATACATAATTTCACGTATTCATACATCAAGCCATGTTATATACAGCTGTCACTTTTGATATAATATATTATAAATACCTATAGAATAACACAAATAATGTTACAAAATGATATCATTGTTGACCGTAAAGAAGTTTGTATTTTTTAAAAGTGTCTTCCTACCAAAAGCTTACTATACCTCTCATAAGAAGGGTTGACCAAAGTTTTGTGTGTTTAAATGTTGATATTATATGTGAATACCCCACTCCCCATCCACTTGAGGTGTCCATAAATTCCAAGGAGGGTCCAGTAATTTCAAAAGGGGTGATAGATGCCCAAATAGCAAACACCAACAAACAACAATAACAAGAATAACAAGATAACATCATGAAACAAGACCATTTTTAACATTAAAAAAACTAGGTAATTATTACAATAAACTAAATAAATTTGTTCAACTTGGGCTTTATTTTTTTAAATCTTCGCAGTGAACGACCTCATTTCAGATAGGAGGTGCTACTTTAGCGCTTCGGTTGTATAGTGGATAACAACGATACTACTCTCACTGGCGTCACCGGCAGACGACACATTTCAAACCAACCTCAGCCCAGCTGACTTGTTCTTTTTTTAAATCGGTCTTATTGAAGTTTGTGATAAAGTGGCATTGGTTTCTTGCCACTTTAGGTTTGTGAAACATCCCAAAACAAGCAAGTGCTGTAGTTTGATATTATACAACTATTATCAAATATAATTCCAAAGAAGAACTCTTTAATATTTAAATACGAAAATGGAATTATAAAAAGTTCCCTGAGCTTATGAAATCATTGAAATATACATATAACAGAACTCTCAAATTTGTATTACTTACTTCAAAAACAGATTAAAATCAAAACATAGTTATTTTCAATAACAAACCTACTATAAAAGTTTAGTATCTATTAATTAACAATTGGGTTTTCAAACAAAACACATACATTAGCATTATTGGATACTGGAATGCGTCCTCTAACAGGATAAGATAAATGATACAAACTGGACTATCCTACAGTTGGTTCACGTAGCTCCTCCCCCGTATACTTTCCAAAAATATTAGTCAAACCGTTTAAGAATGCCCCAAAACTTGAACACAGGCTCAAAATTATTTCAGGGGTAACCATTTGATTCTGAAAATTGAAAAATGACACCTGGACACGGGTTCGATTTCCGTGTCCAGGTGTCATTTTTCAATTTTCAGAATATGATATCTAGTGGAGTAATTCCCTAATAACAAGCATAAATAATAGCTCCGGCTATTAATTCTTAGTAACCATTTGAGTTATTCCATAATAGTTAACAATGCGTTCTGGCAAGGTTTAGGATGATGTAGAAGAGAGAGGATTTAATTAGTTGAAGTGCAGAGGGGTATATTTTAGAACAAAAAAAAAAGTTTAACTTTGTCATAGAAATAACAAAAGTTTTCATTTGTATATCTAGTTTAATTTTTTTTATTTGATCAGTGTTTTAGTAGACTTTTAATGTAAATGTAAATATACAAAAGCTATTGCAAATTTTAAAAGTTATAGTAAAAAAATACCCTTTTGTTCTCTTATCAATATAAATTATTAATCGTTTCGGTGGTCGCATGTTCTTAGGTGTCACTGTTGAAATAGACTGTACTACCGATAACAGGGATATCAAGGCTCGAATCTGGGTCGGATATACTAAGGGTGTTATTTCCTTAATGGTTTTCCACTCACCATTTATGCAAATACAGATGCACTTAATCTAAATTCAACCTTACTTATTCCTAACACACTAGCGTAATTAGTACATTTGTGTATAGCCCGGATGATTAGTAAGATGTAGTGCTAAAATATTAGTAAACAATCCAATAAATGATTCAAAGAATATACTCGTATTTCTAAACCCACCAAACTAAAAAAGAAAAGGTAATAACAACATGAATAAATGAAGGTGATTAAGGCGTAAAAATCCCTCTAATGACTTATTTTGCCCTCTAGTCATTTAACGAAACAAGTACCCGGTTGTCCTTGTAAGAAGTGGAATCTATCTAATGCAAGAGAAATGGCACGGAGATAGCATCATTTGCTTTTAAAAGTACTCAAATGAATAGACAAACATTGATTACTTGTTTATTTTATAATTACATATAATTCCAAGCTTAAGATGAGCAAATACGAGATGATATATTTGTGTTTAGAGGATGGCAAGGCCAGCTATAAAAACCCAGAGGAAAACTCGACCAAAGCTCTGCATAAAATGCTGTCAAGTTATCGGATGTTGCCATCTTGTTTAGACAGCCTCATATAGTAAAGCTGATGTAATTTATCTCTGAAGAGTCGAACTATATTTTTTAAAGTCGTCTAATCAAGGTTTAACTTTAAGGCGGCGTTTATAGAGTGGTTAGAAAGGCCAACCGAAAGTCTCGGGGACACCGTTTTGAATCCAATGGGCACCTAAAACGATTAAGTATATGTGGTTTTTTTTTGTTTAATGGTTTCATTATTTTACTCCGATATTAATTTTCTTGGCGTTATTTCTTATTATTTCTATGGGTTATTTGCTAAACTATCTTTAGGTATACATATTATATTTTAAGTCATGTATGTATGTATGTACAATTTCTTGAATAATATTATCAAGTAGAATGACGTTTTCTCTCAACTAAAAGGAATTAAGTATTTGTGGCATGATTGTATAACATTATTGTCAAAAACTGATTTGAAATGTTTGAAAAAATTTACAAATTACTGTCTTTGTCTAGAATGATATATTTTAGTACACCGTAAGCTTTTCAATTTCACGGTACACTTAACTAGCCTAATTTTTTTGCGACACACTGGTTTGTTTTGGGTACGTTCCACGGCAATAGAAAATTTACTACGCACCCTTTCCAACGGTTGTACGGTAAACTCAAAATTAGGAAAGTATAAACACATTTTTTCCTGAAAGTAGCTTCTAATTTTTCACGATTAAATGTTGAAGTTATTTTTCTCTGTCTGCTTCTTTAGCAACATTTCGTTCAAACCATTAGTAATTTGGTTAAACCATAACTCTTAACTTCGCGTGAGAACTTTTGATTTTATCAGACATACTCGTAGTTAAAATATTAGTAAGTGCGAGTAAGTAAGAAATATGGCCGATGCACGGCTGCGCCGTTCATAGCGACTTCATTCGTCTTCTTATTCATCAGTTGCGTGCTGATCTGGGCCATGGCCGCACGGTACATCTAATTCGCTGTCGCGGTATACCAGTGTGCCGTTCTAGTGTGCCGCGTCACACCATTTGAGGAAAAACTGACCCGCTTACCCGCCTCGGTGGCGAAGTTGGCTAACGCGCTAGTCTGTTGAGCTCGACCGCCGAGGACGGGGAGATCGAGGTTCGAATCTCNGTTTTCCACTCTCCCTCCACTCAAATGCGGGTTCACTTCCTCTAAATTCAACCCTCCCAATTCCTAATCCATTAGCGTAACCAGTACTTAAGCATATAACCCGAACGGGTAGTAAGACGCGGTGCTAAATATTATTATTATTATTAACTGACCCGCTTCGTTGGTCAAATAGTCTAATTTAAGACGTCACTATCGCTGCTGCTGACTAGTATCAGGTTAAAATCTCGGTTGGAGGTACTAAAAGTGTTTTCAATTTTAACCCTACGCAAATACGGGTACACTTAATATAAATTCAACATTTCTCATTCTTAGTGTAATTATTTTATATGCGAACGGGTATTGAGACGCGGTGACATAAAAATCTATCTTAGAGAGTGAGGCGAGGGAAGTGAATTTGAAAAAAAATATCCAACTTAACCACGTGTGATAAAACAATTCATATATACAATATACCCCGGTCTAGACTTGAACACGGTCTCCTTGGTCATACTATTATATCCCCGCCCACCTAGTACGTTTAACATCATGGCTACTAACGGCTTGGTAAAAATTAAACAAGCTAACCTATAGAAAGAATTTTGTAGGAAGGTAGGCTGTTGAAAGTTAAAATAATTGTTACTCAAATTACTTTCGATATTAATACGTCAAGTCGTGAGATCTACAGCTTTTTTATTTGAACAGATAATAATATGTGTAGCTTTTAAATAATAAAATAGTTGCATTGTTTCAATGTAAACAGAAATAAGGGTAGGCCTATTCATTTTATAAAACGTTCTTTCTACCTTGCACATCTTATTGGTGGAAACAGGTTCTTATGAGATCAACCTTCAACAAACATTTAAAATATTTTGACACGTCTAGACTCTTACACGGATATATTTAGGTCCTGGTACACTACACATAATTTGAAACAAACCTTGTCTAAGCTAGCACTCAAATACAATACAATTTTCATAGGAATAACCTTATCTAACAGCTAAATAGTTACTAGGTCTACTTTCATACGTCAGATCATGTGATCTACAGTCTAAACTTTTGATATTGGTTTTATTTTGTAAAAGTTTCTTTCTACCAAAATTCTATATATCCTAATCAAACAACCCAATCACACATCGTTTTGTACACTCACTCAACATTTATTTGAACTATCGCTTTCTATCTTCCTAATCCTTACCTAAAAATGTTAAACACCTCAACTGAACCGTATCCTTGGCGCACTCATCACGGCACTACTTTGCTTGGTTCTGTTAGTTTGGGTCCAGGCCATGATCCCATCCCAGTGTATGCGTTTCGTTTGATCCCAGTTTAATACTATACCGG
>CABFWB010000033.1:0-19557 GCA_902151455.1 Timema bartmani
TCAAAATCTCGAGTTCGATTTTTTTGACGATCACCATACTTTCTCTACCTGTAAGATAGAGAGAAAGTAAAAATAGGGGAAAAAATTATAAAATATGAAAAATGTATATGTATGTGTACATGGGCTGTGACTGTACTGTACATATAATTGTATATATGCAGAAGGATATTTATAAGTTAAACGAGTATTTACATGCAATTTTTATATGTTTATATTGTACATATTTGTTTGAATATCAACATGAAGGCCTGTATATAAAATGTATTTAGTTGAGAATCTTAGCTAGATTTGTTTGAATCTATGTGACAATCAATAGCTACCTAGTCATCAATTTAAAACTAGACTTTTCTTCAATAAATACAAGAACGCTAAATAGAACTCTAGATCCGTATTCATGTTAATGATAACTGAAGATATTCAAGATGTATTACTCGTATGAATGGGAAATTAGGGTCTTAGGATTTCTCACACACAAAGTCCAAGGTATAAGTTTCTGCTCTCCAGAAGCAATTTTGTTTATTAGCTCAGTAAAATAACATTAAATACTAAATTCAAATATTATTATGTTTCGTGTCATGCGTTGCGTGGGGAAGAAAGAGGCTACTTCATGATGTTGAGATCAAGACTGGATGTTACGGCTTAGTAACTATTGGCAGCCTGGAGAGCTTGCTATCACACTGGGTTGCCTACCTACAACGGCGTTTGAAGGACGTTAGTATCTGTCGTTTGCTCTCCAGAGCTCGTAAATAAAACAATGAATAAATAGTGTATGCGTTTATTTATTTTATGTGGTCAAAATATATTGTTTAGATACATCTGGTACTAAAGTATTTAAATGTAACAAAGTTTTTAAATTTTAATCTAAATCTATTGTTATTTTTCGCAATTTTTGACTTCTTCAAAAAATTGACTTTAATCTCCAAGAAATGACGTTTTTACTTGGTTTTATATTGGGTTATGCCTAACTATGATGTTTTTTAAACTTAAGATAGAATATATTTTAAAAATTAATTTCAACGATACACATATTAATTTTATTTCCATTATTATAGGAATTACATTTACATTTGAAATACTATTATTAATTATTATTCTTAGTTTATATACTTACAAATTTTTTAGATAGAATGCAAATATGTTTTAGACATTATTATTTACTTAGTATCGAATATACTATATATATCTTAGAGAATTATTAAAGTTCTAATAAGCTCGGTTAGTTGAGTATAATATGTCGGGTAACCACAGCCCAACTTGAGTGTTTGTTATATGCTCAACAAATTTTAACTGTGCAAACAGTTTTTATATTAAACCATTTTGTGAGCATATGGCGCAAAACAAACGAATACTGGTAAATAAATTAATACAACACCTGAAATCTGACGAATACACTTTTTTGAAGGGGTACATCAACATGGACACTGGATTTATTTCGCAGTTTTGAACACTCCAGTCAAACTGTTATTACTTCCTGGCCAAATGTCGCTGTGATACAAAACGATAATACAATAAGGCATTTATTCGTTAATTTGCCGTGTTATCTAAAACCACACATATGTCACAATCTGAAGCCATACTCGCCACTGTTTACTAAGCCATTAAATACATTCGAGGGTGGGGGACCAAAGTTAGGCTCATAAGTCCGAAGGGGTGATTTGTTATTACCTGTTTTTGTTCTACCTTCTGTTTTACAGCCTGAATGAGACCTATTAGTTATTGGCCAAGTGTTGGTCTGAAATACTGTCAAAACCCAACTAAAGAAAACAGAAGCACGTCTCCATTCTTTACCTAGTACTCCATAGTACCTCTCCGGCCTAATGGCAGTTTGACAGTCCAGGTACAACTTGACATATTGGAGAGGATAATTACTCATCAACATAAAGATAAAACATTATCACCCAAACATGTGGTACAACTAAAGAGAGCACACAAGATACATTTAACCCCTACGTATAGTGATGTATGCATATTTTATGTTTCGAAAAAGTATATAATGTTTTATTTATATTTTAGTTTAAAATCTTCATCTTAATACTCTTTAATAGGGAAAGCAAAAATACTAAAATGTTTTGCTGTGTATTAATAAGAACCTTAATAAGGAATTTTGAGACAGAAAACGTGTTCTCCTACTGAAAGAAAGAATTTTATTTAACTCTTTATCAAATTAGATGCAATTTAAGATACTTACTCTTGAGCATTAGGAGCTCGAAAGTTAATTGTTGCACTTACAAATGCTCGCCACATAATCCTATCTTGAGCTAGTTATATCCAGTGCACCTCATTACACCCTATCCCTATCTTGAGCTAGTTTTATCCAGTCCACCTCATGACACCGTTTATATATCTTGAGCTAGTTGAGCCCAATTATATCCAGTCCACTTCATTACACCCTATTCCTATCTTGAGCTAGTTCTATCCAGTCCAACTCATTACATCCTATCCTTATCTTGAGCTAGTTTTATCCAGTCCACCTCATTACACCATTTATATATCTTGAGCTAGGTATATCTAGTCCACCTCATTACACCCTATCCCTATCTTGAGCTAGTTCTTTCCAGTTCACCTCATTACACCCTATCCCTATCTTTCCACGTAAGCTGGGGTACATTTACCATAATATATACTACTCATCCTTACCACATTGGTGTAGTTAATATTAATTCAGCTACCTCAAATGGGTAGAAGGATGCCATGAAAAACAAATGGAATCAAATTAAGAAAATTTATAAACGACTTAATGATAGGGTGGATATGAGATAAAAATTAAGAGTAAGTGCATCCATATAATAATGTAGAAATGTTGGGAAAGCCACTGTAATAAAATCACGTGTCAAATCACCCGGTTCTTGAACCAAGACCTCGCCTATCAGCAATGATCAAGTTCATAGTCATAGTGATTATAAATATTTATTCCTCTTGAAAACATGTGAAGACATTTTTGGTTACTTGAAAGCAAAAAAATATATATAAAATAAATCATGTAATATCTGCCACCTAAACATGATGATGCAGATATGAAATAAAATTACTAATTTAGTTAAACAGCTAAGTAATATAAAATAAAATAAAACTATAAAAAGTTATAGATCAAACTAAGACTTATTTTTATTTTTTAACTGATATTAAGATGTGTTTTAAATATACAACAAGAGGAAAAAATCAACACGTTCCAAAGGTATCCCAGCCTGGACCACCTTAAGAATCCTACGTTTTCCACGTATGTATATTAGGTGCGATTCGGCATTTCAAAAACAAACACCCAGAATTTAATGTACCACCTAAAAGTGCTTTAAATAATCTTTCTTGATGTATATACTAACATTTTTTTCATGCCATTAACTCAATATAATTCTTGGAAATCTTGTAACATGAATATATTAAGTGTCCTTTAGCAACTCCACTCTTAAAACAATTTCGTCAGCCAACAGAAAGGAATTAATCTTATCTACCTCTTCTTACATTAAAAGCACTAGGTAACGAGCTTGTTTAAGTAAGTTCAAAGTAGTCCACTTAAAGCCTTACTATTTTTCATAATTTTTTTGTAAGAAATGGAAGTTTCAAATTTTGGGAAATTGTGCAGTGGTCAATTTGCCAAGTAGCTGGTTAGTTATTTCCTGAACAGAATATTTTTTACGATTTTAAAAATGTTTTATTAAAAATCTTGCACTGTTACAAAAGGTAGCCCACCAATCCCAAAGGTGGTCCATGGTTGGTACCAAAGGTAGACCATGCTGTTTCAAAGAGGGTCTATGACGTTGTGCTAGGGATTGTGTATTAATCAGTTGGTTTTACACACAAGAAACATTGATTCCGTTTAGTAATGTTTATTTTACTAAAAAACAAAATTGGAAATATTAAAAAAAGTATTTTATTTTAAACTAATTTTAAAAATGTTTGGTACCGTAATCAATTATTTTTTTAAATACTAGTTTTAGTTAATAAGTTTAAATAAAATAATAATAAAAGTTACATTTTGGGAATTTATGATTAATTAACTTACTTATGAACCAAAAAACAACAAATAATGTAAAGATTCTCGATATATTTTATTTAAGAATTTTTTTAAAGCGTTTCCATTTTAAGTGACCTACTGTTAATTAATTAATTAATTAATGACAACATTATTTAATGAACAAATGAACCAATTTAGTTAAAAATAAACCAACAAACTATTAATTTTAATTTATAGTAAAAAAAATCTTTAAACTATAATAAACATTCTCAGAAATATTAAGTGTCATAAGATATTTCAAAACCTCACTAATTCAAGTAGGCTAATCACTCAAATCTAGTAACGAGATTAGTAACATTAAATTATTTAAGAAACAAGATCATAAAAAAAGTTGGTCAAGTTAAAAATATCTTAGCCATGATTATTAACTTAATTCTGTAATTAGTTTATAAACGATACACTTGTAAAAAATAAAGTTTAGAAAAAATTAAGAATCGGATCATCTTTAGACAGTCCCTCACAGTCCTCGTGGACGTTCCTCATACACTGGTTGCTGAGTCCCATGTCACCCAACTACCCTGTCTAACTTATACAAATGGCAGTATCAACTCTCGTTTAGAGCTCTTTTTGACGCAGGAAATACACTGATGCTTGGCTCAGTTTCATTCACAACAGGTTCCTAGAGTTGGACCTTCTTCTTTTTGACAGGTTTTTCTTTCAGTTTAAAAAGACTTGCCACAACCTTCTGCTCACAGTAGTTCAAAGCTTTTTTCTTGCTTTTCCGCTCTTTTTAGCTGTGGCTTCCGACGTTCGTAGGATGTCAGAAAGTGTGGGTGACTCATCTGGCCTACCAAACTCCAAATCTGTACTAAAATTCATTTCAGAGGATGAGTCATGAACAGAGATGTTACTATTGGATTCTGAGCTCCAATCTTGCCTTTGTGAAAACAACGACCTTTTCCGAGGAACATTCTTCTGTTTGTGAGTACAGCTTTTCCTACTTACTTGAGGCTGTCTAGGACTGAAGCAATTTTCTTTGGCCTTTTTTCAGAATCATTTTTTTAGGGCTCATTCCTTTCGGGTCTGTATGTCAGACTACTTGGAGCAGATGCTTCATCCCTTATTTTAAAAGGATCGAAGGGGAAAATACTAATAGCTCTAAAACCCAAGATAAAACTCGACTGAATCACTGCCTTTCCCCAAGCTCTTGGGAAAATCTTTCCAAATTGGGTTAGTCTTATCGTCCGGTCAATGCATAGTCCTTGCGCTTCTGATTCTTATCGGCGAGCTAGCTGTGTCCAAAATAAAAGGACATCATCATCTCAAGCAACTTCATAGGACTAGAAGACGCTCTTGTCCATTGGCTGAAGCTCATTTGTCGTATTGCTTGGAAGGCAAAACAACGCGATGTCATTTGCTTCCGCAGGATCAACAATGTTAGCACCTAAGTGGAAAAATACTCCATCAAAAATAAAAAGAATAGGGCTAGGACTCTTTAACTTTGCAAAATGAAAATGGCCAATCCATTTTACAAGTGTAAACCTTGGAACCTTTTGGGGTCATAAACACCTGACTACCAATTGGTAAGTTTTCACACCTCTCTGGTCTCATTCTTTCTCCTTTGAATAGAATTGTTGGAGGAAACACGACCTAAAGCATTTCCGCATGAAACTACAGTTACATCCTCTCCGTGCTCTGAGGCAACTCTTTTAGTACCTTTTTGAGAAAAAAACCACTGGTGCTTTATGCAAACACAACTGGTTAACCTTCTCATCCATGTTATAAGTGGACTGTAGTTTCTGCGTTAAGTCAAGATTAATCAATATGTTTTTCAATTTTTCAAAATAATCATTCACAATAAAGTGGTTGAGTTTCTGTGCCCTAGCAGGATTCAGATTCTGATATTTTCGTGGTTCTATGAGGTTCATCAGCTGAATCGCAAATATTAATTTTTTTTAGATAGGGAAGTTAAAAAATTAAGGTTTAGAAACAACAAAAAATGCACTAAAACTTATAATATATCTATATATAAACACTAATAAGTAAAATGTAATCATGATACCAATCTATATTTTGATTGATTTCTACACCATTCACATAGTAGATGATGCAATCAGATAACAATTATTATTGTAGTTATTATTTTATCTCTCTCTCTCTCTTCCCTAACTGCTTTCTTGGCTCTTAGTAATAAATTTATTTGTATCATAAGCAAACTTTGGAGTGCAAAAGTTTACATAACGGTTTGTTTATTCTTAGTTGGATGGGATTGTTTAAAGTGCCGCCTATCAGAGTAATGAAACGCTTTGCAGACGTCCAGAGCAGTGGTATTCAACCCTTTCTGTTCGCTTACTCACTAATGTAATTATATATTAAACTTTGTACCACCAAAGATGTTGGGACATAATGTGAGATAGTCATATTCTATAATCTACATCTAAAATAAATAGAATAAGCTACATTCAAAATTATATTTTAAATAATAAGTCTTAAATGATAAATATACCTTTATATAATATAATATACTATCACCGCGTCCTACTACCCATTCGAATTATATGCTTATGCATTAATAAAACTAATAGCTTTGAGGTTTAGGAAGGTTTTATATATAGAAGAAGTGTATCTGCGTTTGTGTGGATCAATCCGTCATTGGTAGGCTATTCTACTGCAAGAGAAGTGCCATGGACCATGCAGCTACTGAAGCAGGTGATTATATATATATATATATATATATATATATATATATTATAGCCTATATATAATATGCTATAGACCTTGAAACTTCTGAAGCATATTATATATATAATAACCTATTATATATATTATTTATATATAAAAATAGCTTGATTCAGTAGCTGCATGGTCTATAGCTTTTTATATATATTATATATATATAGTATGTAGATATAGTATATATATGTTTATACCCCCAATATTGTTGTAACATAATGTGAGACTACAGATATTTATAATACAATTACATATTTATAGTGTATGAAATATATATTTATAATATATTTATAATATTTATATATATTTATATTATATATAATATATACATATGTACACATACATGTATATGTGACGCGGCATGAGAAAAGGGACCTTATCTTCACCCAGGTCAATATTGAGCTATTGGTATCACTGGAAAGAGCACAAATTGCTGAATAATGAGTTGTAAAATGTTTAAACATATTCCAAGAATTGAGAAAGTCATTGTCATTTGAACCTGCAAGTTGAAAAAAGTGCGTTTTGAGAAAACAAGGGTTAAAATTTTGCATTATTAAAGGACAAGTATCAAAATGCTTTCTCTGCTGTCTAGGAAGTAAAATATGAACTTAAACCTATTTCTAGTTGTTCTAAAAGAATGTAAGTAGCGTTTTCTGCAACAATATAAAAATATGATATTTTGAACCAGATCATTACTATCAGCTGTCCTGAAATATTTGATCAGTGAAGATTAGGTCCCTTTTCCCATGCCTCGTCAGATATATATTATATCTATACACACATATATGTATATTATATAATGCATACATATATACACCTATATATGTATATATAATATATGCATATGTATACATATGGAGCAAATCTGCGCAAACATGCGTGTTCAACAAGTTGCATAGGAGTTAGGCGCATTGCACATGTAATAATGGCAAGCACTTTCTGTGAAGTAGTACGGTTAATTATAACCCTTAGAATGTATTCACATTTCTAGATTAACTGGTGTGTTGTTTACTATTAATTGTGGTATGTTCTGATGCCATGCTCCAAGATGTTGAGGTGTGTAGTGCTGCGTGCCTAACTCCTATGCAACCTGTTGTACACGCATGCTTGAACAGCTTTGATCTCCCGATGCTGTACTCCGAAACTTTGAACACAATTTAATTGTATTAGGGAATTTTTTACGGATGTAAGTGTACAGGGATTTTGTATTACTTTTGATTCAAACAAACTATATGTGCAGTTCGAGTTTCCGAACATTCTTTATATACATATATATGCATATTGTAGACTCAGTCCCTAAGCCCACTTGCCAAAGTTCAATTCTACCCCACACAGAGAATTGGTTGTTTGTATTAGTTTTGGAAATGTGTAATCACCCCCTCTTCCGCTCCCCACTAACACCCATACCAGAATTTTTTTATTATCTCTTAGAAATATATATACTTTTTTAAGTTATCTGGAGGAGTCCTTCTGCCTGAATGGCAAATTTAAATTTTCTACCCCACTTAAAAATGTTTATTTTCTGATACACTCCCCCTATTTTTACCTTGTTACCCAGGGTCCCATTATAAATTTCGAGAATCTTCTGGTTATTTTTAGTGATTCCTTACATTCCTCCTGAACTTTAGTTTTCTACCACTCCGAGAAGAGATTTTTTTGATAATTTTGGGAATTTTAAGAACCTTAACCCACATAGCCTACCCCCATATGTACAGCTACCCAGTGCTCGAATTGGGCCGGAACGCACCGAAACGCCGTTCCGATTGATACGAAAATATATTACGAGCATTTCGGTTGATACAACACAAGTTTAAAGCGCTCCGCCTGCACATTAGAATGCTACTTCTTCGTTATTCCTATCGTTTTCCAAAATAGTTTCTATTCTAGTCTGAACGAACCCAGATCTTCTTACTAATCCGGCTTATAATGTCAATTAAAGAATTTTCGTTCAAAATGAATGGAGATTAGGAAATTGGCACTTTTTGGAAAGCTTGTAAGACCAGGAATGTAGAAATCAATGTTTACATTTGCATTTTTTTTACATTTATCAATTTCAAAATGGCTGCCTTAAAATAAGAAATTCCTGATATCTCAGCTTTAAAATTACATAGAAAGTTTATTTTAATTGATAAGTGCATGTTTTCTTCTTTAAGGAATCCAAAAATTATATCCAGGTAGTGATAAGGAACACAAAAAAGCAAGAAAAATAGAAAAGTGCCAAATATATTTTGTAGAAAAAATTAAACTAAAATGAATATCAAAAACGTAAAAAAATTCTCGTTTAAATTGTATGAATATTGAGATTGATAGTTTTTGCAGCATAGAGAACACAATAACTGGATATGCTTACACCACATATTCTTCATCATCACCGTCAGCAATTTCAATGTTACAGTCCTCATCGTTTTCGCATTCTGTGTTGCATAAGCAAAGTTCACTGCATGGTAAGTTATTCCTTCTGTATGAACATCTTTGTGTGGAGCAGTTTATTTTACAGTGGCATCTAACCAACTCGATGAGGGTCTGTGGTGCGGGAAGCACTGTTATAGTGACTGGCAGAATCTGTCCACCTGTGCCCTTATAGTAACCGAATTGTGGTGGGTAAAAAAGGCTTCTGCTGCATGACTGTGGCTTGACACTAAGCCCAGCTTTGTAACCGCAAGCGCTTGATATGTTCTTCAAGTGTTCCAAGTTAATGTGGTAGCTTGTTGCTTTCAGCGAGTTGTTTGCAGAACATAAATCATCTTAGATCTTGTATACTATTAATGCAGAAACCCTTTGGAAAGTACATTGAGCAAACAAACTTCCAATTTGTCTTTAATCTCCTACGTTAGATCTCCTTTCACATGTAGTTTCATCAATGTTTTGGGTAATTCAACAGTAGCTTTCATGTATTTTTCAAACCATTTGGTTTTACCTATTTTTGAGAACTGTCCAATATTGCCCACTCCAGTGAATGTGTGTAATATAAGTTAATCTTGTGATTTTTCTGTGCCTAAGGCTCTCCAGATTTTCCCTATATCCACCATTCCCGATACCATCGAAAGTAAAGTCCTTTTGTAAAGCTTGTCATAGAGGGTCAAGGCAAGAACCAATACGTCTGTATCAGGCCTGAAAAAAATCATTTGTGCTTCAGGATACTGGCTCGATGCCTCCATTGCCAGGCAGCTCGTGAACGTGTCAGCTTCTTCATGATTGTTATCTTCATTATGTACGTTTCTATTGCTTCTAATATGACCTGATGCTGATGTGATGACTATGTCAGGTAAGTTTTTCTTATAGCCAAGGATTACTTTAGAAAGGTAGTCTCTCAGGTCTGCTTTTGTTTCATTATGTTATAGAAATCTTGTAAGCGGGATGTCTTTAATCTTCGTATAGTCTGCAATGTGATATTGTATAAGGGCTTTTACTTTTTTGCGTTTCTCTCTTGTTTTCTCTTTAAGTTAATCAGATTCTTATCTATCAAAGACTACAAAAACATTCCTAAATCCCGCTATCAAACTTGTAAGCCTGTCAGTGAAATTCTGTGCTATATCTGCTAATGTTGTGTCACTGCTTTTGCGTCATTTTTTGGACGGTAACTATTTCGTCAACAGTGGCGATTTTCGGATTTAATGTTGATAATGGACATTGCACATTCATTGTCTGCTGTAGTTTCTACCTTTCCATTATTTTCATTTGTGTTTGCTAAGTTTATCAGGTTGTGTATTAGTTTTGATATGTCAGTGCATGGAAACATTGATCCAACAGGATCAAAAAGTGCTCTTGGTGTTAATGTGAACTCAATTATGCCGATTTAATTATTTTGGTCAATGTTCTTGTTCGATCTGCTCAAAACCAGTGGAAGACCGTATAGATTTTTTGTCTCTCTGAGGTCAACTGTTTGGTTATAGATCTTTAATGGTTGCTGCTTGCTGCCAGATTACATTTTGTTGTTTTGCTTTTGGACAGGTACCCATATACTCACGTATCCAATGATGCGCTGAGTGACATATATTTCATAAGGCCTCTGTCCGATTTCATCTACAGTCAATATATTCTGAAAATATACTTGTGGTACATATGCATGTGTGGGGAAATTGTGCAATTGATCGCCTTCAACGGGAAAGGATTCCCATGCTTCAATATTGCAACTTTGATTCTGTCTACAGCTTCATGTTGTTGCCTGACAGCAGTTGGTCGTACATCATGGTGTCCTTCTTGATTGTTATGTTGAAGCCTGAACTGAACTGACCATTAAATTCCGCTGAGAGGCATGCCATCTCTGGAGAAGCCATGAAGAATCTCTGCCTAGCGTTTGAATGATTGGAAATGCCAATTAAGTCTGAATGAACATTCATCATCCAGTTAAGCTGTTAACAGGCGTAGTCTGCACCTTTAGAGAACATAAATATGTCACTCTTTGTAACAGATATATCTCCAAGTTCCAGTCTCTCCTTCCAAGTTTCAGTTCTTTCCAGGTCACTGGATGCTTTGTCTTTAGAGAAAGAGAATATATTGTGATCGTCAAGAAAACCGAACTCAAGATTTTGATGAATTTCGACGTTTCATGACCCCTGAATCCGAAAAAGTGGTTTTTGAATTTACCGTGTGTCTGTTTGTCTGTCTGTACTTCATAATAGACATTAAAATATTTTACCGATCAGGCTAAAACTTGGTATCTAGTGTTTACATAGGGTTATCCAAAGGAGTTTTTGGAATTGGATATCTTACTCTATATTTAAGGGTAGTTTACTGAAGGACAAAAAGAGAAAAAATCGGTTTTCTCAAAATCGGCTCCAATGATTTTGATTAAAATTCACATATAGGCCCTGATTAAGATTATAAACCAAATTGCTATTTTCGTTTTCTTATGAAAATGACTTTTTGGGTAATTTACAGAAGTGGAAATTTCCTTAGATTGTAACGATGTCACAAACATGAACGAACACAAACAGTTCAACGCTGAGTTATATGGGCCTTACTCACCATCAGCCTGTTGAACGCGGCCCGCTAGACTGCTCTCGCCACGACAACACTCTACCAAGAAAACCTCGCTACGAACTAAAGTGGGGCTAGCGTCTGCGTCTGATTATTGCCCTGCCCACAAGGAATATAAAATGTAACTTGATTCAAGTTGTTTCCAGTTCTCCAAATTGAATGCTATCAGCGCGATCTATAAGTTCCCAGAGTTTCCCCTTTTTCCCACCTTGAGCGCTGCTCACCTCCTTTCTTTTGTTCTCTTTTCCCCCTGAATTCCCCCTCTCTGAGGAAGAGGTTGAAGTTTATAATTGGTATAAAATAGCCTGCAAGTTTTAGTTCGTCCCTAACTATACCACTGGCATTAAGAAGGTGAGGGCGCCGACTTGAGTCTCTTCTGAGATTGTTATTATTATTCTAAATTCCTTTTGGCAATATTATGGGGGGGAATTGTCGTTCTAAATTACTGTTTGGGTTTAACTTCAATGGGTCTAACTTACATTATGGTTTATGGTTCTTTTTGTGGCTAATCCACGACTTTGCTTAAAATTAGGTGTCGCGATAAAAATAGAGACCTTTTGATTTAATCAGTGCGCTCTTACCGTCGCTTATGTATTTTGCGCTAGTTTCTCTGTTTACTATTACTAGTAAAACTTTGGGTACATCGACTAGATTGTAAAACTAAATAATAATTGTAAATAAAAACTTAAATTTTGGATAGTACTTCAATAGACACGATGTACTCTTATAGTTATATGTTAGGCTTAGATATTCTTCAAAGACGTTATTTTGCTTAGGGTGAATTTATATGTTAGCGTATGTTAAATTTGAATTTTATTGTGAACCTTAATAGACTTTATCTATGGGAACAGCCCACTACAGCGTGTCTAAATGTTCAGTTTCAATATTGTTATACGATGGACTTAACCATCTTGGCCCATTAATGTCTGTCGACCTTGGGTGTCCTCAGGTGGATGTTTGGGCAGAGTTATATTTAATTAATCTAGCAATTATCTCCTTCGGGAAATTCTCAGGCCACCTTAATTAATGTCTATAAATTACAGGGCACTTTATTAATTGTTGTGCGAGTGTAAATTTCTACATGGTTAGAGCTATGTTGGACTTAGGTTGTCCTAGAAAAGACATTAGTTTGGTCGAGTTTAGCGTTTTAATTGCACTGTCTCACCTTTGATAGCTCAACTAGAGTATTGTTATATTGATAACGCGTCCTTCTGCCGTGCGTATGAAAATGTTTGACTAGGAATTAGTTCAATGGGTTCTCTACCCCTGTGAGTGACGTATCTGTATTTACATAAGGCTGATTGAACCTCGAATTCACTTGTTTTGAATTCCATACTGCCTTTTTTACTATTATTGATTTGTAAAATTATGAATAAATGAAACACTGTTTGCTCTTGTGACCTCTGGTTTTTTAATGCCCAGCACGCTCTTCCTTTTTACAAGGGTGTCACAAGACTATCTCCGTAACTATTTAAAATACTAAGTAACTTATCATTGCAAAATTGAAGTACTATTAAAAATAAAGAAACTTTTAAATATAAAAATATTTCTTTATAAAACCAATAGTTTTGGAGATATGGAAAGATAAATAAATACAATTTTTTGAGCTTTAACTGTACAGAGACATTACTTAAGTTTAACGCAATAATTCTCTAATTCCATACAGTAAGAAGATAAGTAAGTCTCTCAAAGAGTTTATGTTCTTTTTTCTATAACCTCTTAGGGGAAATGTTTGTACAGCAATGATATTTCTCTATTATTTTAGACTGAATAGTCAATACTTACCTTTTTATTGGTCCAAATATATAAATGAGGAATTTAATAAAAATGAGATAAACATAAGATATGCAATCCCTAATAAAATGTCTAAACTTTTAACCGGAAGTCGAAATTAAAATACGAAGCATAGACCCTAATGGACCCAATATCAACATTTTTTATGTCCAAATATACTATCTAATGATGACTTTAATTCTTTAAGAAGAAAATCATAAAATATAAATCCGGAAGTCAAAAAATGTTTAACTTAAGTAAAACGCAATTTTTGCTCGGGTTTGCTAGTGTATATTATTTCATTTCACATATTATATTACGAATTTGAGTAAATATTTCCATTTTTTAAACAATGAAGTGAGAAAGTCCGTGTGGAGTTAAGTATAATTTTTATTTACTTTCTCGCTATCTTACAGATAGAAAAAGTATTGTGATCGTCAAAAAAACAGAACTTGAGATTTTGATGAATTTCGACGTTTAATGACCCCCGCGAATCCCAAAAAGTTGTTTTTTAATCTCTGTCTGTCTGTCTATATGTCTGTACCTCCGAATATAGCCTAAACTATTTTACCAATCCAGCTAAATCTTGGTATCTAGGGCTTACATAGGGTTGTCCCGAGTAATTTTTGGAATTGGATATCTAGCCCTAAAATTAAGGTAGTTTACTGAAGGGCAAAAAGAGAAAAAATTAATTTTCTCAAAATTGGTTTTAACGATTTCCATTAAAACTCGTATCTATATATTTATTAAGATTATAAACCAAATGGCTATTTTTATTTTCCTATGAAAATGACTTTTAGGGTACTATACAGAAGCGGAAATTTCCTTAAACTATCTCCTTAACTATTTAAAATACTAAATAACTTATTGCAAAATTGTAATACTGTTGAAAATTAAAAAACTTTTACTATACATATATCTTTATAAAAGCCATAGTTTCTCAGATATAAGCAAATATATTAACACAGCTTTGTTAGCTTTGTTTGTACATAGATACTACTTAAGTTTTAATGCAAGAATTTTCTAATTCCATGGAGTGCGTAGCAGATAAGTAGTTCTTTCAAAAAGTTTCTGTTCTTTTTTTATTTAACATCTTAGGGGAGATATACAGCAATGATCTACTGTATCTTTATCATTTTAAACTCCATATACAGCAATTATCTACTTTAAATTTTCCATTTTAATCTCCATAGTCAATATTTATCTTTTTTATAGGTCTAAATTTTTAAATGGTGTATTTAATAAAAATTTGATACTCATAAGTTGTGCAACTCTTAATAAAATGTCGAAGATTTTAAGCGGAAGTCGAAATTTTAATACTAAGTAAAGACCCTTGTGAACCCAATATCAATCTTGTTTTTTGTCCAAATATATTAGTGAGGACTTTAATTCATTAAAAATAAGATTATAAAATTTAAAACCGTTAGTCACAAAAGTCTTACGTTATTATAACGCAATATTTGCTCATGTTTGCTAGTGTATATTATTTCATTTCACATATATTACGAGATTTGAGTAAAATATCTCCATTTCTAAAAAATGGACTGAGAAATTCCGTTCGGAATTCTGTACCATTTATTTTTAGTTGGACCCAAGCTGTCAAATTAAGAGTAGTATACCAATGATTTTTTTTAAATCACAAATTCTTAAAAAAGACTCTAAATTTCAATACTAAAGTTCAAAATGCATATCTAGGACTTGTTTGACATAACAAATGGCATTGAATCATTAATTTTTTAGCAAATTTCGTTGAAGGGTAGTTTGCTGAAGAAAAATCTTTGAAAATTAAAATATTTCAAAAATGAATTTAACAATTTAGTTTAAAACTTATAACTGGGTATTGGGTGGTAATTCGAATAAAACTGTATACTTCCTTTTTGGGGTAGAAGATTGTTTAAGAATAGTTTACTAATAACTTTTTTTTTAAATTTAAGCATTATAAAAAATGTCTTTATAAATATACTGTGTACAATTAATAATGATTAAATTTTAAATAATAAACGAAATGCAGGGTTATTTGGTCAAGTTAAATAATAATTGATATAAGATAACTTCTTTAAAAATTGAAATCAAGTTTATTCAAATGTTTGACGTTTAGATTTTAATTTTTAATTACATTTAATTGAGTTCTACTATGTGATGTAGACCCCCAATTGGATTTGAAATTTCGAATCCAATAAAAAAATTTCCATTATTAAGATTTGAAAATTCAAATCAAGTACGAACCATAGCAAGATTCGAATTCTGTTTCGAAATTTTGAAGCCTCTTACAATCTTAATCCTTAATATTTTATATTTAATATCAGAGATTCCCACACTAGTGATTACAAAGTATAATGTATCAGTCTCGAAATATACCGAATTTCATATGGCAGGAAGAATGAGGTTCAAACCTTAGTATGGTGCATTAAGAAAGAGGGAGCTCTAAATTTGATTTTTTTTTCTCGTTGTGTTTTTCTCATTTCCTCTCCATGATAATTGAGGCAGCTTCATTTAATCTAATTTCTTCATCTCAAACCTTTAAATTAAGGTAGTAAACGCGGTAGCTATTTATATTTAAATATATATATATATATCATAAAGGTGAAAGTATTAACAGAGATATATTATTTATATCATGAAAACAAATTATTTTCCAATTAAATGCTCATTTAACTTTTTGTCCATCCCCAAGGTGTGAACCTAAAATACTAAATACTTTTAATTTGATAGCTTTCTTATATGTCTGAATTGTGTGATTTGGGTATATTCTCTTATTTCATAGGGGGATACATTCAGAATATAAGTCTCTCAGTGGGTTTAAATATTCAAAACGATCTGGTCGCGTCACACCCGGAATGCTGTTCTGTGCCGACCTGTTCCTGACACACCCGTAAAAAGACGTCGAGCAACAAAAATGTGAATAATGAATTAACAGCAGAACTTGCCTCAGACCTGATCGCAAAAACAAAAACAACACTGGATCACATTTCACGGAGAAAAAATAAGTTTTTGTTCAAGATGTAGATTTAGATTTATTGATATAGCTGAGTGAAAAAACCCCCACGAAAATAGTGGATATTGTAAGGTATTAAAACACGTACG
Organism: Timema bartmani; assembly: GCA_902151455.1. Taxonomy (NCBI): domain Eukaryota; kingdom Metazoa; phylum Arthropoda; class Insecta; order Phasmatodea; family Timematidae; genus Timema; species Timema bartmani. The sequence continues at coordinate 16,523 of CABFWB010000033.1, forward strand.
AAAATTGAGAAAATCGTGGCTCTTGGGGTGATAAATAATTTTACTGGATGTATTTTTTTTTAATCTAATTGATCATTTTGATTAAATATTTATTTTGAAACTAGATATGCTCACTTTGCATACATTTAGAACATTTTACATATACACCTTTTCGTATTCACAACTAGCTGGGGGAACCTATTATTCACCCGGGGAATCTATGAAGCAGCTTTGTTATTTTTAGTATAAAATATACACCCCTTTGTTTTCTATCACTTTGTACTCCTACTAATGGATCGCTGCAGTGATGGCTGCTGATTATTGAACTAAAAAGTATTTTAAACTTTTTATTGGGAAAGGATATATATAATAAGCCCTCACTCAATTTTTAGTTAAAAGTTTACTGGTCAAAGGCTATCAACTTTACTTAGATATTTAGTTTGCGGTGTTTAATTTGAATAAAAACATACATTTTCCCCCTTCATGCCCGACGAGAACTTTAAAATTACCCTTATCCCACTGCACCAAACCAATCAAGTAACTATTGAGCTGATATTAGTTTTAACTAAAGAGAAATATTTAATTTACCAATATACAGCTATATACAAATCATGGTTTCCATGGTGATGTAAACAAAGAATGATTGTACAGATGAACCACTGCCCACACAGAAGGAAAAGATAGACAATTCGCTAGGAAAATTTGGGTTTTCGTTTTAGGCCACTATTTTTACCAGCATCCTGATTTCCTTATCTATAAAATGAGTGTTCGTTTGCCAAAATCTGTTCAGTCATTTCCTCATAATTTCTATTACCGGAAACGGTCTTATAAAATTATATACAATATAATTTAGATGATAGAAAGAGTGATGAATTGGGATAGCTCGTGAAAATAAGAGTGTAAGTGTTTTAATGTGTGATTGAATAAGTGTGTGGGTGAGTGTGAGGGTGTGAGTGAGTGGGGTGTAAGTGAGAAAGTGAGTGTGAGTGTGAAAATGAGAATGTGAAGAGTGAGCAAGTGAGCGTAAGAGACTGAGAATAGCAAATTAGAGAGATCGAGTGATTGTGAGCGAGTGATAGTGAGAGTATGTGTATGAGTTAGAGAGATAAATACTGGGAGAAGAGAAAAAGAGTGTGTGTGTGTGAGGGGAGAGAGATTGTGTGTGAAAGAAAGTGAGAGAGAGAGAGAGAAATACCATATGTAAGGGAGAATGCGTGATAAAGTGTGTGAGGGAGAATGAGTGTATGAGAGAAAGAAAGCATGTACATTTTTTTTAGAGATATTGTATGAAAGACAGAGAAAATCTGAGGGGATTTGAGAGAGAGAGTTTGAGATGGAAAGTTAGAGGGAGAGTTAGGTTTAGAGAGAAAAAATTAGATTACGAGAGCATTAGAGCGATAGTTTAAGAGAGAGAGTGTGTGTGTTTGAGAGAAAGAGCTAGAAACAGAAATTAAGAGAGAGAGTTTGATATAAGGAGAGGTTGATAGAAAGAATAAGTTTGAGAGAGAGTTCGATATTGAGATAGAGAGAGTTTGAGTCAGAGAGTATAAGAGAGTGAGATTGAGATATAGAGAGCGTTAGAGGGAGAAAGAGTGAGCGTTTGTGAGAGAGCGTTTAAAAGATATAGCGTTCGAGAGATAGAGCGCGTTCAAGATCTAGAGAGCGTTTGAGAAAGAGAGAGTGGTATGAGAGAGAGTATAATAAAGATAAAGTGAGAGAAATTGTATGATAAAGAGTATATGATAGGGTAAAGAGTGTGTAAGAGAGTATGAGAGTATAAAGTATGAGAGAGAGAATGAAAAAATATAGATGTAGTACTCAAATATGACGGTACTTTGAAATATCATTCCCTCAAAATTAAGTATCAACATGGAAACATAACTGAACTTACTGTATTTATAAAATGTGAAAAGATAGGTGGGCTAAACAAAACATTACTTTTAAATATCATATCTTCAAAATTAAGCGGTAAAATGAAAAATAAGTTTAACTTTTCTATTTGTATTGTGTTACTATTTGCTAAAATGAACATCAAAATCCATTATTTTAATAAACTGAACATCAAAACCCATTATTTGAAAAAAATAAACACCAAAACTCACACTTTTATAGTTAAAATATATATTTTTTTAACATTATTCAAGATCATCTTATCGTCTTTGAGCTTATAATACAAATCAAAACATATTTAAAAATTATTTTATCATGCGCGAAACAAAACGTAGTCAATATTCTCACGAACTTAACAACTTGGAACCTTTTAATTTTCGAATTATGCTTAATATCATTGATTTGAAAAGCGAATTGACGATAACAACAATCCTATAAAAATAAATGTTTTCCCAGCTTAGGAATCTCATTTTAGATGTGTTATTACCTGCAAATCCAAAGAGATATCCAAAGAGAAAATTTTGATGTGTTCGGACCAACAAATAAAGATAGAGTTATTATTTTTTAGCCAAAGAGATATATTTTATTTAGAGATTTACAATCATGCATTAAATAATGTTTCCGTGGTGATTAAATAAAGACTGAAAAACTGAATATTATCTGTGAAAATCGGGTTTATCGTGGAAAAACTACAATATTTCCCGACATCCTGGACTCCTAAGCGTTAAAATCAGTTATCGTTTGTCAAAATCTGTTCAATCATTTCCTCATAATTTTTATTACCAGAAACGGGCTTATCAAATTATATATAAGATTGGTGAGGTTATCTAAATGTTAGTCTTCTATTGTCGGCCACTTGGTTGTCTATCTCTTTGTACTCTTATATGTCAAGTTGTCTATCACTTTGTACTCCTATATGCGAGGTTGTCTATCACTTTGTACTCCTATATGCGAGGTTGTCTATCACTTTGTACTCCTATATGCGAGGTTGTCTATCACTCTTTACTCCTATACGTGAGGTTGTCTATCACTTTGTACTCCTATATGCGAGGTTGTCTATCATTTTGTACTCCTATACGTGAGGTTGTCTATCTCACTTTGTACTCCTATATGTGATGTTGTCTAGTAGTAGTTCCTCTATTGTCGGTCGTTTGAAACCCCCCCCT
>CABFWB010000033.1:19615-44681 GCA_902151455.1 Timema bartmani
CCCCCCCCCCCCCCCCCACCGAACTCCAAATATCAATTTTTATTTTGTCTACTATAACAGTGGATTTTGAGATAATCGATTTTTTATTTTTTCCCCTTAAGGAAACTACCCTTACATTTGTATTGATGGATATCAAATTTTTAAAAAATATTCATGGGAACCTTATAAAAACTCTAGATACAGAGTTATAACCGGATCGGTAAAATGGATTTGTTTCTAGACCAAGTACAGACACACAGACAGATAATATCGCAAAAAACACTTTTTCGATTTCAGGGGGTCATGAAACGTTTATACCCATCAAAATCTTATGTTAGACATGATTGATGATCACAATTCTGCCCAAGGGGCCACGATAAAGTAAAAATGAAAAGGTGAAATTGACTTTGAGTGGTTTTTACAAGAATGGTCATAGTTACGATATTAAAGTAAAATGTGTAGAAGCATGGCCCTATTGATCAAAAATATCAATTTAATTTTTTTTAATGAAAAGAAGATAACTTAAAGTTAATTATTGATTGTTTTGACTATTTTATATTTCAGAACTGTCAATCCCAAAACAAATATGTCAGTTTAACTATATTTACTTTTAATAGCCACGTTTTAAGTCCAGTATCAGTCAAATTTAATTGGGGGAAGCTCATAAAATGACATAACATTTTAACGATTTTCATTTTTTGGTTGATATGTGTGACTGAAAATAGTTTTTCATCCCCTTTGAAAAGATTTTATCTTCAGTTCTAATGAATATAATACCAAACAAGCCATCAAAAGTGTTTAAATATTGTTTTAGCTAGAGTCTTCAACTGTAATTTCATGACATTTGACACCCATAATTGTTTGTGTATATCATGTTATAGCTTTCCCCCACTGAATTACTCATCAACTATTGACTGAATGAGAATCCATCCTATTCTTGAAGACCTCGTTGGGAAATGGGCAACATACTCCTGACTCAGACAAAGCTCAGTCCATACCTTCTCTGAGAACGAAAAGCGAAAAGGGCAATTTGAAATTTATATTAGGTATCAAACTATTTGTGATGGTTGATTTATTTCAGACACATATCTATCTACATAATATCGACTATTAAAATAAGCAATTGAATGTGTTTTATGTATTGACTCATATTAGTAGGCTATGAGGTTAAGGCGTCAAACTAGTCTTGTCTGGTTTGTCAAGGACAAGGAGATCGGGGCTCAAATACAGGACTGGTGTACTAGTGGTACTTTTAGCCAGATGGCTATCTAATATCCATTATCCCTCCATGCAAATAGAAGTAAATATCTTTAAAAACTCTACACTCATCATCCTTACTAAATTAGTCTATATATGCGGATGGCCCAAATCGTTACCAAGACACATTGCCCAAAAAATGATTGGTAGCCATGACCATTTGGTGAAACTAAATATGGAAACTATAGTTTTAAATTTGGCAGCACACTCATTCTGAGTCAAGAAATGATCAAGTTTTCTTTTTATTTTGATATAAGCCTCTGCACCAGTAAGTAATTAACAGAGATGTCATTTGTAAATTTTTTCATGTCTGGTTCACCAGTAACGTAAGGTCCAAGTTTGAATTCTAGATGGGTATTCCCAAATATTTTTTTTAATGGTTTGTTTTCCAATCTTTTTTACGCAAATGTGGGTACACTTAGATATTGTATTGTATATTATACCTACCCATTAGTGTAAAGACGTGAATTTACCGGATAAGTAGTTACACGTAGTACTGAAAGATAATACAATATTTTATTTGTATATATTTGAATGTTTCCAAGAGAAAATATAGGCAGGTAAATCCAACGAATCACTAGTTCTGTAGGCGATAGGGGGAGGAATGGTTGAAAATCACTCTTACACCCCGATCAGTTACTTTCGCTTGGAAAATAAAAACCCTACAGGGTGGCCTTTTCCCTTCGCCACACACCCCCTGCTGTGGCAGTGATTTATGATCTTGCATGCAAACAGAAATAAAGAGAAGAACGAGTCAAGTGAACAAAAAAAAAATCTGTTACCTTGGCTCAAAAGTTTCACAAAGGAGCCTTGTACTTAACGCTCTTTATAAAAATTTAGTTCCGATTCTCAACTTTGCTTCTTGCAAAACAAATCACCATTCCTCTCCCTTCTAGCTTAAATTTTTTTCTTCTTCGTGATTTCCTCTTAATTTTCACTAACATGGATTCTTCCACAGGTCAATAGTTTATGGTTTATTAATAAATATCAATGAGCATCGAATAAGTTTTAAGGCACCTCTAAAGAGCCTTTGATTCGAAATCTGAGTTAATCAATGATTTCTGTATTCGAACCGAAGTTTCTAGAAGGTTCTTAAAAATAAGTTAAGGGTCTTTGGAAGATAAAAATACATAAACGGTAGAATTCATGTTGGCGAAAATTTAAAATAAATCATGATAATAATTCTTTATTAGGGTAGGGAGTTTGTTGTGAGTTAAAAGAGGGAGGGGATATATTGATTCTTAGCTTTCCCATGACTTTAAAACTGGTGAAAGTGACGTGATAAATGCGTTACCAGGCCCTAATAGCTCTTAACATTTCACACTCATGAAAAAAAATAGAAATCTAAATTCAGATTGGGTTTTTTTACTTTCTCGCTATCTTACAGGTAGAGAAAGTATTGTAATCGTCAAAAAAGTGTAACTTGAGATTTTGATGAATTTCGACGTTTCATGACCCCTCGAATCAGAAAAAGTGTTGTTTGAATTCCCGTCCGTCTGTCTGCCTGTCTTTCTGTACCTCGGACTAGAGCCTAAACTATTTTACCGATCGGGCTAAAACTTGATATCTAGAGCTCTCATAGAGTTGCCCGGAGCATTTTTCTTGGAATTGGATATCTAACCCTAAAATAAAGGTTTGTTTACTGAAAGCTGAAAAGAGAAAAAATCGATTTTCTCAAAATCGGCTATAACATTTTTATTACATTTCATTTATAAACTTTAATCAATAATATAAAAAAATATGGCTACCCTCATTTTTCGGCAAAAATAACTTTAAGGGTTTCGGTCAGATGCGTAAACTCTTATTTTTTATCACACCTCTGAAACTATTTGAGATATGATATTACTTATTATTGCAAATATATAGGTCTGTTTATAATACAAATATTTTATTTGAAGCATATTTTTATAAAACCAATAATTTTCAAGTTAAACGCAAATATATAAATTTTTAAACTTTTCGGACACAGAAAGTATTGCGACCGTAAAAAAAAATCTAACCCGAAATGTTGTTGGATGTCGACGTTTCATGACCCCCCGAACCCTAAAAAGTGGTTTTTGCAATGCCGTCTGTCTGTGTGTCTGTTTAACCCTAAAATTAAGAGTACTTTAGTAAAGGGCAAAAAGAGAAAAATCTATTTTCTCAAAATCTACTTTAACGATTTTGATTAAAACTTGTATCTATGCGTTGGTTAAGATTATAAACCAAATGGTTATTTTAATTTTTCTATAAAAATGACTTTTCGGGTACTTTACAGAAACGTAAATTAAATTATTTCCACAACTATTTAAAATACTAAATAACTTTTCATTGCAAAATTTTAGTACTATTAAAAATAAAAAAACTTTTATTTTAAATATACCTTTATAAAACAAATAGTTCCGGAGATATTGGCAGATATATTAATAATATTTTGTGAGCTATATTTGTACAGAGATACTACGTAAGCTATAACGCAATAATTATTTAATTCCATAGAGTAAGTAGATAATTAAGTCTCTCAAAGTGTGTATGTTTTTTTCTTTGACCTCTTAGGGGAAATGTTTATACAGCAATGCTCTCTCTATATTATTTTAGACTCGATAGTCAATATTTACCTTTTTTATTGATCTAAATTTATAAATGAGGAATTTAATAAAAATGCGATAACCATAAGATGTGCAACCCCTAATAAAATGTCTAAAATTATAGTCGGAAGTCAAATCTATAATATGAAGTATTGAGCGGAGTGGAGCATGGTTGAGGCCGGGTCAACTGGGGCCGGAGTGGTGAGCAAAACAGTCTCTTCTTTTTTTCTTCCAAATATTGTAACAGGGTTACAATTGGTGACGAGAGGTCAAATTTTGAGTATCAACCAGCTGTACTGAGGCAATTTTTTTAAAGTTCTCCACTATTCTTCCACAAAAATGCAGGTACAATTTCTAGCTCTAGCTTCTTCATCCTTGATCACACCAGTCTAAATACTTGGCTATCCTGGATTGGTAGTAAAAGGTAGAGCTCGGGGGAAGAAGTCATGATTTAGCATCCCCATCAAATGAAAGAAAGTCAAATAGTTCATGAATTCATCTAATTATGTAGCTCACAGGACCAAATAGCCCCCTCCTGCCTCATTACATCCAACTTGTCCATAAACCACCTGTATGAGATCACCTGTCAGAAGATAACCAACTAACCAGCTGGCAGCAGTTGCAGTTTGTTGGGCCGGCTGTGGAGTCATATCTCATAATGGACAAGCCGGCAAAGACTGACAAACCTTCATTGCCTCGTACCCATTAATCACCGCAACACGTATAAGATAAACTGTTTCGGAGGCGGAGTGATTTATTAGAGCGGCGTGCAATATTCTTGCAATAAAGATACACCAACTTGTCAAACAAATTATGATGCACAGGTTGTCAGAAATCCACGGTGATTCCCCATCCCCCAACCACCCTCTCTCCTTCTTTCTGTTTTACGTGTTCTCTAGAAGTAACTTGTTTTGGCTGTAGGAAAAGAATAATAGGAGGGGTTTTATTGACTTAAATATATCATATGGTATTTTCTTGAGAACTAATGATGCGTAGATTTACTCTAGTTGTAAAATTTAGTAATACATAATTTTAAGGTTTCCAATAAAATTTAATAGTATATTTTTTTCATGGAATCAATACTTAATGATATTCTTAACTGTATAGATAATATGTGTTAAAAAATACCACAGGGTATTTATTTAACCAACTATTAGAAAAAAAGTCTCTCGCCTGACACATTAATTAATTTTAAACACTACTAAATGAAGTGTTAGAATAAACTTTTTTTTTATAAAAAAAGAAAGTATACAAAATGTATACTAAAAATGTAGGATTAGAAAGAAAATCTACCAGCATTTGCATGGAAGGAGAGCGGGATACCATTTAGGAAAAGCAAACCTCAGTAGATCTGATAGGTAATCGAACCCCATCTCCCCAATATCGACCGTCTAGTCTACTGAGATAATAACAATTTAGACAATGCGGCCAATGTAGCGGGTGTATAATAGTTGCATTTATAAACATATAAACTAGATTTATCAGAAGGTAAAAGCTATAGGCTTTTGGAAAAACCACCTTCGGTACACCTGACTGAGATTCGAACCTTGATCTACGCGCCATCGGAAGTCGAGCCTACTGCAAGAGTAAAGCGTTAGACCACGTGGTCACCGAAGCGGGTAGCTAGCTCATTTGATGAAGTATTTGATAGTAGTGTCCTTGAAATAAGATAAGCTTAGGCTACCTCGATTGTATTTGATTCATTTAAATATCTGGATTATTTTAAAAATAAAAAAATCGAAAACTTTCCAAAAAAGAAGATTGTCCGTGTAAAAGGTTCCATCTCACACGTTTAAGTGTACAGGCCCCTCCAATCGTAACGAGTGTTTCTTCTCCTCCTGTAGCAGCTCTTCCCAGATATATATTGTTAAATGATAAATGAGAATATAAGAAGAGGTGGCGCCCCCCCGTTTACTGTCATTTCATATGGAGGTCGCTGACAGACATCCGCCCCGACAAGAGCTCCTGTCGAGAAGAAGCTTACAACAACTCCTTGAGAGGGACAGCTGACAAATTAATAGCCAGACAATTGATAGCTTGAAATCAATCTGAAATTACAGAGTCATCACAAAGGAAAACAACCTGAGCAGGTCTGCTTTTCAAATCTCGCGAATGCTTTCGTCAGTTGGAGGCAGGCTTAGTCCCCATCTACCGACTCCGTATCTGTAGGTCTGTATCCGTGTGGTCCGTGGTCCTTAGAAATTAAATCCACTTCCACACAGTCGGTATCCTTAACCCTCAGCTGGTATGGTGGGGTCGAATCTGACCCCAGCTGGTAAAAATTTCTGTGTAACTTGCTAGAGTACAGCACTACTTGGTTGCCCCTCCAGGTAATCTCAGTAGTGAGTATGCTCTTGGGGTAGAAACAACAGTTGTGTTTTTGTTCATTATCATTGTCGTAATACAGTGTCCTTGGGGTCAGATTTGACCCCACCATACCAATATTGTGTGTACTTTTTTAAGTTTATTATTGTCGTTTTGGTGACAAATGTCTTACTTTCTTTGGTGTATTATACTTAAAGTACTATATATATTTGTAAGACTATTATTTCGTTGATTTATTTATTTTTATATATTTTAAACGTGTGTTATTTTCGTTTAAGGATGATTTTTGATTGATTATTTTACTTTGATTAGATTTAGATTGCTTGATTTATTTTTACAATAGTTTTTTACTAATGGTTGCGATCAACTTGAGAGACGATCCTGATGCAATTTTAGAAGAGATACTCAACGATGACCCTGATTTTGTGTTACCAAATACGGACTCTGAATATTCCGATGCACCTTCGGAACGTAACGATCATAACACAGATCGAGAAATTGAATATTGCCTGCCTGTCAGTTTCCACATTTTATTTATTTGTTTATTTTTTTTAGCTTCTGAGTGAAGGTCATCCCTATATTGAGTTAGAAAATGAAGTCATAGAACCAGTTTGTGAAAATTCAAATATTTTTAATTACTTTTAAAAATAACTTATTTTCTTGGTAAATAAATATAAATGGAATTTTATTTTGGAAGTAAACAAAAATATTTAAGTAATGCTTATTTAAAAACTGATGTATAAATAAGTAATCTATATCTTCATATCTTTTTTGAATAAATATTTTTGAAAAGAAAGATTTTATTAATTTTTTTATTGACTGGGGTCAAAAATGACCCCACCATGCCTAATGTGTCCGTATTTTTTGCCATACCAGCTGAGGGTTAATCAAGCGACCACGCCAACCAATGAAATAGTCAGTGACTTCGTCCAATGAAACTCTTCGAAAGAAGATTGTATATATTAAGGAGCAAGAGTCAAGCAGTCAGCTGATCATTTATTTTGTATTTTTTTAGAAAACGTTCAGGATATACTCTAAATGTAGATTACGTTTAACCTTAATAAATATATTTATAGCACGATTTGAACTATCAAATTTATAATAAGTGTGCTGCCATTGGTGCTTCTATTTCGATGCGCGCTCACATATTTACATTACTGTAATTTTTAGTCCGTATAAACTAGTCCTTGGAAATAATGAATTAAATAGCATTTAAATATTATCTTCTTTATATTGAAAAATGACACCTCGATACAGAAGTCGAAACCGGAACCTTTGGCTAAGTACGTCAATGCTATCTAACCACTGAGCTATCCAGGAATCCGTGTCCAGGGTCATTCTTCACTAATAGTTTTAGGCCGTCCTTAGAATGTTAAAGTTGGTCCAACCTCTACAGAGAAAGGACTTACGGATCAAATCTCTGTAGACGTAGCAATCTGATAATGTTGCATCGATATTACGGAATACGCACTACAAACCTCTGGATATGGAGTTTGTAGGTGGGTTTTTATTCCGGGGAAGGTTTGGTTGTTTAATAAACACGTTACACTATCTCAATCTGAGGGCTATGTCATCGTTTAAAACAAAGTGCAGCATCCAGAAAAAATCAGGGGACAGTTTTTTAATGTAGAAAAACTGACTAGTGTAATTGTGAATTATACTCGCACTAGTAGGCATGCGGATTAAACGTCAAGCTAATCTACAGTCAAATTAAGACAATAAGACTTTTTTGACAGTTAAAAAGGTTACTAAAAATATTTTCCAAAATTATACTACGTCAAATGTTTCCTAGTCATCACTTTTGATTGATATTATCAGTACATAAAAAAAAGTCTACTCGCTCAGGTTATACATCTACGTACTAATTATGTCAATGTGTTAGGTATGATAAAGGTTGAAAACATAGGAATTAAACCCGCATTTGCTTGGAAATAGAGTGGAAAGCCATTTAGGGAAAAGCACCCTCCCTCAGTAAACTCAACTGGGATTTGAACCTTGATCTTCACGTCATTGGCAGTCCAGCTTATTGAGATATTGACGCCTTTTAGACCATTGGACCACTGAAACGTGTACCTAAAAAATTAATGCAGAATGTTGACCGCATACAAATAGGCCCTATTTGTGCATTTTCTCAAAGGTCCTCTGCCTGAATAATACTGTGGTCTGGTTTTCTGAAAATGAGGGGGCTCGGGGTTTAAACTCCTGTAATTTATAATTAAGGTTTGTTTCCCTCTCTCTCTCTCTCTGTCTCTCTCTCTCTCCACGCAAGTTTTGGCATTACCTAATTTTCTTACGAATGTACACATCGAACAAGAAAAGCTTCTTTTTTTCCCTTTATTTTACCACCACGTCTTACTACCTGTTCAGGTTATATGCCTAAAAAGCTACTAGATCAACTTCTGTGTATTCATACGTCAAGTAATGCTATGAACAACTGTCACTTTGGATTGATACTATCAATACCTATCAAATTAATATTAATAACGTAATAAAATGTTATCAATGTCGACCGAAAAATATATGTTTGATATTTTTAAAAGATGCGTCAAATGTCCACTCTTAAGAAATCCAAGATATACCTTCCTTATCCCTACTCATTATTGCTTATAACCTTTGTGGGTAGCTATAGATGTGAAGAAAAAAGAAATTCTAAGAAAAAGTTCAAACAAAATCCTAAAAGACATCTCCCATATGGTTGACGTCATCTTATCATGAAGCCAGTTGATGAAGCTGTGGAAATATCAGACAAGTTTATCACATCTCAGGGGGGAGGGGGGGCCATGAAAGTGTACCGGTCTGACCTCCATCACCCTTCTACCTCCCCCCCTCTCCCAAACCCCGTACTCATCCCCTTACATCGTGTCCTCCTTCCCCCGCCCAACTAGTCTAACTTTCAACCCTGAGCTTGTCATTACAACCCTCCACTTAGATATAGCATTCCTTTAACACCCTAACCCGAGACACTCAGGGGTGAATAAACACTTTCCAAAGCTCCTAGGAGAGATATTGGGGGATTCACACCTTCGTTGGCAAACAAAAGCAAAAAATGAAACTCAATCACGTGATTAGCTCTGAACCAATCTCTAAGATGTCAGCTTCATCGGTGTTGTCCACTCGGAGTGACTTGGAATAACTTCGCCTTTACTATTTCAGTGCAACTCGCAATTATTTTATTTTTTATTGCAACTCCATCATTACGACTTCTTTATTTAATTGATGAAATTAGACAACCCACTATCACACTAAACACTATTGGACACCAATGATACTGAAGCTATGAATATACAGATTTTGATAAAATGGAATTTGATTCCTACATCATCATCTTAGGTGGCCCACTCAAATTTCAAAACTAATGAACCTATCAGTACGGATGAGCCTAAACCAACAGACTATATTTGCGCATGCAACTGCAAAGAGAGATATCCTACATCATCATCTTAGGTGGCCCACTCAAATTTCAAAACTAATGAACCTATCAGTATGGATGAGCCTAAACCAACAGACTATATTTGCGCATGCAACTGCAAAGAGAGATACTAAAAGACAGCTGCATCTGCTGTAGCGAAATGGTGTGAAATAACTCGGTAAATGGAAAAAGCGTGTATAGCTATTGTTTGGTTTTGATTTATTACACGACACAACACAACAATTTGATAACATTCATCTTGGTATTTTTCTTAAAGATCTGTTTATCTAATAAAATATTATTACTATTATTATTATTATTACACGTCTTACTACCCGTTCTGTTTATGCACACTTACGCTAATGTGTAATGGTAGGGTGATTGTGATATGAAACAGAGGACCTACAGATTAACGTGGAATCCGAACCACGGTGGGGGCCTGGCATTCCTCACATTCACAAGTTGTGATTAATACACGTCTTGTCTGAGGTGAAGGAAGGGTTTGGCAATCAGATAAACCACCAGGTCACCCTCACCCTTTCCAGTTGAAGCCAGCTGTTTCTGCTCTGTTTTTCAAAGCATCATGGGTCATCATACAGTGTGTGTGGATTGCTGTGCTATTCAAGCAGATTCTGCTCTCTATTTACGGTAAAAGTGTGAATCATGCTTTATAGTTGACGGTTTTCAGTGTAAGGATGTATGATGAGTCAATCCTTTGAATCAACCTAAAGTGGAGTGTACATTTTTTCTTGGCATTTAGGGGATAGCCATCCTAAAAAAGACCTAGGAGACCCGGAGAAGATAGTTTATATTTAATTATTACATAGTAAAATATACATGCAATTATTTATTTGAGTTATTTAACGTGCACTTTCTGAATCGACTGATTATATAAGCAAACGAGAATTTCTATGAGTGAGAGTGAAAATTTGTCGTGAAAGGTATTTTCACCTACGTTCCAGGGTTCTTTTACAAGCCACACTCCACATGGGACCGATGGTTTTGTTTACCCTTCGAAGGAAGTTGTGCTACGGATGTTTATCGCTCAAGAAAAATCTGTCAACCTAGGCTGGGTTTGAAACTACGAGCATCAGGTCCTCGCCTACAGTTATAGGTTTTCTGGAACCATTTTGTTTCTATGAATTTGTTTGGATTAATCGTAATACTTTTTGACGGGCTCGCACCTGATTATGACGTGTACGAACAATATTTAAATAGCTCAAGGATGTTAAGAAAAGAGACTACAGCTACAAAGGCACGGAGTATTTAGACGATAATTAACTCATCAGCACCAATATTCTCAACTGAACTATAGTCCATCACCTTAGTTCAGTCAGTAGCAAGTGGGCTTTCTTATTGTACTGAGCGTCCCCTGTTCAAATCCCAGCATGGCTGACATATTATCATTGGTAAAATTGGAGTTTACATTTCAGAGCGATGGCTTAATGGCTGGAGGATTGGATTTTATATGTTTTCTGAAATCAAGTTAGTTTGTAAGTCATGCTATGTTATAATCAATAGGTACAGAGAGTAAATACTCAGTAAATAATAGCAGTAGAATCTCAAATTTAAACCAAGCTGATAATTCTGATACTTTCAAATGCTCGCACGTAAGATCATATTTTGTACAAATGCTATGTTGACAAATCATATAAATGCTAATAATATAATATAATTTGTTATTTCAAGATATGGCTCTCTAGAAAATAGAAGTGATAGGTATAATCATGTCCTTGAAATTAAAAAAAAAATTACGCTTAAGTACTAATTACACTAGTGGATTAGGAATTGGGAAGTTTGAATTTAGAGGAAGTGAACCTGCATTTGCGTGGAGGGGGAGTGGAAAACCATTTAGGAAAAATCACCCCCGGTTCACCCAACCGAGATTCGAACCTCGATCTCCCCGTCCTCGGCAGTCTAGCTCAACACGACTGGCACGTTAGCCAACTAAGCCACCGCGGCGGGTGTATGTAACTCTAAAGGTGTTAAGGTGACCTGGTGGTCTAGGGGTAAGGTGTCAGACTTCTGTGCTGAGGGTCCGGGGTTCAATCCTCGGTCCCAGCACAGATTTATCTGATTGCCAAACCCTTCCTTCACCTCTGACAAGATGTGTATTAATCACAACTTGTGAATGTGAGGAATGCCAGGCCTCCACCGTGGTTCGGATTCCACGTTAAACTGTAGGTCCTCCATTTCATCTCACAATCACCCTACCATTNCCTCCACCGTGGTTTGGATCCCACGTTAAACTGTAGGTCCTCCATTTCATCTCAATGTTAGCTTAAGTGTGTATACCCAAACGGGTAGTAAGACGTGGTGCTAATAATAATAATAATAATAATAATAATAATAATAATAATAATAATAATAATAATAATAATAATAATAATCTAAAGTTGTTGGAGCCTAACACAAACCATACATATTCTATGTTATACATCTATCATAAAAAAAAAGTAAATTGCATCCAAAATAATGTATTGAATAATATGTTTTAAATAAGAAATATATATGTATATTTTAAATTGGACGTACCCGAGGTTGAATAGTACTAGTCTAGACTTCTAATAAGCATCACTTACTTTACATCCATTATTGTTTCCGTACTGTGGCCTAGGTCAAGTTTTTATTCAAGACATAAATTTTCCACTACCGGCTGGCTAGGCCTGTCGTAGCTTCATATGCCCTATAATCTAACTTAAGACTAGAACAGGCACAACATCCAGTCCCCGGCAGTTAATTTATCACTGTTAGAGGGTAAACACATATTTCGCTAGTGAAACGATATTCGGTCGTGCAAGAAATCAAACCTGGGACCCTTATCTCAGTAGACAGACACGCTACCGATTGAGCTAAGTTGTCGGATACTAAGCATCTTATTAGCTCTAAATAAATCCAAATAAAAATTTGAAGAAAATATTCAAATTTGAAATTGATTTTTTTTTATCTTGGAATATTATATATCTTTAAGGATTCGTTGGTTTTGACCATTCAAAATATCCATCTTTATAGATAGAAGCAAACTAGCTATGGTATAAACTAGTTCTCAACTCGTGACGTTTGAAGGCCCCTCGGTAGGTTTAACACCCCTTGTCATCTTTGCAGCCGCCACCTCCTGAGGGGAACAAATCCGCACCATTTGCGCGGTCGTCCATCAAAGTGTCAAAAATAAAATAAAAAAAACTGGGGTGCAATGTGGTACCATGCTGGGAAAAATCTTGCTTCAGCGACTGATGCCTTTCAACCTCTCATGTCTGGGAAATCAACCCCCTCAAGTCACAGCTTTGTTTTTTTGTGTATTTTTTTTTTTTTAAGATCTCTTTTACTTCTCCGACCTTATTTTGCCTTCTTCATTTCAAAGTCCAAAAACATCTTCTTTTTTTTTACTTCTCGTGGTCGACTACACATTTCCCTTTTTTTTCTCCTCGCACCGTTCTTTTGGATACTTTTTGTAGCAAAGGAATTAAAAACCATTAAAATTATAATTTGATTCTAAGAAAAATATATATTTCCAAAAAAATATATTAATTCTTAAATTCATTGAGTAAGAATGGCTTGGCCTTCATACATATTTATATTTAATTGTTAAATATTAATTTGTATTTAGGTGTAATTTTTTTATTTCTAGAGAAGAATCATTCTCTAGAAATAAAAATGATTGTAGTCAATGTGTTTATGATTTATTATAAACAGCTTAGGAATATATTGTATTACAATAATATTTATTTAATTATATGTTTAGTTTAAATTAGCAGTGTTTAAACTCTATTAATTTTATAATAAGTAGTTATTATAACTGGGATGAATATAGTAGGGCGTATTATTTGTAAAACTGGAAGATTAATCGTGACATTTACATATTTTGCCACTTTTAAATAAAACATTATTTAATCTTATAAACCGTTTTACTTTCTCTCGACCCCTTGGAGAGATAATTATTGTGATCATCAAAAATAATTGAACTCAAGATTTTGAAAATTATTGACGTTTCATGAGCCTCTGACACCGAAAAAGTGGTATTAACGAAGCCGTCTGTTTGTCTCTTAGCCTGACTATATCTCGGCATAGAACCGAAACCATTTTACTGATCGGGCTAAAACTTTGTGCCTAAGGTTTTTTTTATAGTGTTCAGCAAAGGTGGTTTTTTTATTAGACCTCTAATTCTAATTTTAAGAGTAACTTACTGAAGGACAAAAGGAGAAAAACATCGATTTTCTCGAAACCAGCTAAAATGGTTTTGATTAAATTTTATATCTAGGCACCATTTAACATTACAAACCAAATCGAAACTCTCATTTTTCCATGTAAATAGCTTGGAGAATAATTTACATAAGCGTAAATTTTCAATAAGAGATAACAAATAATTATCATTATAAAGTTGTAGTACAATTAATATAATAAACTTTCATTCAAAATATATTTTTGTAAAACTAATAGTTCTAGTTCTAGGAAATCAGGAGTTAATTGTGCTTTTTGGTGCTTCTGTGAAAAAGATTATTATTTTATTTATGCTCTTTGGTGAGTGTGGTGCTCTTTTTTTCCATTTCCAAAGTATTACACAACAAAACGACAAAGACTTACAGTGAATAGAAGCCGGCAGGAAATTGATTCATGACCACAATACTATTAACATTGTTACCAACAGAAATATTTTGCTGGTAGAATTTTTTTATTAATATCTTTTGATCAGGACCGCCTCCAAAGCGATCACAAAATTGTTGCTGCTAACAAGGTTATCAACAATAATATCAACATGTTAATGGGAGAAATAACAAATGCTGAAAGTTAATGTTATTGACAAAAGTTACAGTAATAGCAGCATATTGTTGACATTTATAATGACGTTTAGCAATGTTAATAGTAAATTTTATCAACAAAACTAATGCTGATAACAAAAGTTAGTAACATATTATGGGCAAGTTTTTAAAATTTGCTTAAAACATTTCAAACAACACGTGTTTTAAAAAATGCTACCTCCTTTGTAAATTGACCTTGAAACGTCAAGATCCATCATATTGTTCACAATTAAAATATGTTTCTATATGAAAAGGTAAACACTTTTACTGCTATATTATATCCATGTTGTTCTGTTGTAGGGTTACTGAATGGTTCATAGATCACATTTTTAACAATACTTCCTTCTGCAATTCAACCATGTTGTTGTTGTTGTTGTTGTGTTCTGTTGTCAGGGTTACTGAATCTTTCATAAATCGTTGAACTAACAACACTTCCTACTGCAATTCAACCAAAGTTGTTGTGTTCTGTTGTCAGGGTTACTGAATGTTTCATAAATCGTTGAACTAACAACACTTCCTACTGCAATTCATCCAAAGTTGTTGTGTTCTGTTGTCAGGGTTACTGAATGTTTCATAGATCGTTGAACTAACAAGACTTCCTACTGCAATTCAACCAAAGTTGTTGTTGTGTTCTGTTGTCAGGGTTACTCAATGTTTCATAGATCGTTGAACTAACAAGACTTCCTATTGCAATTCATCCTAAGTTGTTGTTGTGTTCTGTTGTCAGGGTTACTAATTGGTTCATAGATCATTGATCTAACAACACTTCCTACTGCAACTCAATCATGGTGTTGTTTTGTTCTAATGTCATGGTTACTAAATGTTTTATAAATGATTGATCTAACAACACTTCCTACTCCAATTCATTCATGTTGTTGTGTTAAATTGTCACGGTTATTGAATGGTTTATAGATCATTGATCTAACAACATTTCCTACTGCAATTCATCCCTGATGTTGTTTAGTTGTGTATATTTAGGGCTATTTTATGGTCTCTAAAAGACTGATGTATAAAAACTTGCCCACATCTTGAAGCCAGTTACTTAATATTTTCCATAACTTGTTCCAGGAAGTTTTGAGGTTAATGATCAGTAAATCCTACTATGAGATAAGCTCGTATGTACAAGGAATGCTCGTCTGCAGCAATATGACGTCTAATTTAAAGAAAAGAGAGACAGCTTGATGACAGACTGGTTTATAAAAATGAAATACACAACCAAAATAAGTTGAAAACATTTTCCAACGTTTGGTTTAAAATCAAATTCTCTATTATTTAAAAAAAAACTTAATTCTAGTTTTAGTTACACGTAGTTTACTAGTGAATTGTATCTATTTTTTTCATCCCCATCGATGGCAAGAATAAAAATAGTTTTTACAAAATTAAAGAGATTTGAAGTGTATATGCATCCAATTGTAATCAAAAATTCAAGGGAATATCTTTTTCCAGCAACTATAACAGGTACCAGATCTACTTTCACGTGTTCATACATCAAGTCCTGTGATCTGCAACTGTCACTTTTGACATGTACAATCAACTCTGGTTTTAGTGAACTTGGTTGTAGTGAACATTCGGCTACAGTGAATCTAATTCATTGGTCCCAAACCACATACATTTCAATATGTGTTAAGAAAATTCGTCAACTTCAGTTTTAGTGAACACAAAATTTTAAACTTTCAAGAAGAAATGTCATTCTAAGATAATTTTTTTTTAAGATAATGTTTTGGACTCACTTTTTTTTAAACTTGAAGACACCGATTCTCTACCCGAGTTCTTGTTTAGGCATCACAAAGCTTGCCTGTAAGTACGAATGTGGAAAAGGAATTCAAGGGAGGGGAGGGCAAAGCTTAAAGATTCACCTCATTGACCTGGCATAAGATTTAATATATCTATCTGCGGCAAGTAAAGGAAGACAATCTTATTTCTGAGTTGTATTAATAGGAAAGGCGTTACAGGATAATGAATGAAAGTTTGTGGCCATTTAGCAATTGTTTTCACTAATCCCTTTCTTCAAGAAGGTATATGAAACTCAAAAAAGTATACTTTTCTACTCAGTTTAGTTTTTTAAATGCATGAATTGTGGAATAAAGTGTAAGAAAAGCTCAAACTCTATAGAAAGATCTTGAAAAGATATTTATTAAAACAGTATACAATAAACAGCAGTGTATAACTGATTTTTTAAAGATTAATTCATAGACTTCAATAAAGAGCAATTGTATTTGAACTCTTATATTTTGTTTGTCAATAACCCAATACTTTCAGATTTTTTAATCGGTTTTAGTGAACTTCGGACAAAGTGAACAAAATATCTGAGTCCTTATAGGCTCATTATAACCAGAGTTGACTGTATTATCAATACCTGAAATAATACTAACCCGCCAAAACTTTGTTTAAAAGAAGTGCCAAGTTAAATTTGCAATTTCTTTTCAAATAATTTGTCACTTCCCCTAAGTCTAAGTTTGCAATTATGATTTTAAGTATCTATTTAAAGTTCTCCTTTAACCTTTATATAAGGACTTAAAATCATATTTGTGAACTTAGATGGATTAAATAGATAAGTTATTATATTTGTCAGTGAAGACTTGCATCTAAATATATTTTTTTAATTGAAAAATAACACCTGGACATGGGAATCGAAACCGGGACATTTGTCTTAGTACGCCAATGTAATAACTACTGAGCTATCCAGGAGTGATTAGAGAATTAGCATACTGAGCCAAAGGTCCTGGGTTCGTTTCCCTAGGTGTTATTTTTTCAATTTAAAGAATATTAACGTAGGAAAGACTTAAGAGAAATGACAAGTTATTTGGAAAGACATTGCAAGTATAGCTTGGCACTCTTTTATACCTCACTCCTTTTCGAGGCTTTGTAATTCAATAATTTTTGTAGTGTAGATTCTGTCAAGTGTTTTAATTGGAGATTTTGGTGGGATATCAATACATTTAGTGAATATTAGGCATAAGAAAAAAAACATTTATTTAAGGAAGTTTACTTATCAACTGTATTACATTTTTTACCATTCTCTCTACTACGTCCTTCCCTCATCCACTTTTTTGGGAACCATTTTGAAAAGTTCAGATCTCGTATTTTAACCTGATTTTATATCTCAACTACTACCACTGTGACAATCTTCAAGGTTCTATGTTGACTTTAAATACTCTATAGGCTTTGAATGTCAATGAATAAGTTACTCAGTCCCAAAATAAGTCCCGCTTAAGCTATAAACTTTATCTTTGTAAATATTACTTGAATAGTTCGTCTTAACAAGCTGTTAAATATTTACGTTCCTATCATTCTTTGGAGACAGGATATAGGACGAAGGAGAGTAATGTGGCCCTTCTTCCACACATTTTTGGTAACAACGTTGTAAAGCTTAGATCTCGTATTTTATTCTTGATTTATATCCCAATTACTATTTCTATGCCAATTTTCAGGGTTCTATGTTGACTGGAATATGATGATTATCAGTGAGTACCAAAATAAATTGTTTTCTTAAGGTGGGACGGAAGGAGGACCCAAGAAAAAGCCGTTGTTATTTAAGATTATGGCAAAACTTTTTTTGGACAAAATAAATAAAATAGTGCTTTATTAAAAACATAGAATTTAATTTTCTTCCCATGATGACCTCAAAATTTCTTGAATATCTGTCAAGAGTGTTTTGGTATTTTATGACAACTATTCCTTTTCATTTAAAAAGTTTGTTAGATAATGTCACCATGCTCATGACAGATATTCTGAAACTGTTAATATCACCATTTGAAGAAAATTAAACTCTATATTTTTATTGGAGCAATGTTTTATATATTTTTGTCAAAAAAAAAATGTTTTGACATAAAAACTACTAAAAACACCTTTTCTCGCGTCCCCTTCCAGCCTATCTTAAGTACTGCATTTCCCTAACCACTTAGGCTGGAAACTCTAACTTTGCAAAGATGACTAAAATAATTAATCCTAGCTGGTTATTAGTTATTTTTATGTTCCTATCTTTCGTTGGAGGAGGAAAATGTGGCGAGAATTGTATAGTGTTAAAAGTGTACGGCGATGCTGGAAAAATTTGTTGGTGCACTGCCGTAATCTTTATAATACGGTATAGTGATTTTCAAATTGACTATAAAAAGTTATTTTTGATATATCTAACTGGTCCTTCATATGAAAATTGGACAGTTAATTAACTTTATTTTTCTTAACCTGAAATTTTCTTGCTTTATCAACAACACTATTTACAATAATGTGGCAGATAAAAAGGACGTGTTAGTAAAATAATACCGAAGCCATTATTTAAATAAAATGTAAGTATAGGCAAGAAATTGGAGATTAGATACAATATAAAGTGCAATAATTTGTTAAATATTTTCTGGAGGAATGACCCCATGACATCTTTTCTCAGAGTGATTCTGTGACACCTGTATCGATGGGCACACAGACTGAATGTCAGGCGCATATAATCTATTTTACCAGTGACGAGGAAGTCAGGGTGTGATTATTCAGGTATGTTTCCTGCAACATATACCTTCCTCATCCATACCCCACTAGCTTAATAAACTGTCGTTAGCCCAGGCGGTCATTAAGGCTCGATAGAAGAAAAAAAAGTGTGGCTATGAAAACTAGTTCAAACTAAAGTTTGTAAAAGGATCAAAATAATTGCCAGAGAAGCAGTCTCGACTTTTTATACAGTCCGAGACTATATTTACGAGGAATGATATCTTATCACAACACTCAATCAAAGGCATGGCTCCTGAGTTCGAGACTCTGTTATTGTTTTATTGCTGCTTTAAAGGCTGTAGAAGGAGGATACACGATTAGCTCACCTAGGAAGCACTTCCCTTGAAGAAACAGCCATGTTATAACTCTCTCCCTCTCTCTTTCTAAACTACTTGCATGTTTGCAGATGCGATCTTATTCACCAAGGCCGAATACACAGAAAGCTTCCAAGAGCCATATAAGTCTGTCTGGATTAATTCTATGCTAAAAGGAGCTAGAGATTACATATATAATTTTAAAAAGAACTAACAACACTTTATTTTATTATTGACTAATTAAGTATTCGTCCCTACCCTTTTCGGTGGCCGTATGGTCTAACGCACTATTCTTGCAGTAGAATAGGTTCCCGATTACGGGGAGATAGAGGTTCGAATCTAGGTTGAGTGTAATGATTTTTCAACCTCCTTACACGAAAATGAGGGTACACTTAGCCTAATTTATATAACCTTCCTCATCCCTAAAACCATTAGCGTAATCAGTACATAGGATTATAACTGAACGGCTAGTAAGATGCGGTGCTAAAAATATATATATATATAATTATATATATTCCTCAACCACTATGATCATACGCCCTACATTTATTTTCACCCAACGTTCCAAGCACCCCCTCGATATTCTTCACGTTTACAAGCACATGGAGATCTGATTTAAGAGCCCATCTCGCAGATTATACCAAACATTAGGTAACACAGCTCGAGCTTGACGTTAGAAAACAATGTTATTGATACCTGTAAAACTGCTTTACAATGTTTAAAAAAATACAATAACATTCAAAAACTATTATTTTAAAATGATAAAATTATTAACTGAACCAGAGTTCACTGTTGTCAAGTGAAAAATGCAGAAAATCGCACCGTGATACGTTTTATGGTTTGATAGTAGTCATGTGTCTAAATTCCTGGTTAATCCACCGTTAAACGGGTACACAAGCCATTTTATGTCATATACAATCTAAAATATCTAAACGTGTCCATGAATGAAACTGTTTTTGAAAATTATTTATGTCTTTAAAAGGGTAAAATGTGCAATAATGGAAAAAAGGTCGAAAATGGTATTATTATTTTAGGGTAAAAATAGTAAAAAGGCTACAAATAAAGTCTAATGTAAAATATTTCTAGCGTCTTATCTTACTTATCCCATTCACCCTGTTTACCCATTACGTTTACGCTTTTTACTCGGTCTACCCTAATTATCCCATTTACTCCCCATTTACCTCATTTACCAGTTTTACCCCGTTTACCTTTTTTTATCCCTTTACACTTTTTACCTTATTTACAATTTTTACTCCGTTTATCCTTTTTAACAATGTTTTTACTTTTTGGGACTGTGTACAAATTACTTAGATATCCTGGAATTTGAAATATTGCATTATTATCATAGGAAACCTAAGCGTGAAAAATAGATCGTTTATTAATTATATATATACTTTTGTGAGCTTTACACCTTCAACCATTTGACCACCACTTCAGTAAACACCAAAAACTAACGGAAAAAATGCTTAGATATCTCATAGATTTGATTGCCGAAGGACATGTTGGGGTGTGCATCTTGGGCATAGTATCTTTAACCCTACACTATATTCCAAGTTTGACCCCTTAAACCAGGTGACTCGATATTTGACTAACTCCAAAAAAAAAACAAAAAAAAAAACAGAAAGGAAAAGATTAGGTAAAACATTTATTCGTCTACCCTCTCAGGTTTCAATATAGTGTAGTTTATAAGATAAGATCATAGTATATTCCGTCAAGGTAGAACTTCTACTGGTATAGGAAGTGTACTTAGGGAAACTTGAAAATGTGCACACAGCCCTTTTACTTAACTTCAACGCAAATATATAGGCTTACACCTAAGACTGTGAAACAACTACCATGGGTATCTCCAAAACCAATAAAATTATCAAGCTGAAAATTGGAATAGGCCTACGTACTAAAAACAGGGTGGTATTGTCTCCACACTCCCCTCACCCGTTTACTCAAGTAGCCTTCCTCCTATATAAATCAGGTTCAGCCCTCTAGGCCTTATAAAAAATAAATTTTGGCTGAGTTTAACACAATACGTCTTGGTCTTCAATTCACCAAAAATGTTCCTGAGATTGTATTTCACGGACTTAATTAGTGTGTACACTTTTATGATGAATCTTCATTGAAATTTATTGTACAGCAGGACACTAGAAAGTTTTTCACACAAATTAAAATTAATTTGAATACTACTGTACATGTTTTTAAGGTATATATGTACAACACATTTTTTTCTTGTTTGTTCTTAGTTATCTTTACCAACATAGATTGTACATAATGTCATTATTATTAACTTTTAATGAATGAGTTTATTAGGAAATATTTCTAAATACAATAGACTACACAATATCATGTATAAAAAAGATCATTTAATGCATCGAAGTTTACATAATATTATATATAATTTTGTATGGAAGCATCGACTTCGATATATGGAGGTCCAACTATATTTTTAAACACACCTTTCATAGTTATTAGAACTCAAGACTCAAAATAAATTGGTTCTCTACCACATTTCCTCCTTTGGTAACACATAGATCAACTGAATCTCTGGAATGAGAAGGAGATTATAGGCTGAGTGCAGAAAATCCCTGAGCCTCTTCCTCCAGGCTTAAGTTTAATACTATGATTGAAGCAAAAAAATACAAACAGGCTTCTTTGATGCACGCTATACCTTTTGCCTACAAAGCCTGTAAGAATGTGTAAATGACAACACTCAAAACTGCTTCAGGCACGTTGATTTAGCTACTGGATGTGTTACTTTGATGCAGGGAATTAAGTGTCACTCAAGGAACTGCTACGATTCGTCATTGACAACTCTTTATACTCCTTCATGGATGATTATTGTTTGGTGTTCTGTCTTATGACAGAGCCATTCCTTTTTTCAGTGAACTTAGACCACCAATGCACCCTGTCTTTGCCTCCTTCTTCAGCCCCCAGAAATGTATTCAAGCCATCCAATATTTGAACCCTCTTTCTTCTCAAGCTCCTTTTTCCCTCAACCTTGCCTCCTATGACGTTGTGCAGAAGACAAATCCTCCTAAAAACGTGTCAGATCTAGTTTGCTTTGTACCGAAGAATCGCAAAAAAAATTGTTTTCTTTTTACAATCTTCTTAGGAATTTTTCATTTGAAACCCTGTCTGTCCCCCTGATCTTCTCAAGTCTTCTCCAGCAACATATTTCAAAGCTCTCCAAGTATATATTTTCCATATTCCTGAATGTCCCTGTTTCTGTCCCATACAGCACGATGCTCCAAATGTAACATCTCATTGGTTTATTCTCCATTTCCAAACTTAGCTTGCTTATCAGTAGTAACCTCGTCTTGTTAAAAGCTTCCTTGGCCAAGGCGTTCCTCGACCTAATTTCCTTGGTGAAGTAGGCATAATTTGTCAGTAGACTTATTAGGTACTTGAACTGCTCTAGATTTTCAAACTCATGATTTCCCATTTTTTTAGCACCTTTTAATTTTTTGAAACTCTTCATCACTTTTGACTTCTAAATGTTAATTTCCATGCCATATCTTCTTCCTGACTCCAACAGCCAGTCCATCATTTCCTGCAACTCTTCTTCATTTTTGGTCAGCAATACTAGATCATCTGCATATTTTATTGTGTTGATGACGCGTCCTCCATTCCTGAAATCGCCACGTCCCTCCAGGGTTTCCCTGACCAGCCAATTGTTAAACAGACTGGGTGATTAAAAGCATTTTTGTGACACCCCTCTTCCTATCTCTAAGCTGTTGGCCTCTTCACTATTCAGCTTCACCTTCACTCGCTTTCCCATGTGCAATTAGCCTTTTGTCCCTCCAGGTCCTGCCGATCCTATTGAGTATTTCCAACAGTGTCTTCAACTTCACTCTATCGAACGTCTTCTGCCAGTCAATGAAACCAATTTATATTTCATCCTTGACTTCAAACACTATCTCTAAAATTATTCTCAACATCTCGATGGAATCTCTTGCTCCTTTTTCTTTTCTGAATTAAATTTTGTTTTCTTCCATCACACTTTCTATTTTCTGTTCCAGCTGCATGTTGTGTATTCTTGCAATTATATCCCTCCATGAGAAACGAAGCTTATGGTGCTATTGTCACTGAATTTCTTGGCTTGTCTATTTATAGATAGGGAAAGTTATCACAAATTAAATCTCACCGTATGAAGCCTCCCTTTAGGCCGTGGAAGGTGATTCTAGAGATAAAACAAAAGATGGTGAAGATGATTTAGACGAGAATTAAGAATGTGTCTTGACAGGGAAATATATGTTGGAATGTGTCAGGACTGATAAAAGACCTATTGATTGTTTTTAAAATGTGGAATCTAGTGTGGAAAAAGCACAGACTCTAGAGAAGGATATATAAAATATACTCACTAAACAGTATATAGCAAGCAAGATCATAGTAGCTGACTATTTAAATGTTTATTAATATATATAAAAAAATTATAATGTTGTAATCTATTGTTTTTTTTCTCACTACCAATCTTACTAAAGGTCGAAGGGAAACACATTTCAGTTTTAGCGATATTCGTACAATATGAACCAAATATCTGCCTGCATTAGTATGGTTTATCATAAGTGGGGTTGGTCGTATATTGAGAGTGTGATTCCTTAAGCCCCGGGACCACTAGCTAGGATTGTTCAAAAACAAAGAAATATAAGGATTATACTTTTCCTATATATCTATATAGGGAAACTCAATAGCGTGTGCCTTGAGCATATTTAAAAAAATCAAATTATCTAGATTTAAACTGCGTGACTACTGGGATGTGTATCTTTAAAGTCATCTAACAAAATAATTTTAAACTTTTCAAAAGTAGTTAGGGAAATATTTAGGATGTACTGTACCTTAGACTTTTCTTACAGCCATAATGAGCCTGACGTATTAAACATCGTGACTAATGATTCGGGTAGCTATAAACCAAGAAACATAGAAATAAGAAACTTATTATGAGACTAAGCTCTCAGGGAAACAGTAGTTAATCCTATTACACACATAGTGAGCCTGAATTAAAGCTGCTTGATTGATAATAAGGGTGTATGCCATTTAAAGGATAGGATTGGGTCAGTTTAATATCAGCTCAATGTATAGTATCATGATCGCGTATCATGATCGGCCAAGTGTGGATGGGGCACCATATCGTGTCTTTGTATCGTATTAACAAGCTGAGACGGAGATAGGATATGACAACGAGCCAACTGATCTGGGTCCAGATATGTGTCAGATCACCGTATCATATCATTATTGCATACCCTAACATGATATGATACGTTTTTATGGTGAAATTCCGAGACCTTTGTTTTTACCCGTCGCCGTATCTCATATCAATAAGTTTTCCACTTTGCACATCTGTATTTCCACGTTGTCTCCTTTGCAGGCAATGTCCCTCTCTTTGTACAGTTTACTGCTCCCAGCTACATTTTTCTTCATTATTCACTGAAAACAAAGAATAGACCACCACGATAATGGTGGATGAAAACAATATTTGCTAATCGGGAAGTGTACAGGGGCTCAAATTTATTGTGCGACTTAAAATTTCAATCTGTGAGAGGATAGTATGAGAACTTCGCAATGATGTTGTTAATTAAGTTTGAGTTCTTCATAAATTTGATTGGGGAGCAGATTTTAAGAAAACCACAACTTTTAAGAAAGCAATACTTGTGCAAGATAAGTTAGCAAATAGCTTTGTGCCTTTTGGGAACTGGCGATTCATAAGCAGTACCTGTTTAAAGTCTCAAAATAAACAGTTAGCAAAATTGTTTATGAAGTCTGTTTTGCTCTTGTTGACAAACTTAAACACTACGTCGAGGTATGTAATGAAATTAATATATTTCTATAAATTTATTTTGCTTCTTTTAGTACCAAAAGTATGATAAGACTTAGATGAAATTTGAATTCAGAAATCAAAATTGTGCGGTGAAATGTGAAAACCAATACAGTTTTTTTTTTTTTTTTTTTTTT
>CABFWB010000033.1:53700-94043 GCA_902151455.1 Timema bartmani
AGGTGGACAAAGATGCGCCTCTTTTCTCATTGATTCTATATCATTGTATATTATTTTATGCGTGTTCTTATGTGGAGTGGTGATGATACAATGTACATTATTCCGTTCAGAAATCTTACGAGTTTATAGAAAGAGAGAGAAAGTCTGTGCGGTGCGCCGTACCATTTATTTCTTAAACTTGCAAATGTACCTATTTTTGCTACATTAAATTCCTTATAGATTACACCCACCCTCTTCCCGACTATTGTGGCTTCTAGCGGTTAGATTTGGATGTGGTAAACGGTATAATGGGAATAGGGATAACTATAATGAAAATAACATTGTGTTATGCCACACCCAGAGCACCCACCTGGGCTTCCCTGTAAATAGAAGTCAAGTGTAGTAACATTTAGCACCTTCTAGCTTTCGGTCACGATTTCAGGTATAATAGTTATATATATATCTTCACACAATGATACATGTTCTTATGTCATTCCCACTGTCATATCTTAAACTAAACTTATATGGCCTGGAAAAACATTAGATGAGGTAAGAACTTATGGATAGATTACTAAACTATTTTAAGAGACTAAAGCCATTTATAATTTTTGTCAGTTCTATTACCCACTACTTGATGTTTCATTTAATTTACAAAAAAGAGTACTTTTAATTATTTTAAAAAGGGTCTTACTACCAGTTTGGGTCATTATCATCCTTATTATTATTAATATCATCATCAAGCAACCTTTATAAATGTTTTGTCGTCATAAGTTTTTTAAGTGCAAGGGCATCTAAGTCAGCAAGACATAAAACATTTAATCCTGTGTCGTGGCAAAACAGCATGTAAGCGTGCGTGGACAAATTGCAGAAGAAAATTGGTTGACACTTAGGTTGATGAGCCAATGACTAGAAAACATGTTCTCTATTACCTGTTCGAAAAACATTTCTATTCAGTTTAGTTTGTTCTTCATAGACGAGAAGAGACTTAAGAGTGTGTATTATATGTTATTAACGAAGCATATTAATTTATACCAAAAACAGGGAAGAAAATACATTTTCTGTTCTCCACCCCCAGTACTATACCACCAGCACCCACGAATCCCTGTTCTCCTGGGTAGTTCAATGTCTTTGTCTACCATCTGGGGTGTATTTTTTTTTCTGGTGTAAGAGTTTGGGAACTTTTGATTGAATGTTCTTTTATCGTTCTTTCTGCACATATTTCGGGTGCACTTTATATACCTATCCTTCTTTTCCTAACAAGATTCAATTATGTCTTTAGATGGATAACCCATGAATTAAAACGACAAACCATATCCACGATTAATTTCTGCCCCCCTCCCACCTGTCCCAGCCCCAGACCAGGATCAAATTCCTGTAAGATATAGTGAGGGCTTTCCTTATGTGATTTAACAATGCGTATTACTTAACTCCTCTCCACTATAATGCGGGTGCACTTTAACTGAACCAACTTATTTATGCCCGCCTCTTAAATTAAGTCATATAAAAAGGTCTAAGACCCCTACCGGTGGGCACGTGGACTAATTGTCAGTTTCATCTGGTCAGACTTACTGGTGACGGGAGTGGTCAGTGTTCAAATATATACTGAGGGTGGTTTTGGTTTTTTCTTAATGTTTTCCCACTCACCCTCAACGCAAATATTTCTACATTTCCGCTAGATTCTATCCTCCTCATTAATACAATTAGATGCGTATAACAAAGATGTGTTGAAAGACGTGAATCAAGAGTTTGTAAAAACTACTAGTATAATATCCAAGAGTATATCTTTGTGCATCCACCTTGACTCTCAGAATGTGTGAGATGGGTGCTTGGTCCTTGGGACCTGCAGTAAACATTCTTGTCCTTACAGCGACGTGTCTCGGTATGTCAGTGAAGCGCCGGTTTATGTACAGTTGGGTGAGTGCTGGAGTTAACAAGCGAGATTATGTCATTCAAATTAATAAAGTGTCTGGGACGAGACTAAACTAAGTCACGGTTTAAAACACATCAGGTTACCCGAACAAGTCTATTTTGTTTGGTCAAAGTGAAACTTCCGCTCAAGTTTGGGTGTAGTATCAACATCGTGCCGGAGAAAAGATCCAAAGGTTGTAGGAAGCTTTTCATATTACTCAACATTTTTATGTAAGTATCTTAAAATAAATAGTTTATTTCCGTGTTCCACATCTTACTACCCGTCTGGGGTATCCAAATAACTGAGCATAAATGAGGACGGTAGAATTTAGGGGAATATACCAGCATTTGCGTGAGAGAGAGAGAGAGAGAGTGGGAAAGTGTTTAGGAAACACATCTGTTCCCACAGCTAGACCCTATTGGAATACCTGTGATTAGAAGGTCCAAGTTTGAGTCTCAGCTGGGTGCATTGAAGGATGGCTTTCCCATTCAATCCTTACGCTAATGTGGATGTAAATCCTCTAAGGCACCCTACAAACTTCTATCTCTTAGATTAAGTCATTAACAATTTTACTAGCCACTATGGAGCACATGGGGGGGGCTAAGAAGTAATTCTCAATTAGAACAATTTACAGGTGACGAGCAGATCGTGGTTGGAATTCCGTCTGATTGTCCTGAGATGATTTTTCATAAAAGATGTCCCCCTCTGCCTCCACGCAAAATGTGGGTACATTTCTTTTGAGGTCTACCTTCATTTCCCATACCTATTTAGTTTAGATATGAAGAGAGGTCAGATGATTAATAAGACGCGAAAAGGAAAATTAATTTGAATAACCTTGGTGCTGAGCGAATTAATGAAAAATAAATAAAGAATATACCTGGCCCAGATTTGAATCCTAGCCTTCCCATTACCATAAAATCAGAAAAGATGAGACTGACGCCTTTGTCCTTGGTCCCAGTGCAGGTCAGTTAGACACGAGTCTTAAGATACGTCTTTTGTCACATAGCACTGTGTTCTTACCAACCTATCAACACACACACACGCTAACAATCTAAAACTATCCAAACATGTTTTCCCTCTCACTTGGTTTGGGAACATCCCGATGAGAGCACGTGGATATCATAAAAAGCAATTAAGTTTTAAACTAAAAATTTTAGCCTCAGGTGTTATTGTGGCATCATGTAATCCACTAGCACTTGTAATAGTAATAATAATAATAATAATAATAATAATAATAATAATAATAATAATAATAATAATAATGAGCAGGGTCGGATTTTGATGACATGGCATATTTTTTTAGGCTCGTTCCACAAAATGCTCCTAATAATAATAATAATAATAATAATAATGAGCAGGGTCGGATTTTGATTGGCATATTTTTTTTGGGCTCGTTCCACAAAATGCTCCTAAATTCAGTACATGAACTCTGTTCATGATCCCCTGGTTGTAGAAATGTACATTTTATAGTTAATATTTTGTCATTCTGTGTAATTTTAGGTGTAAGGTTAAAATTTTCTTGGTTTGCGTCAATTTTGGTTCAATTTAAGGAATTTTTAAAATTGTGTATGTCATTTTCAATCATCTTTGTGTCATCTTAAAGCATTCATGTTGAATAAGTATGTTTTTTTTATATTATAAATATTTTATAAATGAATAAATGAAAAAACTTTGTAATCATGGTTGTCGTAATTAGAAGATAAATATTTTCTTGGTGAGACACTGCAACTAGACTGGAGAGGGCTAGTCTGGGAGAGGTAGGTACTTCTTTTGAAGCAGATATTTGCTAATCAATGTTATATTTGGCAGAGCAAGAGCTTTGTTATAAGGACTTTTCATTGCATTTTAAATCTGTAAAGTGCGTTTTTGCTATAGTCGTGTGAATTTACCACGAGTTTTTGTTCATATATTTAGGTCATTCTTTGAGAATTTGAAGTATTTATTTAGAATTTTTAGGTAATTTATTGGACATATTTTGATCAGTTTTAGCTAATCAAATTTCAGGAATTGCTAATGGCTAAGGACTGATGAATAACTGGCTACTCCAATTAATATCAGCACCCCAAAACTGAAAGAGGTGGACCGTTGGCCATCTCAAAAACCGGTAGGTTACGTGAGCTGAATGAATGGATAATGAATGTTGTAAATATTATATTTGGTTAAAATCAGTTGATTTTATATTACTAACAAAGTTTTGTCAAACCAAATGCACTCTTTCAGAATGTGTGCTCCAATTTCTACCAAACATCTTTATTAATAACCGCACTGGTAGTCAATAATCCCGCGTGGGTGTACAGAGGGTGGCGTGTCATGAATGATTACCCCCTCTCTTTCAACGCAAATATGAGCACATTTATTCTGTCATCCACCTTTAATCGTCCCTATCCTATTAGTGTAATCAAACCCACATAAGTTTTAAGTGAAGTAAGAGGTGAAACAAAAACAAACTCTTTATTGATTCGGTGTCAATTTTGAAAATTACATAGCTCTTATATTTTAGGGTTCAAATAAAGTACAAGTTGTGGTTTTAACAAGCTAAAAAATTATTTTTAAATTGGGTGGTTTATATTCGCTTTCGTCTGCACATATGTGTGAACTAATATTTGCGTCTATAAAATAGGAAAGGGCTGTAAAAACAACTATGGTAGTGTCTATGATAATGAAGTAAGTAACACTAGAGCAACCCACCCAGCTTAACATCAAATTCATATTCTCATCAGCAGGTGAGCATAGCAATAGGCTAGCTACTGGATACTAGATGAGAATATTGGTGAACGTAGGCTTTCATTGTTCTTCTAGCCCCCTGGTGTAAATAATGACTCCGTAATTTATATATTATAGAATATTTTTTCAATGATGTCCTAGAAGAGAACTTTGTATATATTTAACACTGTCGTATCCAGGAGTGACTTAGAATATGACTATAGACACGTGACTATCATATCCCTTGTAAAACACCACCATGTAAACAAAATTAAAGGAATGCATTAAAGTATTGCATACGCGGGTCTGAAGCTATGATACAAAAATGAGTTGATTAAGGTGAAGTCCTAAGAATGCATTTTTGGAGTGTTTTACAATCTTCATTTCTTGTGCCCTTAAAATACAATAAGCTATGTATAAGCTAGATAGCAGTCACACACTTAGCCCATATGTAATAAATAATTATTTAGTGAGTCTAGGGGAAGGAGATAGCAGGCCTCAATAAATATTTCACTTAAGATGGGGTGCTAGTGAGCGTGAGTTTAGGGCAGTATTTTCGAAGTTTTATAGCATAAACATTTATTTGGCCAAAATGAATAAAATATTTCTTCTATAGAATCATAGAATTTAGTTTTACGCACATGCTAATGTCAACAGTTCTTTAATATCTGTCAAGGGTGTCCTGGAATTTCGTGACAACTTTTTCTCTGCATTTAAAAAGTTTGTCACCAAATGCCGCTATGCTCATGAGAGATATTCAAGAACTCTTGAGATTAGCATGTGCAGAAAGCTAAACTCTATGTTTCTATAGAAGAAATATTTGATTTATTTTGTCCAAAAAATGTTTATGCTATAAAAACTGCAAAATTAATGCACTAAACTGGTGCTCACTAGCACCCCACCTTAAGGCGATTGACTGTTTTCATTTGGCGTGGAAATGCAAAGCCATGGGAATAAACGGTTATCTTCAAGAATTTTTATTGTTTTGCAATTTTCTTTTCGGAAACGATTTGTTCAATAATAGAAGCATGTTTATTAATTTATACTTTTTATACACACACCTCCTCTATAATTTTAACAGTGATCAAATATCAATGATTTTGACATTTTTCAATAGAAAACTGCCGGCTGCATAACAATTAATAAACATTGATGTATTTTTTTAGAAAAGGTGTTGAAAATATTAATATAAAAATTTCACTCGTTCCCAAGAAAACTGATATTTCTAAACGTTTGATTTTTCCGCAAGACCTATCCGGTAGCAGGGGCCATATACGGTTTCTGTGATCCATTTGTTCTTGTTGGCGCGGAAGGGTACTTTGGTTTGGTTGTGAAGTCATGCCACGCCTTTCACTTTCCCACCCACCATCCTACAAAATAGATTGTATACTTGCACTCAACAGGGCCAAGGGCCTTAAAATTATTTCAAAAGATATTCGATTACCAAAAGCGTCCTAGGATTGACCTCTTAGGACCTTTATTTGGGCTGGGGGAATTTTTTTAGCCTGCAACCCATAACCCTAATTTCAATTAGAACATCTGTTCCTCCAAAATTAGAACTGACAGTACATTTTATAGCTACTATTTACAATTTAGTTTTCCCGGTAGCACTCTCAAAAAGGACACGTCTCATCACTGCTCCTCTTTAAGGTTGGACTACAACTGATACTTATATTTAGTTGATAGCTTAGAGGTCATCCATATGTCATGTAGCACTGTTGAGAAGGGGGGGGGGGGNTATAATGTTGAAAAAATAGTATTATTGTTCATGCGTTCAGGGTTAAGAAATATACTTATAAATATCTTGACCACTTCTGTGGTCTAGGGGTCATAGCTCCTGGTTACAGATCCAGAGGTCCCTGGTTCAATCCTTGGTGTTTCCAGAATGTATCTGTGAAGCTGAGGGTCTGGAACGAGATTAAACTCAGCCTTGTGAGGACAAATGAAGAGCAAATTGAATAAATAAGTAGCAGCTCCGGTCTAGAAAACTGAGACGAATGGGTATAGGGTCCATTGTGCTGACCGCATGACACCCTCTATCCGCAAATGTTGGCACTATCATCGCTAACGGCAGCAGCCGCTCGGTTACTATTGTTAGTTTTCGGGCTTACATCATGGAGTGTTTTATAGATATCTTTAGAATATGAAGTGAAATGTAGAATGAAATTAGTGAAATATAATATTAATATACGTTTGTAAACTTTCAAAAACGTTCCTTGTATAAATTATCTTACTATGTACGTACTTGATAAGTAGTATATTCAAAACAGTACTTTGCAAAAGTAAAAATAATTTTAAAAAAGATCTTACTATTTCTCAAATACTTATATGTAGGGTACAGTAACCCCATAAATAAAAATAGTGAAGCATTGTTATAAAATTATTTGAGATAATTTGCATTCAGAATTTAAAATGTATTCTGAGTAGTATTAAAATAATATCAGTCCCTCTTTTAATTTCACAAAAGCTTCCATGAAATAATTACACTCACTCTTGGTATGAAAAGCTACTTAACACGTCGGAAAGGGGAAGATAGTGAGAGAGGGTGGGGTGTCAGCCCGATGTAGACTTTGTATCACATTAAAGAGGTAAGGGGGGAGAAGGGAAGGATAAATAAATACAAGAAAAATTGTTTCAAGATTTATGGATGATTCGTTATAGTAAAATATAAGTTTTCATCTTTAGTTATGAATACTATAATATATTGCTATAATTTAAAATAGTTCTTGAACTAAATATACAGGCGTCTATTTCGGATTAAATTTCAGAAAGTTGAGGGTTGGGCAGGAGAAAATTACTCACTCATTTTTAAGAAAAAAAAAGTCCACACCAATGTACACTTGGTCTCAATGTCAATCTCCTTTGGTCCAGTTTTTGGAAATTGAAAGGTCAAGAATCGAAGAGTATGGAAGGTGATTTCTCCTAAACTGTTTCCTACTCAATGTTCTCCAAATTCCACCGTTCTCATCTTCACCATATTAGCGTAAGAGTGAATATATATTCTTATAATCTGAACAGGTAGTGAAACAGGAAGAATATAATAAAATAGAAACAAAGCTATTTTTAAAACGTTGACTTGTGGCTATAAAATGCACAAGTCTAAGCCATATGGTTCATTAGATCACAGGATAGATAAATAGTCGGCTGCAGCCGACACAAATACCTTGAACGAGTGTGTGACTCAGATGACCAACTACACTGCATGTAACGGGGATTAAAATAATTTTATAAATAACATTATAGTTTACGAAAGGTCTCCTAAACTAAGATTATAGTTTTTAATAAAGACAGATTAGGAAATGATTGTAAACTTATTATAAATATAAAACTGTTAGAACAAGTGAAGGATTCTGTGTATCTGAGCAGAATGTTTTGTAAAAAATGGAAGGACGGATGATGGATGAACTCAACAAACGTGCTAGAACATCAAGGAGAGTAGTTGGGTGTGTGTGGACTATTGCAAAGAATGAAGTAGTATCGAAAGAGGGAAATATAAAAGTGTGTTAACGACAACATTGTTTTAAGCATGTGAAGTGTGGGTTTGTCAGGAGAAACACAAGAGCAAGGTGAATGCGGTTAGAATGAGATATCTAATAAATGTGTGTGGAAAAACTCGCATAGACAAAAGTCAATAATGAATGGGTGCTGAAGGAGTGAGGTTTGATGTGAAATGTGAAAGAGACTTCTTACGTTGTTTTGGGCGTGTCAATAGAGTAGATCAAATTACGAATAAAATATATGATGGAGGAGTGTGTGGACCAAAAGGAAGGTGTAGCCCGTGTAAAACATGGCTAAATGGTGTAGGCGAATGTGTGGAAAAGAGAAACATTAAGAGTTCTAAGAATAAAAGAGCATGTATACTCGGTGTATGGAAGTTGTTGAAGCGAAGGAAGCATGCAAGGATAGGGAAGGATGGAGAATGTTAGTGAGGATGAATTAAGTACGGAGCTGTTTTTTTAGATTTATTCACAGTTTCTTGCCTACCCCGTAAGGGAATGGCGTGATTAGGTATTAATGTAAGTATGTAGGCTCCATTTAATTTAAATTAGTTGCCTCTTTGCATTTTTAGGGGGGAAGGAAACTAGACTGCCTTCCCCACCCCAGGGCTCCTCTTTGATTATGTGTCTAAATTTTTAAATGATCTATTTTAATATGATATGACCGATAGACCATTCTAGCACAAACTTCTCCAACATCAATAATGTTATGGACGGAATTAAAAAATTCTACGAATGAGTATTTAGGTAACATCTGTGGGATGGAAGGGGGTGAGCTGTTTTCAAAGCGGGTATTGTTTAAGCACTAAACTAGTTGACCATCTTTTAGAAATCAATTCTAGGATCTCTCTTCCAACAGTTTTGTCCCTCTCCTGTCCCCGCGCCCTCCCCCCTTCCTTCTGACGATGTTGTTTAGGAGAACTCCAAGCCAAGAATCACTCGGGTCACATTGTTAGTTTGCTTTCCAACAGCCGACTATCAATAAAGTCCGCCTTCTCTTATTTCTCCTGGATTTTTTGTTTGTCTTGGTAACGATTATTATAGAAGGAAGGGATTTATTTCACCTTGTGATGGTACGATTGGGTCACGGAATGTTCTACTAGTGGATTCAAGTTGTTGTCAACAAAAAGATTTAGATAAAGTGGACAAGATTAGCTGGTATATTCTTCTGACTTTCATCTATAAACGATCCGCTGCTTAAAGATTCTTTCTTAGAAGTTTAAAACAGAGGTTTACAATCTTTTTTCGGCTGTTTGCCTTTTCACTAGTAGACATTGTTCTCCAGTACACCCAGAGTTTAATATTTTAATTGATCACTTTATTAATTTAAATACTTCTTCCTACTCATGGTAGGATTTTTTTAGCACTAATTGTAATGATTAAAGAAGTGTGTCATTTTTATTAAAATACTTTCTTAAACATAGTTTTGAAGGAAGTACGTCTTTTTTTAAAACACTTTTATCAAGCATTATTCAAGAAGTGTGTCATTTTGATTAAAACACATTTTCAAGCATAGTTATCAAATAAATGTGTAATTTTGATTAAAAGGCTTCTTCAAGCACAATTATGAAGGAAACATGTATCGATCATAGTTATTTTTATATTTTAAATGACAGGCTGGACAAATTAGTATAGATATTTTAGCCCAGATAAAAACTTTTACAAAGTTAACGTGTCACTTTGGTAAAATGTATTCGCAACTTAGTTAAGAAAAGAGAAAGAAGTTTGACTGGAAACACGAAATTCATAGTATGATGAAAATTGTTAACTAATAAGATACCAGTATCTAGTTTTGTTTCAAATTACACACTATCTTCATAACAATGCTACAAATAGGTTAAATTGGGACAAAAATGGCCACCATTAATAAATTATGTTCGTGTACCCCTTGTAAATATGCCACGTACCCCTGAGTGTACACGTACCACCAGTTGAAAACCATTGATTAAATTTTTTTTTTTAGATTTTTGCTACGTTGCTGCTGCTAAAGTCCACTCACGGCTGTGACATCAAGCAAAAGTTGTCATACCTACTCTTATGTATCCATTCGCCTAATCATATGATTCTACAAGGCCTTATTTTGAGCTGCCATCACTTTTGGCAGTCAAAATTTTCACAACGAACAATTTTTTAATTTTTTTTAACGTTTTTATATGATTAAAATACGAGCATATTTAAATAACCATTTAGGTGTTTCTTTTTTGTGGAAGCGGCGTTTGTAATTCATTTAAAAATGCTTTACAAGTGAGAGCTTCTTAAAGAGTGTTTTCTCTTCATAAACAAAGATGGTGAACAGTATGGAAATGAGGGCTGTTAATGATGCCAAACAAATAGTTTTTTTGCTTTCTATGCACATTCGTTTACATTAGAATCTAATATTTGTATGGCTCTTTCTTTAGAACATAAAAAAAATTGTTACCAACTATAACAAGATATAAGTGTGAATGTAATAATTTTTAATCTATTATTTTATTCACTATATAATATCTCTTGTTGCCTTAACCACGAAACAAAAACATACGTAATTGTTTTATTAATGTACAGCATTTTGTTCTTTCAATAGGTTACTAAAAATCCAATTATACAGCAATCCTTAAGGAGGTTTTATTGGAAACTTCTATAAAGATTTTTGTCCGACACCTTAGATCAGTCGATAGCATGTCTGCTTACTCAGTTAGGGGTACCGGATTTGTTTCCCGGAGTGGCCGAAAAATGCATCATTGGTGAAATGTGGGTTCACCCTTTCAAAGTGATGAATTAATGGCTGGGTTGTGTCAGTATTAGATTCAAGTTAGTTTATAAGTTGTGTGCTGATGTTATCAGTCGGTTCAGAAAGTGCACGTTAAGTATCTTGCAGAGATGAAAAAAAAAAAAGGAAAAAAAACCCGCTTTTGTTTGATAATATTGTACTACTAAGAAAATAATAACTATTTCCACATTAGTGATTTTCCACCGATGTTTGGAATAAAAATATTCTACTAATTGTCTGTAACCACCACTAAAGTCACGAACTAATTGTACATCCTAAAGTCAGGCGCTGCAGTCGCTGAACTGGGGACTTTATCGTTATCTCTCCTATCCTCCTAAATCTCACTCTTAGTCAACAATTTTATCACATGTAATTTTTAAAATATGTTGTTAATATAAAATATGCCATCATCCAAATAAATTGGATGTTTTCGTTAAGAATGTTACTATAATATTGAAGAATTAATATATAGTAGATCCGTGTTCAACCACCAAATGCTGTTGTCGATACGTGTGTGAAGAGAACTGGAATGGCTGTTCCTGCATTGTTGGAACACATTTAAATAACTTGAATTTTGTTCTAGTAAAGATTAAAAAAAAAAAATCTGGAAAAAAAAAATTGTAAGCTTTACGTCTCTTAAATGTGAGAAGTTTCACATGTAAAAATAGTTATTTTAAAAGTTAAGATATAGATATTTCAAACATTAACTAGTTTTATTGTACATGTTTGAAGTTACAAAATACCTCAAAGAATAATCAAACAGATATTACATCAGCCTAAACTCAAATGATAAGAGTAAAGCATTGTTCCAGAAAATTCCTAAGCCACCGCTCAACTGAGGAGTGATTTAATCTATTGTTTACATACGAGCAGCTCTGTCCTGAGATCAATTTAACATTTTGGAAATCGATGACACCTCGATATACTTACTGTACATTGAGATTTCCAAGTGAGTAGCCGAGGCGTTGTATCAGATTAAGTGTACCCTAATTTGTAATATAGCTAAGGCCGATTCACACAGAACGCTAAGCT
Organism: Timema bartmani; assembly: GCA_902151455.1. Classification (NCBI taxonomy): domain Eukaryota; kingdom Metazoa; phylum Arthropoda; class Insecta; order Phasmatodea; family Timematidae; genus Timema; species Timema bartmani. The sequence goes on from CABFWB010000033.1 coordinate 65,570, forward strand.
AAGTTAAGATTTGCTCTGCTAGCTTCTTAGAAAAATAGCGGGCCATGTATTTAAATGTGTTGGTTCACACAGAAAGCTAAGCTAAGCTATGCCTTGCTACGCCGCGCTATGTTTTTTCCGATTTCTGGCCGGGCTATTTTTCCATCTCCCATCTTGAGCCATCTTACGTTGCGCATGCGTATAACGTAACTTGGGCTCCGTGTTGAACAGACGCAGTGCTGGTTTGGTGAAAATAACTAAAGAAGTGTTGAAGTTTTGTTTTCAGTTTGTTTCACGTGTATTTAAGTAATGTTCTATTTAGGTTTTAAATTTAATAAATGTTTTTTTTAATTAAAATGAAAGCGTTAATTGAACAAGTCAAACCTCCACCTCCTAAATTTTCTTCATCTTCCAAAACAGCTGCAAACAGCAGCATCTTCTCTTCCTCAGTACTATAACCTGAACTCAAACAAGATATTTTAGAAAACGCCATCATAACTAAACTTCACTGGAGCAGTCCAGAAAGAAACAACACTGAATTCTGGAGTGAAAGGAGGGACCATTGCTTAGTTTAGCATTCTGTATGTATCGCCCTTTAGGAAACGTATACTTGCTCTAAATAGGCAGGATAATCTAATCTTGACCCATATAATGGTCGATCCTCACTCTTTGGTTTTTTTTTATCACCGTGTCGTACTACCTGTTCAAGTTATACGCATTTATGACAATTACTCTAATGAGGTATAGTTGAGGAAAGATACATTTTAGAGGAAACCTATCCGCATTTACGTGGAAGGAGCGTGTGAAATACTTATGGAAATCACCCTCAGTAAACCCAACCAGAACTCGAACCCTGATCTCCCCATCATCAGCAGGTCAGTCTAATATGAGAGTGACGTCTTAAACCAGCGCTTTTCAAACTGTGTTCCACGGAGCCCTTGGGCTACCCCATATTTATCCCTGCCATGGGGCAGTCTTAGAATATTCTTGATTGGGTTTTCACAATATAAAATAGCATCAATAAAAAGGATTGGCAGTTTTTTCAAATCTGAATAAAGGATATTTGCCAACGGTACAACCAGAACATTTCACGTTTTCCGTTTGTTTTATACTTTTAAAATTTAACTTCCATTCTTGAATGTTCGTAATATTAATGTAAACATTTTTTATGAGGCCTTAAGCATGTATTTTTTCTTGGCCCAGAAAGTTTTGGAACCCCTACTTAGACCGTTCGGCGATTAAAGCAGGTAGTATAGTTGTTTCCGATGCCGTGTCGAGCGCTAAATATGTTTACTTACGGACTGTATATTATGGAACATCAAACCCTCAAGCATTTTAGTGCAGCTAAGTTTACCGTTTTTAAGAAAGACATTATGGATTATCACAATCCTTGCAAAGATTGTAGGCCTAAATTACAGTGACTAGCACCTCACCAACATTATTATGATTTTACCATCATTAATAAACTGTATCTTATAACTGTTGTACTGTACTTTTGAAAACACTGACACTAATAAAATTACTAATACTACTAAATCTTTTTTTAAATGTTAAAATTTTAAATGGTGCCATTTATTGAAAAACGCCTCTTTATGATGCTTAAGTCAAATTTTAATTATTTTTAACATTTAATATTTTGTTGTGAACAAATTATTCTCTCTTGTTTAAGAATCTTTTAGTTTTACAAATAGTGGAATTATTGTAAACGTTAAAATTATAGACACCGAGATTATGATGGATACGTTTTAAGTATTCCCAATCTCAATAATAATATTAATAATACTTAGCACCACGTCTTACTACCCGTTAGGCTTATACGCCCCAATCTCAAAAAAATGTATCTTACTATCCCGCCTGACCCCATGTTTGACTGTCTTTACCCGGGGATGCAACAGAAACAGTTTGAATGATTTTGTTCAAACTTGGTAATTGGGTGTATAATGGTCATGCATTAACATATGATCTTTATTATGGTTCTAAATCTATAATAATTATTAAGACTGTTTGCTGAGTAATAATTTTTGAGAATTCGATGAGTTACAAAAAGAGCCTTAACGATTTTGTTCAAAATTCGTATCTGGGGGTTCTTTTATATAATAAATAACAGTCCAAACTGGTTTTTTGTTTATAAATTATATAATAATAGTTTTATTAAAGACAGTTTTTGAAAATTTTAAAAAAAATTCTAAAATTGCTTTATTAAGGTTTTGTGTAATGGGTATCTGGAAAGTGTTTTAGTTGATAAATAAGAGAGAATTTATGGTTTTCTAAAAAAAAAAAAATTGCTGTTGAATTACTTATAGCGGATTTAATTTAATGATGGTATGTCTTTTTAAAACGAATTTTCACCCACCCTTAATGCAAATGTGGGTACATTTCCTCTAAATTCTACTATGTCCATCCCTACTCCCATTAAACTGGTTGGCAAAGCGGATGAACAAGATGGTTAAAATATCTCGGCAGAAAAAACCGTAAAATATATGTGTCGATGTAAGGAATGCGAAGCTTTATTGATATTATGGTAGCATTGTGCTCTACTGGTTTGCTTGACTTTAACCCGAATTCGAGTCCCGATTGAACGTATTAAGAGAGTTTTCTTATAACAAAGTGATTTTTCTTCCTCCTCCTACGTAAATGATTGTGCATATTATCTAAACTACCCCCTCAACTCTATTCTATTACTAAGATATCGTTATTAGCACTTTAGTAAAACCCATAAGATCTAATAGAATTGCCGACTTACTACCATAGTATGATTTTGGTTGGAAGGAACTTTTGTAAAATAGGACTACAAACAATTATTATTTTCTGTCAGCATTAGTAATAATATTTACTATATTACTATTACTTTTTTAATTGGTATTGATACTATCTAACCCTAGTGACAGGTTCAGATAGGAGGACTTTACGTATAAACACATAAAAATTGTTTTAGTAACTTCTTTATCACCCAAAAAAGTTATATCCTATTTATATTGGAATGTACAGTACCAGTTACTTTTTGCTACTACGGAATAAAGATCTAGTGAGTGAGCCACCGTTATCAACTTGATACGTCGCCGTGTTTCCGGATGACGTCGCTAGGAGTAGCACCATAGAATATCCCCCACAGTTAAATCACGTCTTGTGGCAGAAATAACACACATTTATAACCAGGAAAAGATGTGATTAATTATTCTAAAGTGAGGAATGGTATATCCAATTATTGATTAATTTGTTATTAGAATACTTGTTACATTGAAATATTGTATTTTGATGGTATATTCTATATATTTATTTATTTTCGTGCTCTGCGTGTTTCTACCCTTCCAGGCTATGCGTATGTTTGCACTATTGATATGGAGACGAGGAAGAAAAAGTGGCGGGCAGGACATGCAGTGAGAATGTGAGAATCTAGAACCGTGTTCAGGGTAGTGACTGATAAACCCAATGGGAAGAGACCTTTAGGAACTAAACCCAGATGGGAGGATAACATTAGAATGGATTAGAATGGACCTGAAATACAAATAGGGTGTAATGAGGGGGGCTGGATAGAACTAAGTCAAGATAGGGATAAGGTGTAATGAGGGGGGCAGGATATAACTATCTCAAGATAGGGATAGGGTGTAATGAGGGGGGCTGGATATAGCTATCTCAAGATAGGGATAGGGTATAGTATGCCCCTACTCTTCCTATTTCCTTTACACCAGACAAGATAGTATTGAAGCCTTTATACGCATACCTACGGTTAAAATTTCATAGAACGTGCCTTTATTTAATAAAAACTTTTTTGTAATCTGCAATTATAATATTTTAGTATATTACCAGTATATTATCAGTGTTAATTTTAACTTATTAAAAGTTATAGTTACTGATCCAATGTCTTGACGTATGGATACTTGAAAGTTAATATAGTTTTTTTTATAGCTGGCAATTAAACCTCTTTTTATAAAAATTGGGTTGTAGAATGGTTCAGACTCCAAAAAAAAAAAACAATGTTGGGGAAAACTTCGCGTTTTAAGAAAGTAAGTTGGTTAGATAATTGGATCGTTTGAATACAAGTGTAAGGACGGTCCAACACGCTAATAGCCCAATTTAGTATCCTCTAATCAATTAATTTAAAAATGTAGTGTTTCCGTTTGGGTTCTATATACCAAAATCCCCATCAATGGTAAACAAGTTGCATATTAGGCTAACATTAAAACTTTACAGCAACTTCCTTGATGAAATCATTTTGATTTAATCCATATCAATTTCAGATTTTAATATTTTATTTTAAAAGTTGGAGAAAAATCTTGGACGAAATCAGTCGGAGACATAAGTTTTATTTCGGTTAAAAAGGTTCACTTCAGTTTATGATCCCAACCAACTTTCTATGCAGCATTTATGTTTCTTTGAATGATCTCAAAACATATAGTTGGTCTCCCTGACCACTCAGTCATGAGTGCACTTAGCACTACTGTTTTAAATATTGCTTACGTGAAATTGTTGAAGTGACTGGTTCTAACAGCACACGATTCACAAACTAGTTAAAATCCAGAGTAGACACAACACTTAGCCTATTGAACATTAATTATTAATCACTGTGAGAGGGTAAATCCCAATTTCACCCATGATAAATTCATAGGCCTCGTCAGGAATCCAATCATAAACCTTCAATAGTCAGACGTGCTACATGCTGACAAGTGAGATAGTTGTAGAAACTTCAGACACTTCAGTTGAACATGAAGAAAACATTTACATTTTAACCCTAGCATGTGTCAATGTACTTATCTCGCCTCGTTTTTTAATGAGGTACTTCTCTCGTCAGCTAATTACAGCTTCCTGTGTTCAAACAACTTTGTATCAGATCCCATCTCTCACAAGTTCATGCTGATGAAAACATCACATGAAAATAAAATGCCTATCTCATGAGTTGTATATTTTATTAGTAAAGAATCATTATGCCATGAGTGAGAAATATAAAGAGATACATAGTCATAAAGTGCATTTAACTACAGTGTTCACAGGTGCTATAAAGTCATACAATTACCGTCATAAAACCACACCGGATAAAGGCTCCCATCTCGTCGTGTCTGGTTTGTTGGTGACGAGGATATTAAGGCCTAAGTTCCGGTTGGGTGTTCTAGGGGTGTCTTTTCATAAATGGTTTGCCACTGTTATATCTCAAAAAAAGGAGTGTGCATTTCCTCCAAATTTGACCTCCCTTATCGCTATTCCATTTGTATGAATAGCATTAATAATATTGTAAAATATCGTAAATGTTGACCGCCAATAAAATCATGGCAATATTTTCTAAAAGGTACTACAAATGTCCATTCGTAAGAAAATAAAGTTATACATAATGCAGGGAAAGATGTATTACTGATCCACCCTCATTAAAAAAAAAACACATGCCCTTCACTCATGTACGTCACTTTGTGTCCAGGGTAGGGGTTAGTTTTAAAACTAGACATAAACTATTATTTATCTCTGATTTCTTTATTTTTTAATAAATTCTTTAATCCTTGATTGGGAAATAATTGTCATCCTTTGTAATATTTTTGTTTGAGTGAATCCTTGTCCGTTTTTAAATTTTTAAAGGCAAGAAAGGTTTATTTTAACAAACCGCGCCGGTTTATGGTGCATCTATCTACATAGTGCTACTTACTGCTTCCCGCACCGTAATTTTCCTACCATCCATCACGGCCAATATTGATTAGTTACTTTTACTTACCCTTAAGGTGAGCCATGTGTTGAAAATATAAATGGTTATAGTAATAACATGAACAAGGCCATTTAGAGCTTAAAAAAATCTAAGTCATCATTATTTGTAAAATAAAAACAGGATTTTCTAGCTTTTCAAATTATTGATATAAGTTTTTAAACGTTTCAAATGAAAACGTTACCCGTAAAAGTGTGCACAATAAACTTACCTACTTCGGTGTTTGCATGGTCTAGCGCGTTAGCCTCACAGTAGACTAGACTGCAGATTACGGGAATATCAAGGTTCAAATCTCAGTCGGGTGTACTGAGGGTGGTTTTTCAAAAAATTTTATCCACTCTACCTCCACGCAAATGTGGTTAAACATCCTATAAATATAAACTCCTTAAACTCTGAAACCATTAGCGTAATTGGTACATAAGTGTGTAACCCGAACGGGTAGTAATAAACGGTGCTTAAGAAAAAAGAAAACAATAAATTGGACGATGAGATCAAGATTGGTTTACTCCAAGTGAATAAGTAATGTAGCTTTCATCCTTGCACGCTAATGCGACCACATTTTCTTATAATAAATCATTAAAAATAATTATTTTGAAGTTGCTATTAAAATAAGAGCTTAGGTTGTCTCATTTTGTTGGGAACGCAGTGTTCCATTGACAATGCTTACGCATTACACAAGGCTATAGGTATGTGGAAATAATATTAACAGAACCACTCTCATTTGTTGCTAGTTTGTTATTTGAATGATGTCACTATAGAATATTTGGTTAAATTCCAGCTTATTTTAATATTCATCTAAACTACACACGTTCTAGATCACTGCTCAAGTGAAAAGAAAATGAGGAAAAAAGGAGATTCTACTGTTTATTAAAATATATGGTAGATTAAGGTCAATTCACATAATTAAGTCGAAGGAACATGATTATGGAATGGGCAGGTTGGAATATGACCGTTGTAGCACTTCATCAATAGTACAAGAACGGGTAAACAATATCTATAATACCAGGTTTATTGTAGTAATAATTTATTTTTATTGAAATGATTATCAATTTGTTGAAATACATAATTAGTATCTAGGAAGTAGGATTAATAACTACTACCCATGGTAACTCTATACCAGGGTGTAGTCGTTCAGTATTGAACATTGACCTCCAGAGTAAAAGTCAAGAGTGCAACCCATTTGTCAAATCTTTTAAGAAAAATATTATTACTTATGATAATATGGACAGGAAATTAACCAGAACCATCTTAGAGGAAGAATGTGACACCACATTGTGGGTAAACCCTCCTTAACTGAGCAAGCCAGGATTGTCAACACTTGTTCACACGGAGTAAGGACGCTTGCTAAAGCTGAGTCATGTCTCCCAGTACCAAACATAATAAGACTAGTGCAACACTTGGTCACACGGGGCAAGGACGCTTGCTAAAGCTGAGTCATGTCTCCCAGTACCAAACATAATAAGACTAGTGCAACACTTGGTCACATTGGGGCAAGGACGCTTGCTAAAGCTGAGTCATGTCTCCCAGTACCAAACATAATAAGACTAGTGCAACCAACACCTTTAATGCCCGCCTAGGCTGTCTGTAGCTCAAAGTAATTTAATAGAAAAGAATAAATTTGTTTATTTATAAAATGACCTAACATCGTCTTGGCAATAGGAGGTTTATCATTTATCAGGAAGATCACGATGGGAGAACAGCACTGGACCCATTCCTGATCAGAAGCGGAGATCAAATGCCCGAGCCAGAGCTGAGCATTTACATTTGTGTTTGATAACGTTAATGCAACCCAGCAATTTTAAACCTAAGGTCCTGCCTATTTTAGAATTCAAATCAAAGAAAGAATGTTTAGATATATTACATTAGAAACATTGAATTGTACGTAGATTAATGAACAAAGTAGATATAGTAAAATTTGTAAATATTTTCGCACGAAAGATTATTTTACTTTATTTTACATCTATTACTGTTTACAGCCTATGATCTGGCTCAGGTTTTTTTCATTCAAGCCATATATTTTCCACTACCTTATATTCTAACTTAATACTAGGACATGCACAACATCCTATCCCCGGCCGTTAATTTATCACTGTGAAAGGGTAAACCCACATTTTACCAATGATAGATTTTTCAGCCATGCCGGGAATCAAACCCGGGACGCTTAGATCAGTAGGCAGACAGGCTACCAACTGAGCTAAGGTGTCGGATCTTAAAGATTTCTAATTAATTTTAAATTCACAACACGTATAGGGGACCAGTAAATATATCTGACTACTCATGTTTCCCTATGATTTTTAAAGTACATATTTATTTGTTTCATTAAAATATAATATATATTATGATACAACTTTCTCAGTGAACTTACTGTGTCGTAATATTCAGCTAGCACTAATTGCTTCCTGTTCCTGGTCAATTTGGAAACATATATATATCAAAAGTAATATATCAAAATGCAAGGTAAGTAATATTTTAATATATAAAAAACTTGAAAAGAAATTCACATGAACAGCTTGATTTATTTTGACAAAGAGGTGATATTTTTATTAGTCTTTGATCTAGTGTCAAAGTATATCAGCAAGAATTTATCATTGTTTAATTGACTCAAACCTTTCCTTATGACTAAATTATAAATTATAAGTTTTAAGGGGTAAAAATAACGAAAATCATCACTAATTATTATTTACTTGGTTTTCTTCGGACGTCTCAGGTTTCAATTCAGTTTCCTTTAGTAATTAAAAAGTTGACCTTCAGACACCCTTAAATAATTCTACTATATTATTTTGTGGGATGTTGGTGGATTTGCTAATGCAATCAAACTTTACGTTAATCCCACATCATCTCTACACTAACAGATTAAATCTGAATGCTAATAGTTGATGTGCAAAAAGAGGTTAAAACAGACAGTAATATATGGCAATAAATTAATCCACTAGAGTAGAAATGGTATTTGCAACGACACGGTTTGTCAGACTGCTCACCCAATATTTCTTAGCTAGGCAATTGTAAATCCCTTGACACATTCTTTCAGCTGATCCAAGTAATTACCAGAGATTAATTAGGGATAAGACATAGGGCCATTAATTGTTACATAACCCGCACCAGTGGGAATACAGACAGAGGAATTTTCTCATCTGGCCTTGACTCTGGGTTTTCTTTAACGTAGAGGTAGGGGTTCGTACCCCAGATGGATACACTGAGGTGCTTTTTTCCAAAATGATTTACCGCTCTACATCCATGCAAATATGGGTACAATTATACTAAATTAAATAAAAACAAATTAAACTCCTTCTTACTCTAGTAGTGTAAATGTGCAGCTAGCCCTAGCGGGTGGTAAGACGTGGACCAAAAGTAAATAGAGATCATGGTATCACTCGTGACTATCCGACATACCTGTCAACTACTATATTAATAAAATCTCACCACACTTGCTGCGCAGCCTGACCCGCGCCTCAATGTGCTCTTAGCCTGAGAGCTTAAGGGCACCCTCAGACCACTTAGCAGCGCTTCTGAGAAATGCTTCCGTTTGAAAATACTGGAGATAGATTATGGGTTTCACACACAGTCGTACAAAAATGGCGCTGCGTCCAATATGTCCAGTTGGCTTCGCTGCTGCTGGTGGTGGCCACAAAAAGTGAACCCCCAGTCTAAAGGTACCCTAAGACTCGTTGCCAGGTGTCCCGATTTGCGCGGGACGTCCCGATTTCCAGGGGTCCATGGACACGTCCCAATTTACCCATGATCGGGACACCAAATGTCCCGATTTTGGGTGATTCAGACTTCGGCCCCAAAAAATATAAACTCTGTGCGCGCACGGTTATGTTGCATCGCATCATTCGACGCATTCAATATAAGTACCACGCATACATAAGTGGAGGCAGAGGTATACCGCGAAAAGCGCGATAGAGATATCACGCCGTCTCCTTCTACTCCGCTGGTGCCACCGACTGTCTCTGCCACGGTTCAGTTCAGTCACAGAAAGAGTGAAACAAACACGTAAAGTCTTGTTCTTGTAAACAAAGTTATCGATAAATAGCCAGAAACTTACGACTTGAAGGTAAGTTTGTATACTATGTTATTTGTTTCAGCGGTTCCATTGTTGTTTTCAATAATTACGTTAACATTATGTTATATTATAATTTTCTTTTAGCTTGTACCTTGGTATTTGAGGTTGCGTTTTGGTTATATGGATGTGCATCGTTCTAGATTGAATAGATTATGATGTTTTATCAAACTTTTTTTAACTTGCAAGTTTCCTATTATATAATAAATAATATATACCTACATATGTAGGTATTTTCATTCGGGCTCAAAAGGACACCACATTGTTTCTATAGACACTGGGCCAAAGTTGTATACTGTGTATCAAAACAATAGAAAAAAGAACTATATTGTATAAAATTAGCATCCATTTTTTCCGCTTTTGTTCAAACGTTATAGATTGTTTTGTTTGGTACGCTTTATTTAGAAAACTCTGGACCAAAGTTGCTTGTAAACTTTGTAAATTGGACTGAAATATGGTTTTTTCTGTTCCTTCAGAATACATTTTTGTGAAGTTTTTTAATTTTAATATAAAAGCTATAAGTATAAATTTATATTCGCTTATGGTGGGTATGTAGTTATAAGATTATATTTATTTTCAGCATTGAATCATTGGATGAAAATGAGTGGTTCAAAATCCGATTTTGACACATTAAACAAGGCTTCTTCGAGTTCTATTACTCCAAATAAGAAAAAAGACGAATGTGCTGTTTTCTGGAAGTTTGGACAGCAAAGTTTTTGTTTATCGAATCTGTTTCAAATAGTAAATATAAAGCACATTGCAAATTGCGCCAGCAAAATTTCAGCATATCTCATGGTGGCAAAAATGACATCGAAAAGCACCAAAATTGCAAAGAGCATCAGAAAAAAGAAAGAAGTTTCCGTTTGACAACATGTCTAGGAGCATATTTAAATACCGATCAAATGAGCACGCAAGAAGAAAAAGTTATATCTGCTGAAGTAACTAAAACTTACTATTCCGTCAAGCACAGTTTATCGTTTAATTCTCTCGACTGTGAAGCTAAACTTGATGGTATTTTGTATAGTGATTCAAAAGTTGCTGAGAAACTAACACTCGGAAGAACAAAGGCCAGTGCAATTGCGCATAATGTTTTAGGTCCAGCGTCTACTCAAGAGGACATTGAAGTCCTACAAAATGGTACGTTTTATAGTATGGCTACGGATGATTATAATCACGGTGCAACAAAAATGTTTCCATTGCTGGTAAGATTCTATAGTCCAACCACAAATTTAAAAACATGCGTGCTTGATTTTTACGAAGACGCAAACGAAACTGCATTGGCCATCTATAATAATTTAGTAACACGACTGAAGGAGCGCAATATTGATACTAAATTTCTTACCAGTTTTTGTGCTGACAATGCAAACGTAAATTTTGACCACTACAATTAAGTTTTTCAGTTGCTGCACAAAGATAATAAAAACATTATACCAGTTCGTTGTCCTGCACATATTTTGCACAATAGTGTAAAATATGCTTTAGGCTTATGTAAATTTGATTTGGAGCTGCATAGTCATTTCTCATAATATGAGAAAAGAGAACAAGCTTTAAAAGATGTTTATGAAATTCATGAATCTGAATTTGCTCCAGCCTTACGACACGTAAAAACGCGATGGCTATTACTCCTCCCAGCTGTAGAACGTGCCTTGAAATCGCACAACATATTAAAGGATTACTTTATATCTATGGGCGAAGACGAGTATCCATCTGCACTCTGGAACTTATTTAATAGTAGCGAAACAGAACCTTACCATGCTTTTTTTTATAAAGTCACATTAAAAATCCTACATGATGCTGTAATGAGCCTAGAAAATGAATCATTGATCTGTTTTGAAGGTTATGAAATAATGGTCAAGCTTACTAACAAATTGAAGCAAAGAATAGACGACGAATTTTTGGGCTTCATGTGCAGCAATTTAATTAAAAAGTTGCCCTTTGAAACTTCCTCAATGATAAAAACAGCCTGTTGTGATTAATACAAAAATGTTCTCAAATATATAGAGACACGGTACGAACTCAATGAAAACAAATTGAATTTGTTTAAGCCACTATCTCTACAAGACGATAGTTTAACCTACGCATATATAGTCAATATAATTGAAAAACTTAATATTGGCATTTTTTTTAAACGGATGCGCTTTATGAGGAAATTTCTAACTTCAAATAAATAGTGAAGGCATCTGTGAAGAACAAAAACTCCCATACAGAAATGGCACAATTTATTTGAAAATCAAGATCTTCCCAATCTGCAAAAAATATTTGCTTTCATGGCATCCATACCGGTTTCAAATGCTGCAACAGAAAATCTATTTTCTCAAGCAAATGCATGTAAAAACAGAGATACAAATAAAGACCAACTTCAAATTGTCACGTAGTGAATTTTATAGCTATGCAATTAAATATTAAAAACTTCTAAAAGCAGTGAAATCTAACAAAAAATATATTTTTAATAAAAAGTAATTATTTTATAGTAAAACTAAATAATTAGTTTTAAGTTTTTTGTTGGTTATTTAGATTTTCTGTGATATGATGTGATCTCTTGCAACTTAATAATAAAAAATTATTATTGTAAAAATGTTGATTTTAAAAACCTAGTTTTTTTCAGTTGTCCCGAATTTAAAACCAAAATCCCGATTTTTTTTTACCCTCCATCCCGAAATTTAGCATACCGGACCTGGCAACACTACCTAAGAGAGACCGCAGATTGCAAACGTATAGTACTGTCGTACACACGTATTTCAAATGACAGCCACTCTATCTCACTGGAATCTCATACGATATAAGGCCCCAGCAATTATATTCATTGTTCTAGTCAGTGGCCACTAACTATATTTGAAAAACTATTCGGTAGGTTTGACGAATTGTAGGTATGAACCCACCAACACCTAGGTAATCGTGTCTTCTTCACCGACAAACCACGGCCAGCAACACTTATGTTCCCCTGAAGAGGACCTGTATGCATCTGTCACATGGCGGGTGAGTGTGTGGTGTCCGCTCCAACTCGCAGCTTACAATTACCATCTGGAATCTTTTAGAAGCGATCAACCCGCAAATGCTAAGCAAGTGTGCGGACCACATAACGGTCAAATCCACTAATTCCAACTGTTGTAGAGCTACATTTTAACTATTCCCCAGTGAATGTTAACAAAGGTTAAACCTAGGCTCTATTATTTGTACAGCGATCTAAACTAGGCGGATATTTAGTCAGTGACGCGGGGGTGCCCCAAATCTTGAGTCTCCTTCACTACCCCATTTAGGTGTGTGAACTGTTGAAGGCGGACATTTCAGTACGTGACGTGGGATTAACAGTCTGCACACTAGTCGGGTTGGAATAGGAAATTCCTCGACTGCAGGTCGCATCCATCACTCCACCCCTCCACCACCCCCTTCTCTCTAGACCTGGGTACGTGAGGACATAAATCACACCTCCTAAAATGCAAAACGCGAGTCCGCGGAACGAACCAGCCGGCATCTCAATGAAGGTGTTGCGTGGCTTCATTTGTTCGTACCCTTGGATGGCACCCACTAATAGAGCTGGTCCACGCCAGTGGGCACGCGGAGAAAATGTAGAACCTATCTTGTCTGGTTTGTGAGGGACTAGGAGGTCAGGGTTCGTATTCTGGCTTAATGTACTTAGAGGGTAGCTTACTAAATGGTATACCATTCTTCCTCCTGGCAAATGAATGTAATGTACATTTTCCTATAAATTTATCACTCTCCATTCAATCCTTTTGAGGTTGTTAAATATGTATAGTTTGGGTGGTTGGTAAGACGTAAAACAGTGTTTCTCAAAGTGTGGTCCATGGTGGCCTATAAATTGGTCCGCAAGATGCCAGGAAGTTTATTAACAATAATGATCACATAGAATACAAAAGTTTGAAGTGCAAAAGAATAGATCTATTAATATTTTAAAATTTTAAATTGGGCTTAAATATAAATTAAGAGATTTATCAAAGTGTTGAATATAGCAATGATATGTGAATTTACAAATAAATCCCAGACGCACAGCTATAATGCCATTCCTAACCTGTAGAGTAGCATATATATATACCTAATTGAGCTATTTATAATTATTACATTAGATAAAGTGACAATACGCTGTAGTTCAAACAAATAAGTAAGATTCAAACTTACCACAGTTAGGTAGTATTCCATTATAAAATGAAGCAGTCTCCCAACACCCCAAACAGAGACACAATACTTTAATCTGCCCTGTTTTGTAAAAGCAGATCTTGTTTACTCCATAAATGGATTTTATCAGATTCAACCAAAGCTTTTCAACGGCAATGTTTAGTGTTTTAAATAGTCCTTTCAGACTGATACAAATTACTAAATCATGAAATATACCCATGTAGGATTTATTCAGTCTGTAATAATGTCCACTGATTAGCAAACACAATTTGTTGTCGTAACAAAATAACATGTTATATCCAGATATCCTCCAAATAGAGGCTGCTTACCGTGACGACAAATCATTGTGATATTATAGGCTAGTACTTATTGATAGTCCACTAATACTCGAGGATCGGTAACTAGTTTGTGTTCCACCCCACGATTGCCTCCGAAACCTTTCCCGCTACTCTCTCTATATATATATCGTTATGGATTCGTTTGGGAAGCTTATTATAATGCAGGTCTGAAAGCTCTAATCTCGAATTTGTAATCGTGCTATTACTGGCTTCTAATCCTTGATAAAAACTTTTCTATTGTTGGGGATGAGGGGTGATATATTTCTGGTCGATTATTATTGTTTTGAAAACGTCGCAGGCTGCCTGGATTTGTAGACTGAAATTATTAAATTTTAAAAGGATTTAGCTAGCACATTTTGTTGTTGAGTCTTGACACAAAACTATATATAAAGTATTTGTATGCGGACTAAGACTAAAATCTCAAAACCAAGAAACAGAGAAAGCTGAAACTTTTCATACGTACAAAGTATAAGACGACTTATATCCCGGAATGAATTTGTCCTCGATTTCTTCACCGATTAGTTAAAAGAATTTATGCAATTTGAAGAATGTATATTGAACAAATTAAAATGATTAGATAGGGTAAGTTGATAAAAAAAATTAATGTAAGGTCTGGGAACAAAGTACTGTACATCACTATACCAAGAGATGAGTATTTCTAAATCATTGAGCCTTTTTTATTAAGTTTTGGCTCTAACTATGACTAGGATATTCATACCCTCTTATCATAAATATCACTAAGAGTTATAGACTCAATAATTGAACATTGCCCTTTCTTACAACTTGAATATAGAACATATAAGGTCTATTATCTACCATTTAAAGGGTAAAACTATCTTCTCCGAGGGATTTTATAATGGCTGACCTCGAAAATTCAAAGAAAAACTACTGTTACTTTAACATATTAGAACCTGTATCCAAGATGTTTTGTTTGTTTGGCCTTTTTGGTATTTGTTTGGCTTTATAATACTTAAACATTGGTTTGTGATGTTTAAGAGCGAGGTTTACACTAGATGCAAACCGCATTACATCCATTTAACTTACAGTTAATCTTATTAACTGGTTTTCTCAACTACCATGAATGGTAACAATAGTATTCTTATATCATATTAAAGGTATTAATACAATGAAAAGACATTACTTATTACGTTCCAAATAAAATCAACGATAATTTTTTTTTTTAATATTATAATAATGACTAAACAGTTTTTAGATTTTAACAGTGTAGTGAAAAGGAAATTAAATTTTTTGACAAGTAATGTTTCATAGCTATTATTTTGAGTTTCCATTGATACCATTATTATTATTTTAATAAAATAATTAGATAGTGAAATTTTGGTAAAACTAAAATTATGAGAAAGTATTAAAAAATTGTGTGTAAGATAGGTCACTTTACTTCCCGTCTCTAATTGATAAGCCTCATTAGTGCTTGAAGGTTTTCCTGGAAATAGAACAAGTAACATAAAAGAGATTGGAGTGGGGGAAATTTAGAGAGGGGGGTGTTAGCAATGGCCATTCTAGTTTTTACCTGAGAGATGGTGGGGATGAACGAAAATATTTACGTTAGCAAACTATTAGTGATTTATAGTTTTTTAGCACCATATTACTTAATACTTCATAGTTCAGAGAATAATATACTCAGATACAATTTCTTGTGTTTTTGGTGTTGTTCACGCTTAATATACTTTTTTAAGTAACCGGAATACCTAGTTTCTACATTATAATTGCTAAGATATAAATTATTGTATTTTAGTTGGTATCCTCTACTCCTAGCACTTTTTTTAAAATATTCGGTAACCAAACATGGTCCATGCATTTAAAATGCCTGGATATACATAATTCAAGCTGCAGAATACCACATAAATGAAACGATACCATTGAATGAGCGCATAGCTGATTTGAAAAATGACATACTAAACATCTACAATCATATATTTAAAGACCACCAAGGATGTGCTGTATATTTTTTCAAAAGACCCAAACAGAATGAAAAATAAATGGTACGACACAATCGCACACACTTTTTCATATTGTATATTATTTCTCCAAAAAATACTTTCAACTTTAGTAAGCTACCCTTAAATAGGTTGTACTCATAAAAATAAATAAATTATCCTGTTAATCAGAATAATCATTCTTTATATATAGATTTTAACAAAATTGCTCAAATATATTTAACGAATTTCATATTCTCAGAATTTTTTTTTTAACTACCTCAAAATTATTTGTTATTTGTAAAAATAAAAACTTATTCCTATTCATCATGAAAAATTATTAAATGATTCTCATTTTGAATTCAATCTTCAAGTTCAATTTCCAAAACATTCAAATTCCTTGTTTTAAGTAAACTACCCTTAAATTAATTTATTTCATACAAATAAAGATACATTAGTATTGATATGTAAAATTGTCTCCCGATACAAATATTGATCCAAATCGCTAAAGCTATTTATTTAAATATTCAAATTAAAGAATATCAGTCATTAGTTAAAACTATCCAAAAACAAATATTACCCCAAAAATTAGTATACAGCTTTATTTGTCATGTTCATGTCAAATACTCCCCAGATATATTTTTAAGAAAAACCGTTATAGCCATTTTCAAAATAATTTGAATTTTCAAAAATCACTCCTCAGTAAAACACCCTTAACGAATTTTTAACCAAAACAAACCATACAGGTATTTGTCTCAAACACTTTCAAGATACCCATTTAGAAACAAATCTTTAGGGCAATATTCTCAGTTTTTAAAAAGTAACTCATCAGTAAACAATCCATAAATGAGTTTTTACCTCAAAAACCAATGTAAACTGTTAATTTGCATGTAAAACATTCCCTAGATACCAATTTTAAACCAAATCGTTTGGGCCATTTGTAAAATATTTCAAGTTTTTGAAAAATCAGTCATCAGTCAACTACCCATAAATGAGTTACTACCCCAAAAACAAATTCACAGTGTTACTTGTTATGTCAAACAGTACTATGGTACCCATTTGAAACCAAATCGTTAGAGCCAGTTTTTAAATATGTAATGTATAAAATAATAATAGTAATAATAATTATTATTATTACTTTTTGTGAACACCACTTGTTTTGGATTTTCCTATGGTTGAATATTAGCTTTGTATGTCATGTGTCATGCATGACCCGATCTCACTGAGCTAGTGTGATGAAACTACATCTTGTTTGTTATTATTATATCACTTTTGTTTTAAAGGCGTTAACGTACTTGGAATTTTATTGAATTAATTATTAATATATGAGAAGCTTTCTTTTTTGTTATGCTCAGCACACTGTCTATTAGTGGATCAATATAATGAGGTAGGGATAAGGAAGGTAGTTAAGAGGAAGTGAACCCACATTTGCGTGAAAATAAAATGGAAAAACCACAATAATAAATCACTTGTGGAAAACCCTTCTAAGTTCTCCCGGCCGAGATTCAAACCTCAACCTCCCCGCCAAAGGCGATCGATGGATTGCGAGCCAACGACTCAACCGCTATACCACCGCTGTGAGTCCAGGAAGTTTAATCTAGCTAGCTTTTTATTCCACGCTGCGTGTTTTTAATTATTATGCTTTAACCGTGAAAATGACTATATCATGATTTAATCAAAGGCGAAGAAAGACTGAAGGAGAATATTTACTGTAATGCAGCAGCATTTTTTGAGGAGAGGGAAGGGGTAAAACACAATGATAAATCATATGAGATTAAAAAAGTGACAATCATAATAATAAATGTATACTACATTTATACACGACAAACTTAAAAATTTACAAATAATCTACACGCTACAGCCGTAAACGTTTAAAGAATCCTAAAACATTTCCAAACGATATAGTTATCATATTTATATAAATTGTAATCAGCATTATTTTGGAGCAATTAAATTTATGTTTATTGCTTTAGGTAATGTACCCTTATTTATTTTTGTGTGTGATATATTTATAGGTAACGCGAGGCTTGACTAAGAGTTCCTTGTAATAGTCCAATAATATTTAAAAAAAATTGAATAAAATCGGGCTGACACCTTAGCTCATTCGGTAGCGTGCCTATTGCCCTACTGAGATAAGGGCTCCAGGTTTGATTCCCAGCATGGCCGATTAATTTATCGTTGGTGAAATGTAGGTTTACCCTTTCACAGTGATAAATTAACGGCCGGGGACTGGATGTTGTCCCTGTCCTAGTCTTAAGTTTTATTATAGGGCCTATGAAGCTACGACAGGATGAATAACACAAAAATGTCGCAAAATTAGATGTTTTTTTTTACATCCATTACTGTTTCAAGCCTATGATCCGGGTCAGTATTTTATTCAAGCCATGGATAATATATGGCTTGAATAAAAAACTGACCCGGATCATAGGCTGGAAACAGTAATGGATGTAAAATAAATCCATATCTAATTTGGGACATATTTGTGTTATTCGTAGTAAATTTGTGTCCACTCTTAAACAAAATTTTATCAAAACTTGCTAGTTTGTACAATAAAGTGCTTATTTTTATTGTGTTTGCTANATAATAGATTGCTTATTTTAATTGTGCTTGTAAAATTAATTCTAGTAGCCTATATATAAATACAAAAATGTACATGTTCATCATTTGAATATTTAGTGGAGGGAAAATGTAAATAACATTGTTTCCAAGCTAAGCAAATACTTTTTTTCTATAACACTAAACACTGCCTTATTTCTTGCTATTGTTTTTATTTTAAATTATATTTAATTATAATATTTATATAACGTAAATAATACAAAAATAGTTATTAACCTTTCCAATATTTTGAAAGGCCTGACTAAAGGCTTGACGACGAATTACAAAAGTGTGTATTACGACAGAATAAACTAAAAGTTTATTATTAATTGTGAAAGTATAGTTCAATCTGATAATAAAATATTATACTTATGTATTTTATTGTGAATTTTTATCATTAAAATTATTTAAGTTGTAAAAAATTAAGGCTTTAGTAAATTTGATAGTATTCTTCAAGATGGCTAAAAAAATGACGCGTAAGTAAATTATCTTTTATTTTTATATATCCATTACTATTTCCAGCCTATTGCCTGGGTCGGAATAGTTAAGTTATCAATATGGTCACTAATTAATCTGACCACGTTTAGTTTTAAATTACGTAATAAATATAGCTTAGAGCATGGTCACTTTAAATTAGCTAAAAAAGTTTGCGAGGGTTAGTTTTACTCGTAGAAATGGATGCAATAACCTACCATCACAACTTTAGTTGATAAGGCTTATGCTTGGTAAAAATCTTCTTAATGGCGATAATAGTTGACATTCTGACGCTTACCAGTAAATGTAAACTTGTTTACAAAATACCCGGTAGGTAGGTAGGAGGATATTATGGAAGATCCTACAATGACATCTTCCTCAGATGTCATGTTACCCTTGACGCTGAATTGTTGGTTAATATAGGATACTTACACTTTTTGTTACACCGTATATTTAAACACAGCGCTCAAAGACGTGATTTTTTTAGGAGCATCCTCGAAATGCCTTCTGGGATTGTCTTGTACAAATGTTAGTCCAATCAGAACATAGTAATAGTTACTACTTAAACTAAAGCAAAATTATTAATTTTGATCTATAAATTCCGAAAGGTTTTTAAATAATCTTAAAATAGCAAATCAAAAATACAATATATCAATTCATCAAAAACTAGAGATATTGTCAATAACAAAATATTAAAAGCTAACAAAACTGACCTAAGACAACGTTCGTTACATTATCATATGCATCTTTCATAGCTCACTGCTCTATGGATTGTAGTTTAAGAAAATACCATCCCGAAGCTTCCCGAACACACGGTCGTAACAAATGATTTAATATTTAAGTTAATATTATTACTAAACAATAAATCACAAAACATTTAAACACTGGGTCTTTATTTTAATAAACACATAAGGAAAATCAAACAAAACACTTTTAAAAGATAATTCAAACAATAAATAATTCCCCAAATCGGACGAGCTTATACAAGCGACATCTGTGTTGCCTAGTGGAACTTCAGAATGATGGCGGTCTTCTAAAAGTAGTTCTCTCCTAGTCGGTTATCCAAAATTAAGGTGAGTAAACATTTACCAGGTATTTCCATTGTTGGGTTTTATGAAGGGGTAACTCTTAACTGCAACTAATGTTTGGACAACGAATGATTGTTCGTTGTAATAATTTCCTTTTAAAATGCCGTAATAAAATCATTGTAGGTTCAAAATGTTATTGTCAATAGAAATGTTTCTTTGTTAACGTATTAGTAGCATATGAGGACTCAGGCAATCAGCCTGGGGTATGAAGTTTATATTTTTAATAATTTTAGAAAACGAATTTTTAATTAATAAAACAGTTTTTTATAAAATACCTAACAAACTAATATTAATAAAGACTAATGAGTAGAAGTTCTTACAACGTCTAAATAAATAATATTATTACGTATTATATAGGCTTTAATATTTCTCAAATTTTATTATATGTTAAAATATTCATCCAACATTTTAATGCACCTATAGTAAATGTAGGTTAAATGTGACCAAATCTATGATAATATGTTTGATACGTGATTTTATTTTTTAAGTGTATTATTTGATATTTTAAGAGTAGGTCTATATATGCATGTTACTCAAATAATATGCGGTATAAGTGGTCATAGTTTATTATATTTTAACAAATTAGACTATTATTTTTAATGTAGAATACACCCTACGAATACGTACCACTAAACATTTTTGAAAAGATAAACGTCTAGGTTATATAGAATAAGCCAATTTTAAAGAGATTACTAATTATTGATAAATGATACAAACTATTTTTTATTGGAGCCTATTTATGTACCCTTCATCTATAATAGATAATAGTAAGCTTTCATTGCATGGCTACACTATGGATAAGCTTATAAGATAGGACCATAGTGTAATACGTCAAGGTAAGACTGCTCGCCACCTTTCAGGAGGAACGGATTGTACTTTAGACAAACCAACTTAAGGAAACTCATTTTGTGGCACTTTTATAACTAGAATTTTCTGTTTAGAGTGCCAACACATCCAATAAACACTGCAAGCTTACCTAAAAATCACTGGATATCGTCACATTACCACGCGATACAGGTAAACTATTTAGTATGACTATAAATATTATTTAATATCCGGTATATAGCCCCGGATAGCGCGTAACTAAAGAAACTCGTACTAAGCGTTGAATCGAAATATGATTTTTTAAGTCTTCATTAGAAAGACATTGGAAATTTAAGTATTCCAGCATATTTATTTAAAAATACAACAAAATTGAAATAATAATTTATTTTAAATAGTCAAAATGTTTCACTGATTTAAATTTCATCATTGTCGATTGAAGAATGCAAAAATTTGTACTTTAATGTAATATTTGGTTTGAGCATAATCGTGTCGCTAATATCCTGGTTAATCGTGTAGCTAGTATCTGGTTAATTATGTAGCCAATATCCCGGTTAATCGTATAGCTAATATCCTGGTTAATCGTGTACCTAATATCCTGGTTAATCAAGTAGCTAATATCCTGGTTAATCGTGTAGCTAATACCCCGGTTAATCGGTCGTGATACGGACTTTTAAGCAACAGAACTATTATTGGTAGCTTGTATTAATCCAAGATCATATTAATTTTTTTATAATGGTTATATATTATTTATAAATATGATTTATTCTTTTATTATTTATTCAAATATACTTCATAAGAAGTGGTTTTAATTACTGGTTTACACTTTTATGATTTATAATCACCTTTTTACAATTTAAATTAATTGTTATACTTAACTATACCTATTTTCTTAAGTATTTATTCCACTGTACTGTCGTATTCTTATTTATTTATTTCCAATACTGGCATGGTATATTTGTATCATGTGACTGTTGGTAAGAACTAAAATAAAATAAATTTAAATTGAATTAATATTAATATAATTTCAGTATCACTATACAAAAACATAAATATTCTAAATAATTCATTTCACTAATAGAACTCACATTGCCATGTGTGTATATACATCACTTTCAGAACTTAGAAACATTAATTTATTTCACGACACAATTCATTTATATTCCATATAAAACTCGTAAAAAAGTCTCGTGAAAAAAACAAACATATTTTGTGTTCATTCGAACACTTTTTCTTCACTATTCCTCCCATCCCTCCCTCACTCCTATCTCAAATAATTATTTTTTTTCACCCCACTGACTCGTAAACCATTATAATTTCCAACTAATCATCACTGCTCACAGCTTCTGAAGATGCGCCAAGCAGTCTCCGCGAGACTCTTCCCCAGGATTCATCCGTCACTCAACTACCCGACCAACCCCCATATTCCCTAATCTTCCCGCACTTCATGAACATCACTGGCATACTAATGCTTGTCGCTCTCTTCTACAAAATAACCTCTTATCAACTTCTTATATCCTGGCATTGACCTACAGCTATCTATCTCGAGAGACACTTCTTTGCTTTACACCATGTTGGTTTGTGGGTGCGTTCTCTTTTTTTTCTTGTGTGTGTGTGTGTGTGTGTGTGTGTGAAGGTACTTTTTTTTTTTACAAGTATGGTCCCTCCTCCCTCCCCTCGTCCGTTCCCTGGATGTTCAATCATCTGGCACTGTCTCGTGATTGTGGTTGAAATGTTTAGAGCTGGGTGGAAGTGAACATGAATCATGTAAAGTTTTGATCGAGATGGGTAGGCATATAATATATTTTTTCTTAGCACCGCGTTTTACTTCCTGTTCAGTCTATACGTAACCTATAAATCAAGGGGACCATTTGTCACTGAAATAAGACTTGTGGCCCAAAATTATTTTGTTCTCAATTAGTTGGATAAATTAATTACAATTGTAGAATATATATGGATCTAATTAGGCTTGACAGTTTTAATAAAATCAATTACTGTTCTAGAATGTAATGTAGAATCTGTCAACGCTGCGCATTATCCTAGCTAGCGACGAGTATTTCTCACTCATTCCAAATTTGTATCTTAATTTTTTGCTCTAATTGTGCTTTAGCTAGTTCAATACTTTCATGTACGTACATTACCTTATCCTGTTACTTTCACTATATACTTCGTTCCATTTCTTAATATTAATTTACTAAGACTGTCCAATAACACAAATATAAAAACATAACTACTGGGTGTACTAGATACCATCTAAACAGGGACAACCTTCTCCAACTACCAATGGCGAAATTAGAATGGTTGTCCTCGAAAATGCCATTAAAAAATATGGCATTTTTACCATGCATTAACATTTTATGAGGCCAGGTATTTTGCTCAGTTGGTACCGCGTCTTCTTAGAAATCTAAGATGGCCATGAGTTTGATATCTGGTGACAGGAGGAACTAAATAAATGGGAAATTATTTTATTTATTCATACATTTAAAGCAACGGGTATTATTGACTTTATTTAAGAGGTGGTTATGATATTAGTAATTTGGAGAAAATTCTTTTCAAGTATCTGGAATATAAGAATTAGTAACCATAGTTTTAATCACGTGTGTAAAAGTGAATACTAGTGCACCTGAGTGGGGGAGGTTGCCAAAACTAAAAAAATAAACTACTGCTTATTGTGGTATAAGATTAAATTTGCCGGGCGGGACCTCACCAAACCGTAATAAAGGTCTGAACATTCTTAAATTTAAAAATTAAGGATCTTAAAAAAGAAAGAGGTTTCACTCAAAGTGCCATAAACAAATAACTAGAAGAGTTTGGAACATTTAAAATTCAAAGCAAGGTTACGGGAAATGGTCAGGGCTGGAAATTTCCAAAAATAAAATTACTAAACATATATGAGTGTGATGAAAAATTGAAATTGGGTGAGATGGTAAAGATACCACACCAAAATCCCAAAATGTTAAAAAATTTGAAATTACAAAATGGGAGGGTTGATGTGGAAGTAGTGAAACGGGTCATGAAAATAAATTCCCAAAATTATAGAGTAAAACACCTTTGAATATGGTATAAAATAAAAATCTCACAAATACTGTAGCTAGAAAAGTATGAAAGATTTTATTTTATTCTAAGTTGAAGATCTCGGTTGAAGAAAAGCTATGAATTTCACAAACTAATAAAAAAAGTATTTTAAGTGTGATAGACAGTTTAAATAATTGTAAGCTATTAGAACAACCACCCCAAATAATCAAAAAATACTAAAAACTTAAATTTTAAAATTGGTTAAAAAAAATACGGTCTCAAAACTTTACAAGCTAATAGAAAAAAAACTTCTCGGTGGGGAATAAAATTGAAATTTAGCATGTAAGTAAATATAGCTTCCCTAATAACCGAATGATGTCGGAATAAATATAATTTCAAAATGATAAAACGGGAAATATAAGAGCTCAAAATTGATACAATTAATGCAGAAAACTGTGTGGTTGAAAATTGAAACCAGGCAGGCACGTAATAGAACCATATCGGGTAACCAAATAAGTCTTAAGACTTAAAAATTAGAATGTAGTAATCGAAAGGGTTTAGGAGGGGGGAGGGCCAATAGCTTGAAATTTCTAAAAAAAACTATTAGAAAATCTACCTTTTTGATGTGGAAGAAGATTTAAAATGGTCAAATTGGGAGAAGGATCACCCCGGATAACATAAAAGTTCAAAGGTTTGGAAATCAAAATATTAGCGGGCCAGGAAATAGATCAAAGCTACGAAACTTATATAAACAAAAAATGTTAATATGATAAGCAGTTTTAATTTTGTAAAGGCAGACAAAAAAAAACTTAAACAAAAAATAACCATAAAGAGTAAATATTATCTGAAAGGGGATTCATAGCTTTGTTGTCACTTAGCCATTGTTATGTATATTGAAGGATAAGCTATCACCTATAGAGGAGTGACTTAATAATTAAAATAAACAACTTCTGGTGGCATAGCTTGAAGAACCATGATGTTCTTTGGGAAACCATGATGGCCTTCGAGAAACCATGATTCTCTTTGGTAAACCATGACGCTCTTTGGGAGAACATTATGTTTTTTGGGAAACCATGAAGGTCTTTGGGAAACCATTATGGTCTTTGGGAAACATGATACTCTTTGGGAAGCCATGATGCTCATTTTTTTCATGTCTCTAATTTAGGCTATTATTTAATTTAATTATTTTATAGTCATCCTAAGTCAATAATGAGGGTGTGTTATTATTTCAAATGAGCTCAAGCTCCTTGGCAAAGACAAGATTAATTACTTGTCAACATAAAATGGTGTATTTTTTTCCAGAGTCTAGCCCCCCGTTCAAGCTATGCATATCATATTTAACAACAGGAGTGGCGTAAAGATGATGGAGGTAGTGTTTTTAAGAAATATACCCACATTCGTGTGAAAGGAGAATGGGAATCTGCTTAGGGGAAAAAAAACACCTTGCTAGAGTATGCCTGGCCAGGATTCAAACCCTATCCATCACGTCATCATGAAACCATATATAATGAGCTTGCCACTCACCGTTGGTGGGTCATATCAAGTTATAAATTGGGGGGGGGGGGGGGTTGTGGGTGTCTCTTCATTTTAAAATAATAAACGAAATGTTTTGAAGGATGAGTAAGAGCGGCAAAACTAGAAGAGCTCAAACNTTGTGAGTATCTCTCAATTGTAAACTAATAAACTAAAATGTTTGAAGGACGAGTAAATACGGCCAAACTAGAGGTGCTCACAAGTGTATAATCTAATCTCTGGTTAGTTTACCATGGCCCACATTTTTCACTACTATAAACATTCTAAACACTCATTAAAATGCGTTTCATTTCTCACTCTCTAACAGGTAACTGTTTCTTGTAATGGGTACACGCTAGTATGGCGAGTAAAGGGGTGTAATTTACGATGCGATCATTAACGAATTATATTTGACGAGTTTATTGCACGCTTCTTTATGTCTCCCTCACCTGTCTATCATAATAAAAGTACCACTAAGCATCCAGCTGTAATAAGTGAATGTGTCTGTTTCAATTCTGTTGTTATATTCTATTGGTTGAACAAGTATACGTGTAGAGTATGTTAATTACTTTCGTAGTTGACAAAATCTCACCAAACATTATTAATGTGTGTTGAAAGACTTCAAACACTTATAGGTCTAATATGTGAGTAGAAGTACTTTGCATTAATATTGTACACAAAATGTGTTTAAAATTGTTTGTAGGAGGATTTAACCTAAAAATATATGCAAGATATTAAAAAAAATTGTAAGATAGATGGTTTTAAATTACTTACCACACATACAAACATCATATGGTTTGATCAACACTTGTTTCCCCCAGATACGAATGGATGATTTAATGGAATGGGGGGGATAGTAGTCCCTATTATCTTGAGCTTCTTTAATACGTTTAAACATTTTTGTAGTTGAAGTCAGATAATTTTTAATATATCTTATGCGTTATAAGTTCTAAAATATCTTAGTTGACACCTTGGAGATTGTCAAAATTACCATACTTGAGATTTGGATAAATGTTGACATTTCCATAACTCCCTGAAACCCAAAAAGTGGTTTTAGCGATACCGTCTGGTTGTTTTTTTATCTCGGCCTGAAGCCGAAACTATTTTACCAATCGCACTAAGATTTGGTATCTAGGGTTTTCGTAAGGAACCCCCAATACATTTTTGGAAGTAGATATCTGGCCCTAAAACTAAGGTTAGTTTACTGAAAAGCAAAAATAAAAAAATTGATTTTGTTGAAATCCGACCTAATGGTTTTGATAACATTTTTTATCCAAACATTGTTTAACATTACAAACAAAAGGAAAATTCTCATTTTCCCATGAAGGGGACTTTGAGGGTGCATTACATTAGCATAAATTTCCAATAGTGATCATATCTCCGCAACTATTTGAGATACGAGATAACCTATAAATACATATTTTTATAAAACCAATAGTTTCATAGCTTAAGCCTATATATATATATATGTGTGTGTGTTTTTATACATGAAATTTATTATTATGCTCTTTAATGGACAGAGATGTACCTCTTTTTTCAATGTTTCTGTAAAAGTGTATATTATTTCACTTATGTTATTTGGTGGAATGTTTCTAAAACAATGTATATTATTTTGTTCCACAAATCCTTAAAGAGTTTTTGGCAAGTGTCTCCATTCTAAGACAAATGAGAGAGAGAGAGTATGTGCACTGCACCGTCCTATTTATTTAATACAAGTTTGTATGTTTTTTTAGGTACCTATTAGTTTGGTTTTTGTGTTAGAGGAATAGGAACTGGCTAAGAACTATCTTCCAGTGTCGCTCTTTACCTTTGGTGATGATTGACACAGTGAGCGGTTCTTGAGATCTGTGGTTGGTAAAAATGGAGCCACAAACCTTTGCCACTTACGCAGCAAATGTTGTCCGAATTCCTGGGAAAGTTGGATACAAACCTTCTCGTCCATTGGTAGTCTTATTTGTCTAGGGGGAGGGGAAATTAACAAAAATATATACTTGTAATGATGTTGACATCTCAAGCCCTCAAGCCATAGGGGGACGAGAGAAACTCACTCGGTGAATGTTTGGAAATTGGATTTTCTTTGAAGCTATTTGGAGAGCTCTCCCTCTGGACTTTTTTTTATTATTATTAGATGTCTTTAGAATCTAATAAAAGTGGTTCTCACCTGTAAATATGATGTCAAGTTAATAAGAGTTATTTACACTTTTTTATTAATTGTATCATATTCAAGAATATCAGAGGCGAGGGAAATAAATATAGAGAAAAAAAAATATTTTCGGAGGAGATGTGGGAGAAAATTCATTCCAGGGAATATCAATCTCCCCTTCACCTCTTCACCTCTTCCTCCCCACACACAACCAAGTTCCAATGCCACTGATCTGGTCGAACCTACTTTGTGGACGAACAGCAGAACACGCAAAATCTATTAGACGTTCCTTCTTTTAGTTTTGCAGGTGGCAGTAATAGGTATTTTTATATATATAGGCCTATATTTGTAATGCTTGGGGAGGGAGATAGGGTTGATTTAAGAGGGGGCTAACTTTTCTAGGTTTCGGGTACAGTGAGATCGTTTAGTAACGGACACCTTCTGGTGTCGAAATAAGTCCTATTTTAGAAACTTTCCTTAGAGGAGGAGTGTGGGAATAATCATACCTCTCGTGAGATACAGGAATTCCAGTCATTTTCAAGTCAATAAGTGACTGAATATATTCAGGTATTTTCAAAATGTGTCCGTTATTTAGATATTTGTATGCATAAACAAGTGTTTCTATCAGTTTCCGTGTCCGTTAATATGCAAGTCCGTTATTGGGATATTGTTTCACCTTAAGATTTTTTTTGTGGGGGGG
>CABFWB010000033.1:94875-105448 GCA_902151455.1 Timema bartmani
GGGTATAAATATTTGGTGTTTAGGGTTATAAGGAAACTGGAGCCGTTTTTAAATATGTTTGACTTGGAATTCCTAACCAAGGAAACTGGTATGCATATACGGTAGGATTTTGCTCTCTTGAAGGCCCTGGAACGGTAAGCTCTGGCTGACATAAAGGCCCTATGACGGTAAGCTCTTGCTGGCATGAAGGCCCTGGGACGGTAGGCTTTTGCTCTTGTGAAGACCCTTGGATGGTAGGCTTTAGTTCTTCGAAATACCCTTGAACGATACGCTCCTGCTCTCTTGAAGGCCCCTGGAATGGTAAGCTTTTGCTGTTGTGTAGGCCCTGAGTCTTTAGAATGCCGATTTTCAATTTCTTTGATGAAATGGTAAGATTCAACTGACTGGCAGGATTTTCCCTCTCTCTATAGAGTTATTTATAGCAATCCAAAGAACTCTGGATCTTTCTGGCAACTTTAGTACTTCTATCCATGTTAGGATCATCTCTTCAATTATTCTAATTGCACTGTCAATGTGCTTAAATAAATTAGCAAATTGTTTTGTTGAAAGTTTGATAGGCTCAACAACATAAGGCTTGTCCTCGTCATTATTTATGCCATTCTCCATTTCTAGAAGATCTTCATTGGTGAGTTCTGTTGAGTGGGATTGGAGCATATCATCCACATTTGCCTGATCTATGTCCTCAAATCCAACATCTTTCTATGTCAACGATGTCATGTCTTGAATTGGAAAGCTCGTGCTCATGATCAAAATCATGAGAATCAGAAACTTCAGGCCAAACATTTTTCCAAACTCCTTTCATACAGGACTATTTAACTTCTGTCCATGCATATCCAATGCTGTCAATACCACCCACCCCCTAACACCAAACTGTACAGTAAAGATCAATACTTTCACTGGAATGTGTGTACACAAGGTCACACCACCACCGCTCAGGATGACTGCGAAATTCCAGCTGACCATGCACTATTTTTGTATTTCTTTGAATTGTATTATAGTGAAAACGCGTAAAGCGATATCACGCATAGCGAGGGATACCTTATTTAATGGTCTCACTGTGCATTCTTCTAATTTATTTTAGTCATTCCAAACATTAGAATTAATACACACAAAACATATTAAGAAAAATGTTAGCTGATGCAGCTCAACTAAAAATTATGAAACACTGAAAATTAAAGTAGATCTCCATACACCTTTGCCATATATTTGTTAATAGCTATAAAACCACTAACCAGTTTCGCAATTTCAATTTTTTTGAGCCTCACAGCTGATTTAGTCTACATTGCCTCATCGTGGAGCAAAGATAGTTTTTTTTCGTACAAGCATTGAAAAACTTCTTTCTGCAGTAGCTGATGTAGCTGGTATCACTATCAGAGTTTTCAAACTCTCTTCAGTGTATGCTCTGAGAACATTTTATTTTTATTATGTTATCATAGTGTGAACATTGTATCTTGCCTCAATAAGATGTTTACATTATCTAAAAGTTTTAATATATTATTTTGGGGGGTAAAAATGATACTTTTTACCCCTCTCAATTTTTAGGGGGGTAAAATTTACCCCCATAACCCCTAGTTCCTGCACCACTGCTAAGTATGTTATCACATATTGGGAACGATAATATAAAGATTATTGTGAACAAAATATCATTTGACAGGGTTAATGGGTCTAAATATTTAGTAACAATTTTATCTATCAGAACTATATTAGATTGGAAACTAGGAAAATAATGCAGTCAGAAAATGAATGCTATTACTCGTTCATTAAGTTTTTAACCTCTAGCCTGTGTTCGGGGACTGTAAAACTCAGAATATACAAAACAATAATTCTACCTGTTTTTCTTTATGGTTGTTAAACATGATCTCTTACCTTACATGACGATTTTTTTTTAGGATTTTTGAGAACAAGATGTTTAGGAAGATATTTGGTCTAAAAAGGGATGACGCTACTGTGGATTGGTGGAGGCTACATATGGATATACACTGGATACAACTAGCTCAAGGTAGGTATATGGCGTAATGAGGTGGACTGGATAGAACTAGCTCAAGATAGGGATAGGATGTAGTGAGAGGGACTGCGTATAATTAGATAAATATAGAAATAGGTGGCGTAATTTTGTAAGTGTGGTAATGAACTTTCAAGTTCCTAATGGCATAGAGTAGGGTAGACCGGGACAGGTGGGCTACCGGGGCACGTTGGCACATCGATTGCGGTTCCCTAACGGAGTACAGGATCGCGCCACGAGTCACACAAGGGGTGTATCTGTCAACCATCTTTTGTCTCCGTTGGTGGAAGCGAGAATGACGAAGCCTACAAAGGAGGACGACTTATTTTGTGTTTATTGAACTTGTGAGTAAATTTTCTCTCTCATACATAATACTTTGTAGAACTGTATAACCCTTATATCTACTTTTTATTGTATAGTATTCTTAAAGAGTACTGTTTAACCGCTACTTTTAGCTATCAAGTGAAATTAATTTGTTGGAGATGACGCTGCTAGGTTAGTCGAAAAAACAAACATGGCGACTGGCACATTGGCACAATACATCAGGGGCATGTTGGCAAACGTAGCTGGTGCATTCTGCAGCCCAAGTGGTAGATTTAGATATTTATAGACCCTGGTTGGCGTAATAAACATTGTATTGGGTCGGTCTTCTTTATTAATCGCTTTAACATGGTAACCACTAGTTAAATCCAAAACATTCCTCCATCCGATGTCTTCTTTTTAACAACGACAATGGGTTATGTCCAAGATTCGTTTTTCGGCTCTCATGGTTCTATAAACCCTGAAGATCTGTTCATCAATCATATCCTGCACTAATGCTTGCTGACTAAACGGTATGTGATAAGCTCTCTGAGTGATGGGCTTGGCATTATCAATGTCGATCGCGTGTTCGACAGTGGGTGTTACTGGTAAGTTACTTAATTTCCCCGAAAAATGTCCTAATATTTTCTCAAAACTAGCTCAAGTTTCTTCCTTTGTATAGCAGTAAGGTGATTCAGTTTTTTTCAATACTATTCCCAGCGGTTTCCTCGATAAACATCTTCACATTTCTTCCACCCCCGTAGTTATTTACGTGGTTAATCATAGCTTTCCTTGGAAATGCGAATCTCTGGTTCAATCTCTGCACGCTCCTTTCTCAAAGTTGACTCTCAATTGGCTTTCTATAATGTCGCTTTCTTCCACTAAATACAACTCAGCTATCTTGTGATTCTTGCGTATGTTAACCTTTGCGTTACACCGTCTAGGTTATTCAACCCTATGGATATCCCTGTTTACCCTGTGCCAACGAGCTCTTACAGATACTACGTTGCACATAAACTTGTTACTCGTTTAGCAAGTAGTCCGTAAACAATGGTTCGATTAAATAGATACAACTTCTACCCTTAATCTTCTCTGGCAACTTTACTTCAACCCTTACAGTCTTCCTTGTACCTGGATACAGGCTCTCACCAACAATTAAATATATAGGGATACGAACAGATTCCATAGCATAAACAGGGTTAATTACTCCCTGATCTATATCTATACTTGTCCTTATTTTCTCCTTAACAGAGGCTTCATTTAGGTTATGAGTAACATCCCCTAATCGTAGCGTCTGCTTTGATACATTTATTATTGCTGAGTAGTTTGTCAGGAATTTTAGGCCTAGTATGCCGTCATAGTTTGAGTTGGTCCGACATTCCAAAACTAAAAATGCGACCCGAAAGGCTCTCCCTCCTATCTCTAATTCCATCTCTACTCTCCCAATTTCTGCATTTTCCGATCCGATAAACCCAAAATCTCAAATCTCGGTTTGGAAATCTTTATAAATTCCACACTCTTCTGCCACATAGCTGAAATTTGTGCCTCATTGTCCTTTAAAAACTATATTTTTACACAGTGTAACACAGTGTATTGACATAAACAGTAACTTAGGGGGAACAAACCCTCTCCTATGGTGTATAAAAGTGTGCTTTAGAACTTTTTCAAAAAGGGGGGGCCGGGAAGGAATCCAGTTGTTAGGGGGCAACTTCTACCAACCCAGCTACCAAGCTACAGTAACTTGTTAGGAGAATATCCTTCAGCTTGAGTCCCTCATCAGTACGGAAGAGGGAGCCCCCAAACCAGATTGAAAGTCTTTAGTTATGTAAAAACCGCGCATAGCCAGGCGGCCGTGTGTTCGACACCAGTTAGAGCTATAATACAGAAGATAGGTCAGGTCACAGAACTGCTGAGTCGGGACATTGACAAAACCAGGACCTTTTTTCTAAACTCTTTCAACTAGTTATAAACCTACATCACATTTATACACTCTTAAAGTACAAATATATTTCAATGAATGAGATCAAAAAGAAATCCACAATTATTTTCCGCTGCCTACCCATCCCACTAAATCATCCTGGCAAGTAGGTCCATGGGTTGGGGGTGTAACGACAAGTGGGTCGTTGCAGCGATGGCTGCAGATGATTGCACTAAACTGTATTTTAAACTTTTGATTGGGAAACATCTGTATAGTAAGCTCTCACTCATCTTTTTAGCTATACGTTTACTCGTCAAAGGCTATCAACTTTACATTGATATTTAACTTTTTGTGTTTAATTTAAATCAAAACGTATGTTTCCCCCCTTCCCATCATGACGAAAACTTAAAAAACGACCCCTCTTCCAAATCTCTCTCTATTTGTTTCACTAAAACACTCAAGCAAGAATTTAGTTGGTATTATTTGTAACCAAATACAAATATTTTATTTACTGATATACACTCATTTACAAATTTGGTTTTCCCTAGTGATGTAAACAAAAAATGAAAATTTGAGAATTCTTTGGTAGAATAATTGGAAACTTTTATTTTTGTTAGCATCCTAAGTCCGTAACCTTTATATATAACGTTCGTTTGTCAAAATTGGTTAAACAGTTTTCTCGTAATTTCAATCACCAGAAATGAGCTTGTACAATTCAATAAGTTCAATAGAGAGAAACAGAATGAAAGAATGAGAAAATGTTAGAGTGAGTGTATGATCGTATGATTGTTTGATGGTGTGTTTGAGAGAGAGAGAGAGAGAGAGAGAGAGTGAGAGAGGGAGTGTTAGTGAGTGATATAGTGAGAAAGAGCTTGTAAAAGGTATAGAGTGGGAAAGAAATAGAGAAAGTGTGTGTGTGTGTGAGTGTGTTTGTGAGCGAGAAAGTCAGTGTAAGAGATGGTGAGATTGTGTTAGAGTGTATGTAAGAGCGTACTATGTTTATGAGAGAGAGTCTATGAGTGAAAGAATAAGTGTGTGGGAGATAGATAGATAGAGAGAGTATATGTGACAATATAGATCTAGTACACAAAACATTACTTTGAAATATTATACAATGAAAATCAAGTGATAGCATGGAAACATAATTGAACTTAATTGTTTTGAAATATTATTTGAAAAAATGAACACCAAAACCTCTACTTAGGCTACGGCCACGCTTGCGACCTGGTCGCCGCGTTTTATGACCAGATGTTATCATGGCACCAAGGCGTGAAGATGTGTTACTAGCAGTCATAAAACGCGGCGACCAGGTCGCAAGCGTGGCCGGTAACAACAAAAAGCATTCCCCGCGACCTGGTCGCAGCGTCCTTGTCGCGGCGACCAGGTCGCAAGCCTGGCCGTAGCCTTAGATCATAAGATGGATGGGATGGATAAAATATTACTTTGAAAAATCAAATTGCACTCAAAATTAAGTGGTAGCTAGTAAATATAAATTAACTTGTTGGTATTGTGATATTTTTTTTAATGAACACCAAGTTCCATCGATTAAATTAGCTATCTAAACACATTTCAAGATCATTTTATCAATTTTTGAAATTATAATATGCCTACACACCAAAACATTTAAAATGCATTGTATCGTTTATAATTGATAATTCATGAGTAAAACAAAACGTAATAAAATATTTGACGAAAGTGACTAATTAACCTTTTAATTTACAAATTATAGTCAATATTATTGATTTATATGTGAACTAACAATAAAAAATATTGCAATAACAATAAATGTTTCCCCAAATTAATTCCTTCGATCAAAGAATGTAGGTTATAAAGATGTGCTAGGATCACCCCTATGACATTCTACTCAAGACCCTATATAAAATATGATCGGATTTTGAAGCTTTTTAGTTGCACGATTTGCCACTCTTTGGGAAAGCGTTGTGATCGTTGCGGATAGTTGTGGCTTTATATAACAACAGCTGTTCAGATTTATAAGATTTTATTTCTACACAATGGCTTCACTTGTCAAAAATAAAAATAAATGTAAGTTTAGAGATTGTTTTAAAACTGACGTGTCAACGTTTATACTCCCTCAAATTTCGAGAGACATGACTGTCAGAAAAAATACAAGAAAGATTTCTGATCAAAAGAAAGAATTTTATAAAAAATTGGGATGGTGATCTAAAACTGATACAAGTAAAACACTGTATTTTCTCAAAACAGCAAATCCTTAATAAATTTATATTACCATTTATACTTTCAAGTAAACGGCAAATCAAATGATACTTTAATCATATCCAGGCCTATTTAATATCATTTGATTTTGTAATATTCAGCTATCTCACTAGAATCAAAATCCAGATGAAGGACATTTATTTGCACAGGAAAGGTTAGAAAGGTTAAATAAGAAGGGGACGATGCTCAAAAACCTTACCCATAAATATTTTACTTATTTTTGTTAGCTATTAAAAAAATTGATAGTTTTTTGTATCAATACACTCACAAAGATATGGATAATCGATAGAACTTAAAATTATTTTATTTGCATTCAAAAGTATTTAACAACATCACATTTAAAAAGTAACACTATTTGTTTAGTTTTTTTAATGGCACTTACCACAAAAGTATTAAATTATTAATAGAGAACTGAAACTGCTCACATCCTGACGTGTTAAACTCTCTGAATATGACTGTACTACAGCTTGGTAGTAACAATCGATATGTTACTGCAAGTAATATTACTACAGTAATTTAATTAAATAATATTTAGGGATGATAGGTACTATCAATAATTGTCTATGGCACTTAAGTCAAATATAGTATTTGAAAAATATCTACTTGAAGGCGGGAAACAAACCTGGGACCTTTATAAAGACAGAAGTAACAGAGTACTATGCTTAGATCTCATTTTTTAAATAATAAAACGACATTGAAACTTGATAGACTGTATGCAAGAACGAAATGAGTAAAGGTGAGTGGTATTGATTTGCCTCGGTATTGAGCCTTCTGCAAGAACGTACCCTCTAAGATAGCTAGTTAACACCACTCACACTTTCAAATGTGAATTAATATGTTTTAATTACATTCAATACTCACACTTCTCATTCACTCTTCACGTTTGCTTATTTCATTCTTGCATTTTGCCTTATTATTTTATTGAAGGAAAGACTCTAATTTTCGTATTCAGACAAATTACCCTAAACGCTACTCATCAGGATTAAATCAAAAGTCCCCTCAGATGCTATGAGCTAGATGGTAAGACTGATTGATGCCTTAGTCCCTTCATACATAAATACATTTTTTAAATAATAATTTATAGCCATGTTTATATGATCAAATTTTACCAAACAAATAATTACCATGTGATTTATAAAACATTATTTCAAATTTAAATTATCTTAAATCAATGAGCAAATGATTAATTGTAATTTGTATGTTATCATTTGTTGTGAGCTATTCTTTTTATTCACTGTTATCACATTCGGGATGGAATAATTACTGTCTAGCAGTGAAATGTAAACTTGGAGGTTCAAACTTCTCTTCATAATTTAAATTGCGCGCGCGCTATTCCGCAATGACACTAACGCCATTTGGCTTCAATGTCTGATCACTGGAACTAAAGAGTATCCAGACCCCTATATATTAGACTCTGGCTAGGATCAACTATTAAAACGGTCATTTTGTGATCAGAGCTAAATATTCAAAAATAAAGAAGAAAAAGTACCAATGCAAACAAAATGCTATATTTCTAAGCTATTAGGCCTATCATTGGTTTATTTAGTATCTATAAATTGTTGTCATAATTCTTATATTTGCTGGACCATACAACTTAAATAAGAATTGAATTTTTATTTCTAGCCAAGGAGAACTATTTTATTTACAGGTAATAGAACCATGCACAAATCTGGGTTTCCATGGTGATTCAAGTAAAGAATTAAAATATAATAATTTATTGGAAAAATTTGATTTTCATTGGAGACTAAAATTTTTGGTGACATTCTGAACCACTAAACTTACAAATGAATGGTCGGTTTTCAAAATCAGTTCTGTAATTTTTTCGCAATTTTATTTGGCTTATCAAACTATACATAAGAACAGAAGTAAATATTTAAATACAAAGAAGAGGAAAGATAAAAATCAACAATAAAAAAAATATTTTTAACCTAGTATCATCGGTTTGTTTGTAAATTTACAAATAATTACCGTAATATTTCTATTGGTTGCACCGTACGACTAAAGTAAGAATTGAGTTGATATTATTTGAAGCCAGAGCAATATTTTATTTACTGATATACAATTAATTATACACAAATAAGAGATTCCATGGTGATGTAAATAAAGAAAGTAAAGCTGAAAATTGTTTGGGAAAAATCAGATTTTTATTGAAAGCTACTATTTTTTCCCCCGACACCCTAAGACACCTTTAAAATGAGTGGTTGTTTGTCAAAATCTGTTCAGCCATTTCCCCGTAATTTCTATTACCGGAAACAGGCTAATCAAATTATATATAAGACGAATGATATCGGGCCACGTAATCACCTTGTTCAGAGCAGTGATAATATTAAATGCATAATTAATTGATACTACATGATTGATTTCAATGTTAATATAATTTTAAATCACACCCACATAATCGTTACAATTTTTTTAACCCGAAAGTTGTAGCAAGTTTTTCTTTTCAAAAAAAAAAATGTTCCCCCCATAACAGACGTTACAGTATATTTAACCTTAACGCAACATCTGATTGGCAATATCTCAGCTACGCACGCAGGAAGTCCCCCCCGGCCTAAGAAGTTTCCGACCCGGTTTTCTCTGTCACCCTTGATTGGAGGTGACATCTTGTCATCGCTCTCCTCACAGAGAGGAAACAACCTTTAAAGAG
Source organism: Timema bartmani (assembly GCA_902151455.1). Lineage (NCBI taxonomy): Eukaryota > Metazoa > Arthropoda > Insecta > Phasmatodea > Timematidae > Timema > Timema bartmani. The sequence goes on from CABFWB010000033.1 coordinate 103,978, forward strand.
GAACTCTTATTACAAGACATGGCATTTTGGGTGAGGGGTGGATGGGGAACATGTGCGCTGCTCGATGATGGATCGGTGTTTCAGCAAAATGATGAGGGAGGGGGGTGGCGGAGGAACACACGGATTATGTTTTAAAACGCGGCGATAGAGCAATAAATAAAATAAAGCTTATATACAAGTATAGATGTCATTTGTGTGTGTGCGATCATAAAAATGGTGTCTCCGGGTGATCTATGGATAATGTTTCCCCTTTAGATGCGTAAATATATCCCAATACCCAAGATAGGAGAGGGTATTGTTGAATGAAAAGATTTTCATCTTTTTTTTTTATAAAGATAACGTTACTGTTACTATAAGGCGCACTTCAAGAAGATTTCTTTACTTTCAGATTATAAAAGTAGTAAGTTAATTCAGGTCGTTGTCGGCGTCTAAGACTTTGTTATTTGCACGGGTATTAGATCAATATTTTTATTTATTTTATTTTTAATCGCCGTGTCTTACTAACCATTCGGATTATATGCCTATGTAATAATTACACTAAAGATTCAGGGCTTAGGAAGGTTATATTTAGAGGAAGTTAACCTGAATTTGCGTGGAGGGAGAGGGGAGAACCATTTAGGACCACCACCCGACCGAGATCGAACCCCCAATCTCCCCATCTTTGGCTAACATCAGAGTAGCGCCATAAGCCATGTGGTCACCGAAATAGGTCATATTGAAATTCACAGGGGTTCTTGGTAGGGGAGGGGTGTGGGAGGTTCAGTTGATTGCAATGTGATATCACCAGCTTTCTTTGGTTAGATGGCCTTAATAATAGGGTAAATCAATGAGGCTCCTTCCTTTTATAGAATGAAGGATTCCTATTTTTTACTCGAGGATAAAAAAATGATGAATTTATAAAATAATTGGGTTACTAGACCAAGTAAAGCACAAACACACAAAAAGCAGCTTGGAGTACAGATCAACCGAAAATGAAACATCCTAAAACCCAATTGCTTTGTAATTTACTATCTTGCTCTATGGCACTAGGAACTCGAAAGTTCATTGCTGCACTTGCGAAGTTACGTCACCTATTCTAGTTCTATCCAGTCCACCTCATTATACCCTATCCTATCTTTAGCTAGTTCTATCCAGTTCACCTCATTACACCCTAACACCTATCTTTAACTAGTTATATCCAGTCCAACACATTACACCCTATCCTATCTTTAGCTAGTTCTATCCAGTCCACCTCATTACACCCTAACCCTATCTTTAGCTAGTTATATCCAGTCCACCTTATTACACCCTAACCCTATCTTTAACTAGTTATATAGTCGGTGACCTGGTGGTCTAGGGGTAAGGTGTCAGACTTCTGTGCTGTGGGTCCGGGGTTCAATCCTTGGTCCCAGCACAGATTTATCTGATTACCAAACCCTTCCTTCACCTCTGACAAGATGTGTATTAATCACAACTTGTGAATGTGAGGAAT
>CABFWB010000033.1:105532-118249 GCA_902151455.1 Timema bartmani
TATCCAGTCCACCTCATTACACCCTAACCCTATCTTTAACTAGTTATATCCAGTCCACCTCGTTACACCCTAACCCTATCTTTAGCTAGTTCTATCCAGTCCACCTCATTAAACCCTAACCCTATATTTAGCTAGTTCTATCCAGTCCACCTTATTACACCCTAACCCTATCTTTAACTAGTTATATCCAGTCCACCTCAATACACACTATCCTATCTTTAGCTAGTTCTATTCAGTCCACCTCATTACACCCTAACCCTATATTTAACTAGTTCTATCCAGTCCACCTCGTTACACCCTAACCCTATCTTTAGCTAGTTCTATTCAGTCCACCTCATTAAACCCTAACCCTATCTTTAGCTAGGTCTATCCAGTCTACCTCATTACACCCTGTCCTATCTTTAGCTAGTTCTATCCAGTCTACCTCATTACATCCTAACACTATCTTTAGATAATTCTATCCAGTTCACCTCATTACTTCCAATATCTTTCAGGTATATTCTAATATTATATTTTCAACTGCGTCTAGGTCTTCCCAATGGTCTCTTCCCATTGGGTTTGCCAGTCAGTTTCCCGAACAAAGTTCTAGAATCTCCCATTTGCGATGCATGTCCTGCTCATCATAATCTACGAGACTCGATTAAACTAACAACGTCTTGTGATGAGTACATGGTATGTAACTCCCAGAAGCCTCATCCCTTTTTAGACCAAATACCTTCCTGAGCACCTTGTTTTCGAACAATCTAGATTTATTATAGTCATGTAAGGTAGGAAACCAAGTTTTACCACCATAAAGAACAGCCGGTAAAACTATTGCTTTGTAAATGCACAGTTCTACACTTCTAGTCAACAGGTGATATGTTATCAACTTTCTGAAAGAGTAACTTAATAACCAAATAAGTTTGGTTCTAACTTGATAGGATTTTCTCAAATGGAGACCTAGGTCATCAAGCATAGCCCTTTTGCCAAGAATGATAATTGTTATATTACCTTTCATAATTTATATTGTTTATTGTTCCTTGCTTCTTGCAGACTATCCGAATATTTACACTAATTAGAGTGGGTTTATTAAAGTAGAACTTTATTAGAAGTGTAGCCACATTTGCATGAAGGTATTGTGGGAAACCATTGACAAAAAAAAACTGCAACGCACTCTGTCATAATTCTAACCTTGACCTCCCCTACACTTGCAAACCAGACGAGACTGACACATTTTTCCACGTGCCCATAAATGAGAGTATGAAGGCTCTATATAAAAATGTAGTATATGTTCATAAAATAATAATAATAAATAGCTTGAAAGAATATGCGTGGAAGGAGCAAACAATTTTAGGATAAACCATCTTCAATAGACCCAACCGGGATATCAACACCAATGTCCCCACCATCAGCAGACCAGTAAAACTCTAAAGTGACAACTTACAGTTACACCATTCGGCCACTGAAGTGGGTAAAGAGAATTAGTTTAAAGTTTGCAACAATTTTTTTTTAAATTCAATTATATATCAAATTATGACAGTGATACATAACAAATATTTAAGCGTCTCACATTGGAAGACTTTGGTTTTCTTTCAGTAGAATAGACCTATTAAACTGTATTCTTTTATCTTGAATAATTTAAGAAGGAAATAACTTCCTTTAACTTATATAGGGTGTGAAATGTGTTGTTCTAATTGATCAATTAGGCTGTCCGTAGATTATAATATCACATAAATGAAGTGGACGCGTCTTCTCAGCGGGCAACGTCAGTCTGATTGTAAAGTACGCATGTCTTCTAACGACTCAGTTTGTAACACGAGGCTTTAGTAAATCTACTCGCCTGATAGGAGTGAAGCACGTGGAGGAATGTCGATTCATCGAGACAGATGGGAGGGAGTTTTGAACCAACGGGTTCCTGCATAAGAAATATTTGAGTCAAGGTAGGGAAAATCGATTTACAGGTCTTGGATCGATTCCTCGTATCTATTTAGATCAAGAAGTCTTGCAGCAATTTAAGCAAATAAATCGAGTCGACGATTTGTATGTAGGCTATAAGAAAAAGGTTTTTTTTTCACTGCGTCTTACTACCCGTTCGGGTTATACGCTTAAGTATTAATTACACTAATGGATTAGTAATTGGGAAGGTTGAATTTATAGGAAGTGAACCTGCATTTGCGTGGAAGGAGAGTCAAAAACAATTTAGGAAAAACCACCCCTAGTCTACTCGACCGAGACTCGAACCTCGATCTCCCCGTCCTCGGTGGTCTAGCTCAACACGACTGGCGCTTTAGCTAAATACGCCACCGAGGCGGGTAGCAAAAAGTTGCTTTGACTATATTTCAAATATAAATGGGCGTATATTTTTCGAAAAAAACCCAACAAAAACAAACAAGGATCTAGCAAACACAATAATATGTGTATACTTTCAGATTATGTTTTAATCAACAGTCAATTTGCTATCTATCTCTTTAATACTAAAGTATATATTATTGTCAGACCCAATATCGACCTAGTTTATGGGTCTAAATTGATAAATGAGGACTTTAATAAAAATGTTTTGAGCTGAAGAGGTTCAGCCGTTATTAAAATTACAACAATGTTTACTGAAAGTCGTCAACCTCTGTGGTCTTGGGGTAAAATGTTTTGAGCTGAAGAGGTTCGGCCGTTATTAAAGTTACAACAATGTTTACTGAAAGTCGTCAACCTCTGTGGTCTTGGGGTAAAATGTGTTGAGCTGAAGAGGTTCGGCCGTTATTAAAGTTACAACAATGTTTACTGAAAGTCGTCAACCTCTGTGGTCTTGGGGTAAAATGTGTTGAGCTGAAGAGGTTCAGCCGTTATTAAAATTACAACAATGTTTACTGAAAGTCGTCAACCTCTGTGGTCTTGGGGTAAAATGTTCGTTGGTTCAAACCTAGCGAGATTCGACGGATCGTTACTGAGCGATAAACATCCGCAGCACAACTTCCTTCGTAGTGGAGGTAAAGACGTTAGTCCCATGTCAAGTGTGGTATGTAAAATAACTCTGGAAGTTATGTGAAAACGCCTTAATCTCGGCTCCTTTACTTTCGCTCATATAAATTCTCGTGTGTTAATACAATCAGTTGGTTCAGAAAGTGCACGTTAAATATCCTAAATAAATTTCCTGGAAGTCTAAAAGATCACCCCCTCGACTCTATTACACTCAAACCTATCACTGGAACCACTAGGGCTATAGGGTCCATCTTTGGATTGGGAAATCCCTTGAAAACTTAACAGAGAAAAATTTCCCCAACTCTCTCCGGCCTCCCTCTCTCCACAGACGAATTGTAGCAATTACTAATGTTGTCTATTTTGAAGTTTTCTCAAACACTTTTAAATATAGCCTATTTAGCCTATATTCTGTTATCGATTTTCCATTTTCCATTTTTAAATAACGTTTCTTTAAAACCATAATTTACGTCTCTTTGTGTTTTATTTATTTGAGAAAAATATATATTTTATTTAGATTAGCTAATGTCTTTCCTAAACAAAATAATATTTTTAATTTTTTTTTTTAAATTGATTGAGCAATTTACGCACGGGTTTGCTAGTAGGCTATATTGTTGTAGTATAATATCGTAAGAATCAAATAGACGAGGCTATTATACATGCTTTTTAGTGAGGAATTCTTCATCTAGATATCATGTTCTGAAAATTGAAAAATGACACCTAGACACGGGAATCGAACCAGGGACCTTTGGCTTAGTACGCCAATGCTCTAACCACCATGATATTTAGATGGAGAATTCCTCACTAAAAAGCATATATAATAGCTTTGGCTATTTGATTCTTAAATATGCAATCCCTTACAATTATAATAATTGTACAAGTGGCAGCATTAAGCAAACTACCGAGTCAAAGGTGGCTGAGCTATCTGATAGCTCGTGATATTAATAAAATCACACATTTGTAGCCAACGATTTCCGCACGTCCATCATAGACTCTTTCTTAAAATATGAGTGAGGACTGACCGTAGACACGGGTAGATTCTTGGATAGCTCAGTGGTTAAAGCATTGATTTACTAGGACTAAAGTCCCGGGTTCGATTCCCGTATCCAGGTGTCATTTTTCAATTTTTTGAATAATATCATAAACTAAACTTACATTAAATAATTATTGTTACACATTGTAAAACAAAATTTTCTTTGCCTACACCTAGTGGCTAGTTATAATATAAATTATGTATTTTAGGCCTTTAATGAAATACTAATTTTTTGCCCATCAATCCCAGCATTGGTTTCGAAATATTCCTACAGTAGTTGCCAAAAGAAAAAGAAAAAAATCCTAAGCCAAATCTATCTTTTCTGTATTTATGTTTTGTCTCCATTTGATGTTTTGATTTAATCTTTTTGAAATTGTGAGGGAAAGAATCGATTCGTGAATTAGATCGAGACCTTTGAATCGATCTAAAAAATCAATTAATTGTGGTTAAAGAATATGACCTTTATAAGGAGCCAGCTGAGATCGAGAGGTGAAGGTAACCACCTACCTGGGCCGTTGATAAGAGTGTCAGGCGTTCACAAGCCCCGCGTTATTTAACAGATGAGTTGTTATTTAAAAATGTGGCTCACGACCAAAGATGTTGGTTAAGGGTATCAAAATGTTCCAATAAAATTTAAAATTTCATGTTTTATTGAATACAAAAAGAAAGAGGAAAACGGGGCTTCTTGGGCTCAAATTGAGACGTAACACATTTTTTATGACATGATGCTAGGGGAAAAAATTGGGGAGGGGGGAAGTCCAAGGATGTCCTACCTCAAGAATACAATCGGTGAGAAGGGCTGCATTTAATATACTGACATGAAGACAATGTAAATTTTCACCCGGGTGGGATTGATTTTTGGTGCCCCCTTAAATAACGGGGGATAATAGGATAATATGAAGATAATCCCCAAAACTAGCAACTCTAAGCCTAACGTAGTCTGAGCATAATAGTAAAATAAAACTAGTCGAGGACCATTCCAAATAGCTTCTAGGGCATTCCTAAAAAAATCTGGTGAACACTTTTTGAAATAGCTTTTTGGAGTACTACCCCAAATATTCTCTAGAAGTATCCAAATTCCAAAATATTTCGTGGGGAGCACTTTTATTGTAAATAGTTGTTAAAAGAGTATGATTTTCAAAAATTCTCTAAACGAGGACCAATTCAAATAGCTTCTAGGACCATCAAATTTTCTAACTGTGGAAGAGGAGGGTAGAAAGTCCAGAAAAGACTTTTTTGTTTCTTGCCCTACCCCACCCTTCTCTACAATTTAAAGTTCCATCATTATTGTATAAAATAACAATGTTCTGTATTCTTAGGATTTAATAGTAAGTCTTAACATAATGTCTTAAGCTTACGGTTTTTAAAACCCACCCCCCAAAAACAAAATTAAATTTTCCCTGCGCCCATACCAAAACCAGCAACTCCAAGCCTAACGTAACATAGGTGTGACATGAAAATTATCTGAAGTGTAAATCCACAAATGGTTATCACACAGTAGGCCTACCACAAACGTTTCCCTAAGAAAATGGTTAGGATTACAAAGAAAACTATTAGAACATGTTTTTTTTGACAATGTTCTCTCCTCTTTAATTTCGATATAATAAATGGTTTAAGAAATAATTGCAAAATACCTTTAAGGTGTCATTTTTTAAAGATGGTGGATGTAAATTAACTTTTAAAGAGTGACACGATCCCATTTTATTAAGAAAAAAACTATACTACATTGTCAAATTTCATATTGGTATCAAAAAGTTAATTAGTGTTATGCTTAGCAACTCCACTATTGCGTCCAGCTAATGTTAGGTTCGGAGTTGTGAGGTTTGGGGACTATTTTAATATCATTCCAAAGTTATGTTAGGTTAGGTTGGTGCTCTGTTTGACGTCCCCCTCGAGCTGACGCCCCGGGCAGCCACCCGGCCCGCCCGGCCCTTGAGGGTGTATGGCTCAAAATTAATACTATAAGTCTTCTTAAACCAAACTTGGATCAGTGTATTAAATATAGATTAAATATATATTTCAAGCACAATGTTTACTTAAAGTTTTAAACTTTGGCATCTAATGCAACAATTTTTAGAAAAACCAAATGATACAAAGATTTCATATTTTGAATGTTAGAATTAATTGAGGAGGTTTATTAATTGAAATAAATATTATTCCAAATAACCTTCAATTAATTGCGTAAAAAATGGCCAAATAAATACAATATTCTATTAATTATTCTGTATACTTAAACGTGTGTAATAAATGGGGGAAGTAAATCAATTAACGCCAACTTCTTTTAACTTTGTAATGGTACTTCATTCACATTAATATTCAATCTGAAACTCATGAAAACTTATACGAGCTGAGGTGTTACATATTTTTCCCCCGGATTTTGAAAATATATCTGAAGCAACCCCGCAATAGCCTAAATATAACGGCCGGGTCAGAGCAGAGCAGATAACTAACCAATTCTCACTCTAAGTCACTAACTGTCTGTCCTTGAAACCATAAATCTGTCACTGGTGGTTTTGGTATGTTTGTAAAGCTTATCTCCCTGACACATCACCATCTCACTTTAGGGATTGTTACCTGGCTCTCCACCGTTTTCAAGCCAAATCAGTGTAGCAAGTGCGACATTGATGAAAGGATATTTTTCAGTGTGGCTGAGTGTAATTGCATTTAATGTCATTAGGGATGTGTGAAGTGTAATAACAGAGGAATTTTTTTTTATTATTTTAAAAAAATGCCCCACAAAAATTTAAAGATGGCAAAAGGCATAAGCATTCCAAGGCAATGAAACGCTTTTACGAAGAAATTCAGAAAGCCCAAATCGCTAATAAGTTGGTGAAATGACTTCAAACCTATATTATGTTATTGAACTTAGGTAATTAACTTGTTTTTGAAAATTCTTTTGAAATCTGGAACCAAATCCGGAACCTCCAACTTAGCACGTCGATATCTTACCACTGAGCTATCTAGGACTAATCCTGTGTTAGGGTCATTTATCACTCATATTTTAAGGGTTGGTTGGTTATAGATGTCTAAAATAGCCGGTCATTTAATAACAATCAGTAACACACTCCATCGTTGATCCATGGTAGCTTTATGCTGCCGTTTAAACAATTTTTATTGATTTTAAATGGTTTCTTGGATATAATTTGTAAAGCAGAAGTCACCAACCTTAATTTATCTGCGGACCACATAAATTGTAATTGTATATATAATATATTATAATATATTTATTAGATTTTACGAGTCCATTTATTTACGACTTTAATTTGTTTGTTTTGTTTGACTTCTCACGGCATACCATCAGGAGTAATTGTACGTCCCACAGTTTGGGAACCGCTGCTGTAGACTTTTTAATAAGCCTTCACTAACTTGGGCGTATTGCAATAAGCCTGGAATCATCTAGACTGATTGAGCAAACAAAGGTGCATTTCCTGAATAGCCTAAAGGTGTATGGGCTCATTGCAATAAGCCTAAAAGTTATCAGGCTGATAAGCAAATATATTATTATTTTCCAATTAGCCTGGCTCATTGGAAATTATATGAGCTGGATTTTCCAATTCGCCTACGACATATATACTGTATAAATACACTTATATAAATATATATATTTTATAAATCCAATCCAAAAACCCCTCGGGGCAAGCATATGAAAACCTTAGATACCAAGTTTCAGCTCAATCGGTAAAATAGTTTAGGCTCTAGTTGGAGGTACAGACAGACAGATAGACAGACAGACGGAAATTCCAAAACAACTTTTTTAGATTTGGGGGGAGGGGGGGCATTAAACGTCGAGATTCATCAAAATCTCGAGTTCGATTTTTTTTGACGATCACAATAATTTCTCTACCTGTAAGATAGCGAGAAAGTAAAAAGAGATATTTACTTAAAACTCTTATGATATTTGAAACGAGATAATAGACATTGTTGCACATTCTACCAAAGAACATAAACGAAATAATATACATTATTAGATAAAAGAGGAACATCACACCCAAAGAGCATTACAGCAATTTCCAAATTTAAAAAATTCCGTATTGTGATCATCAAAAAAAAAAATCTAACGCGTATAAACCAAATTAATTTTAAGTAAATAATAGTCCCATTAGATCTTGACATATTGCTCAACAAACTTGATAAAAATTAAACGGTTTATCCTTTGATAAAACCCAAGATAAAGACTACCAATCAAATCAATAGAAAACCACAAGATGATTGACATAAATTAGTTGTTAGACTAATCTGGGATGGATAACCGCCTGTAAACTCTGCTCTGCTATAGATAAGATATTTTGATTGTTAACACATAAACTACATTTAAACATTGATATTAAAATTGTAAATTGTAAAATATTTGATTATAAACTTAAACTGTAATAATAACTAAAATCTTTAACAGAAAAATTCGTATAATTTATGCATATGTTTAAAAAAATCTTGAGTTTTCTCTTAGTTATCAGAAATTAAATTTGTGTGTTGAGTAACGAAATATTTTGAAACTTTCCCCAAGCTGCTGGGTAGGGATTTTATATTCAAACTAATCCAAGGGGATGAGAGCAATGTTTATTGAAAGGGTAAGTAAGTTAAACTTATGATTATATATATAGGCCCATTATTTGTTACTTTTGTGCAAAGATAATGAATGCAAAGTCACACATTTGACATACATAAACCTACTCCTAAAATGTGGTTGTTAGCCTATATTATTGCAAATAAATTAATTTATTTTCACAATTTTTTTAAGGAAAACTTCGTTGTGAAAAACTGAATAGAATGCATATTTTTGACCTTGAACATTTGATAAGTTGAAAAGAGTAATTCTACCTCAATATTTAGGCCTACTTAATGTGATATTCCATTACTTTTAAAAATACGCTGGGAGAAATAAATGGCATTAAAGCGTGATTTAGCTACCGATAGAGGCACTACTGGTTTGAATCCCCGTTGGGTAGAGGTTTCTTATATTTAGCATTGTGTGCTTTGGAATTAAAGTACGTTTAACATAATGTGTGGGTTTTTTTTGTTTCACTAAACGTATTTCTAGGCCTAGCGGTCCTATAATTATTCGCATTTAATTTTATTCATGTGGTAGGGCTTAGGACGGTATAATCTAAGCTAGAAAAATGTACCCGCCTTTGGCTGAAGGAAAACTGGGAACAAATTAGGATAAAATATCCTCAGTACACCTAGCTGGGATTCAAACCCTTATATATTCCATCACCAGCAAACCAAACTTTACGTGTTTGACGTCTGTGTCAGCATGCCCACCAATGCAGGTATCTTGGAATTTTTTACTGGGTGAGGATAGGGAGGGAGTATTAAATTAAATATAGCCACATTATTGTGTAAAGGAAAAGCCAAAGATAAATCCCCTCTGTTTAAAAACCTACAGTGCATCCATCCAGGGTTTGTACATCAAAACACCATCTTACCCCATAAACACAAACGGTGGTTTCAAGTCCACCCCTCCCTTCCTCCACCCTCCAAGGGCCAACCACCCCTTGCATCTGTCATAAGCTCGAAACTGGGACATTAAGTTGTATAACGTACGGTATTTGCGTGTTCAACGAGGATATAAAAAAACATTTGATTCAGAACAATCCTTATTCCCCTTTTCTGTGCAATTTAAATTTGTAAAATTATTTGCAAATTTATTCAAGGAATCATTTACTAAAGTTATTGGAGAATATTGTCAAAACTACTTTTCTTTTAATTTGTAGCTTATTAAATGATGAAACAAAGGCTCCGATATTTGAACTGAAACTCATCCTGGTACTTGGAGTTGAACAAGGATTGATTAATGAGTACAGCATATATTATATTCTAAAACAAGAGTTAATTAGCTAGCCAACCTAATTAGTAGCTTCTAACTGAAGCCAAAAGGTGGATGAGCAGCGTGGTTTGTTAAAAGGAAGATGGGAAAATTTTTAACCATTGACTCATCATATTACCATGATTTGACTAAAACTATAAAACTTTTCTGAGTTTTTGTTATTTAGAAAATAAATGTAGAATATAAAATAAGAAAATATGTAAAAAAAATTTATTTAATTGCATTATTTTTGTTACGGTTGCGTGAAGCTAGAAAGTGAAACCGTTTAGAAAAAATCAACCTTAGTACATCTTGGTGAGATTCGAAATACGATCCTCCCGTTACTATGAGATTATACGGGAGGAGATTGATGTTTAGTCCAGGTGCCCAACAAAGTGTTCTAGTAGGACCCAATAGCTTTATATTTTAAATTTACAGTTTCCACAGTTTTTAAAATTCTTGTTAGCACTAGTTTGCCCCCTTTCTTCCTTTACTTAGGCTACTCCCACACTTCCAAGCAAGGTCAGTCAATGAGTAGGCCTAAATCGTGTAGTTTTCAAACTACACTCATTGATCAAAAACAACCCAAACCTCGGATAACGTTAATTACTTTAAATCCATAAATTAGTTCAAGCTCTAATTTATTGTTATATATGTCAAAAATAAAATTTAAATAGGCCTACACATACCCATTATTCAAGTTAACTCTCAAATTAGATGAAGTTTCAGATTTCAGTTAAATTATAGACTTCTGGGCTTATAATTAAAATGTAGACTGCTAGAATTCTAGTCTCTAATATATTTTTCAAATAAATTTAAACATTATTAAAACATTTAGACATTGGCAGTCAATAGGCCTACGTTACATAGTCTATAGCCTATATATTGACCTATACTTAGATATTATTGTAAGGACAAAATTTATTATAATTGTATTATGTGCAACCTATTTACATGAAGTTGATTGTTTAGATTGCAAAAGATAGGCCTACCCATTTTAACAAATTAAAAAGTTACATGACTATCTTATGTAGTAAACCTATGTTGAGTTTGGTAGTGATTAAATAAAATACAAAGGCGTGGCCACGCAGACAAAGGTGTCAGTCTAAACTATTTTCCCCATTTCTAATCCAAGCTGGGTGTAAAGCCTATTATGATGTTTTTTTTCCCAACAGGGTTTATCACTCTATCCACCCAAATGCGAGTACATTTTCTCTAAAGTGTATCTTCCTCATCCGTGCCTCTTTAGTTTAAATAGGTGGATAGCCCGGACGGGTAGTAAGACACGGTGCACAAACGTAATGAAAATAATAATGTATCCATACACATAGGCCTCTATCAATCGTGTTGCTCTATATTTTTTTGTGTGTGAGCTTAAAATTCTTATATGTAGGCCTCTGTCAAAATCGTATGTTTAAAATTAAAGTTCAAAACCTTCTCTCTAATACCAGGTGCATATTTTAATGTTATTATAAATATACCCTCTAATTTGTGACCCAGTGTTTATTTTTTCTCACTCAGATCCAGTAAGTTATCGACAACCACTTTATTTAGGCCTAACATTGGCTACATAATATATGGTTGGCAGGGATGAAGAGGGGAGGAGGTTTTACCTGAAGCTTAAATACAAGTCTACCTTATCCTATTTATTTCGAAATAGTAAAGTGGAATATTGAAGCCATTAGTTGACTTGAAGTAAGCCCTAAAGACCTTGAAAGGAATTAGGATTTTCTTGGAAAAGATTAAGTACATTTCTAACTTTAAATAACACTCCAAAAGATTATTATTATAAATCTATAGGGTAGCCTAGTAGCTAGCTAGCTAGATACTTCAACATTTTGATTTACCCCTAGGTATATTATTATATAATTACGCGATACTATAAAGACTTATAATAAAAATGTATCTTGGTTAAGAAGCATGCAGAAAACGTGTTCATAATTTTTTAATTTTTTTTTAGAAAAATAACATATTTACAGTTGAAAAAATATAGTGTTTCCAAAAGATGGTAAAAAATATATAGTCACTTAGGCCTATTTCACGGTAGACTAGTGATAAGTCGAAAAATGAATAGCTATAATAATTCAATTTCAATTTCCTTTATTATATATAATAATAATGATAATTAAATTCTAATATATTTAGCCAATTTATTTTTTAAATTATACTCTATAACTTATCAATAACGAATTTTTGTAGATGAAACTTTAAAATAGTTAAAATCATGACGAACTGTCTAATAGGCCTACAGTTATTTTTTTTTTAAAAGTCGTAATAAATATTTGTAAATACAGAGAGTAAATCTTAACTGATCATTGTTGGTCTACCTACAAGCTTTTATATAGCCGCGTTCACTTTCTTTGTTTTCGCTTTCATTCATTACCGCTGGAGTTAAAAGAAAAACAAGAAACATCCAAAGCTATTAGTCAATGACAAATTATAAATCTGACGCGTACAACGGCAAGATGTTTTTTTTTATCCTTTTTAATTGACTGCATCGGTTTATTTTGAAACATTTGTTTTTCTTTAAGATGAACTTGAACTAGAAAGAGTTTGACATACGGTAGCCACCAGTTGTCTTCAACATGAAAGCTCTCATGAAAAGAATGGCCTGCATTTTGACACTATTGAGGCCTTCCCTCTCAGCCGGTAAGGTGCAACAGTGATGTCAGAGCTATGAGAAGGGGGGGGGAAGGCAAGAAAATGGAAGAAACCGTGGCCCCTCGTGTTGGTTCACAGTATCCGTCACAGCGTGGCGCTGCGAGCAAGTCAGAGTTTCAACTTGAAGGAGAAAAGTGGGAAGCGAGAAGGCATAGAGAGGAATTCTCACCCCCCTCCACTTACTTTTGTAAACCCGCCCTCGTGCTGCGATGCTACGTTCGCCAGTGACGTCTCTTCGTCTCCTGTCTGTTTACATCCAAGTGGGCGG
>CABFWB010000033.1:119158-152909 GCA_902151455.1 Timema bartmani
TTTTTTTTTTTTTGCTGTCGCGCGCGTGTTTATGTGTGGGGAAGGGATGGTCAAATCGAACAAGTTAAAGGAAACAATATATCATCGTCCACGGGAAGAGCCTTGCTACTTTGGATAATTGTGCTTGTTGAAGATCCTTGGTGACAGGCTCAAGCTATCATGTGTGTATCGTGTGTCGTGTCGCCACAAAACCTTTTATAACCCTCGTGTTATTAAATTTATATTAGTTTTTCTCGCGATATTTCTTTGAAACAGAAGTGTTAGCTCGTGTTTTTGTTTTAAATCCCCGCCACGTGTAACAATTTTTTTTAAACGATTTATGACACCTTTGCCAGCATTTTTCCTTTCGTGAAAAAAAAACCCAACCTCCTCCCAATGGATATTCACAATTCAAGTGATAGTTGGGTTACGTGTAGAAGTAGTAACGTTGAGCAACTTAGGTGAGGGTTTCTACTAAAGAGTGTTCAGAAAAAGTGATAAAAAAATCTAAGAAAAAAGAATAATCATAAAAAAAAGCGTGTGCGTGGGGCTATTAAAGTTTGGGGGTGTTATTTATTTTCTCCGCGAGTGCTAAAAGTGGCCCAGGCGGGAAATTCCACGTCTGCAGGCGGAGCATTCATGGCTCAGCCACGGGTAAGTTTTCGTCAACTCCCCTTATGTTAATTCTCTTTGTAATATACCTCTTAGTGACTTACCTTGCCCTATTACCCAAATTGTCCGCATTCCCCTGTGTTCCCACGCGATAAATATACCATGTTTGGGTGACCGATATGAAAGGTATGAAATAGACATTCGGATACGTTAAATATATTAATATGATTTTTTGTTACTTTAAATCGATTCGATTGTGATGACCTTCGTACAGCCTTCGCGATCATCTTAACGAATTGTTTATATCGAGGCGAACATGTGCAGGTTAGGTCGACCATCTCATGTTTATGTGTTGGCGCTGTGTTTTTCAAATGTCACCATCAATCAGTGGCTGTAATGAATGTGTCGTGTGTGCGGCCATGTTGGAAACACACACACACAGAACACACACACCGACCGGCGCTGGCGATGGCTCTTCCTCATTGCACACACCGATACGATAAGGAGGCATCTTCGTCGGGGTCATAACTTGCGTTTTTATGACTGGTTTAATAGGGCACCGCTGCGTCATGAAACCTCTTTGTGACTGACCCCCCTTTTTTTTTCTCTCTAGTTTAAAATGAGGTTTCATGTAAGTTGCATTCTTATTAAGAGATTTTCATGTTTTATCCTAAAATGTCAAAATTACTAATTAAAAAAAATCTCATTCGATTTATGTTGCTTACAGATATTATTTTAGTTTGGATTTTCCAAAGTATAAAAGTTTTTCAAATAAATTTTTTATACAAGAACAATACAATTATTAAAAGCTCCATATGAAAATTGTAACCTAGTTCATAAAATATTTTGGAACATACTTTCCTTAAATACCGCCTACGAGCTCAAATTTGCTAAAACTTTTGAGAATTTCCTCAGCAGGCCTATTCTTCTTACTTAGTAATAAAGTTCAAAGCGAGCACTTCATCTTGAATTTTAATTCGAGCTTTTTACTTTACTATCCAACCACCCACTCCTCTCTCGGTCTTTTGGTTTAAAATATTGACGTAAAATACGAATGTACAACAATAAAAATGATCTTATAAGATCCAGTATTTTCATAGAGAGAAAAGTAATCTTTATATGAAAGTATAGCTAGGCTCATATGAGAAACTGGAAATCCTACCTTTAAGTCTCATGCTCTAAATTTAACTAATACATCAGACCTTTATGGTCCTTTGATAATATAAATATATTTAAAAACCGTCTGGCTGCTGAGGAATAAATCATCCTAAACTAACCAGGTCCGGTCAGTGATATTCCTGTTGAATTTGATTGCGGATTATTGAAATCAAACTCTTGAACCTAATTGAGGTTGATTTTATTGAAACGGTTCACCGTTTTCTATATGTTGTAAAATGAACAGTTTTTTTTTCCTTGTAGTTTTGGAAACAATGTTAACCCTGAGAGTGATTAAAGCTAGTATCTTTTAACTTAGGCCTATGTTGTCAAATGCTGTAGTGTTACTAAAGTAATGTTTTGTTCCAGTATGACGACGGCATTCACCCCTATATGGACAACCCTCCACCCTCGATGTACGACCCTCACGTGGCACACAGACCTCTTCAGAGTCTAGCTCATCACTCGCCCCATATGAACCATGGCATGCATCAGTACCACGCCGCCAACCATGTGGCCCCCGTGTCCAACCATGTCATGGGATCCGTCCCTGACGTCCACAAGAGGGACAAGGACGCCATATACGGGTGAGTACCGCCACCCCCTGTGTCCCCAAAGTGTACCCTCGGCGTAGCGTCAAGAGAAAACATGAATATATCAGTGCTCCTTTCAATGGACGTTCAATAAAGTGTGCGTGTGTGAGACAGAAAACGTGAAGAAGATATCTCAAATGTGGAGGGAAGGTTCCGAGGGGCTTGTGGTCGTGTGGGTACCGGGAAGTGATGGGTCGTTGTCGGTCAAACGTGCCTGCTCCCATGCCGGGGAGTATTGAGGTTTTGTGATGAAAAGTTTGAAACTTATCATAGAGAGTTAATATGATGTGAGCTTTGAAGAAGTTATTGCTATCCACAATTATTTTGTTTTGTGATTTGATGTCACGCGTAAAAAAAAAAGTGTTTCTCTTATTTTAATTTAAGAATGTGACCCCAATTTGAAAAGTGATCATCTTAATTATTTAATAATAGCTTCCTAACACAACTCCGTAGCTAGTAAGAATTTCTTTACGA
The DNA here is from genome assembly GCA_902151455.1 of Timema bartmani. Classification (NCBI taxonomy): domain Eukaryota; kingdom Metazoa; phylum Arthropoda; class Insecta; order Phasmatodea; family Timematidae; genus Timema; species Timema bartmani. The sequence continues at coordinate 121,972 of CABFWB010000033.1, forward strand.
GCGAAATTAAATCTAATTCTAGCAAATTGGCATTCTTTAGATGTAGGTAGCCGGTTTTTTTACAAAGTCTGAAATTTTTTGATAAATTGAATTTAGTTTGGATTACTTCGATATCTGTGTTACGCAATTCTCGATATAGAATACTAACCCTATCAAAGAGTTGTATATGTTGATTTTTAGATCAAATGTTGCCTTTATTTAATTTTAAATTAGTCACTAAAATGGTTTAATATAAATTACGTTCTAATAGACCATTATGTTAATTAATTTTAAAAGATTTCGTTAATACAAGCTATACAAACATATTTATTTTATTTTAAAGATTTGATTTATTATTTTTACTTTAATTTAACCGAAAGTTAAGCTGCCCCTAATGCACTTATACTTTAATTATAGTTCAACAAAAGTGTTAGGCACATGATCAAGATAATTCGAAACTATGATTATAATCCCCCATATATGATATGAAACATTAAATCTAATTGTAAACCAGACACTAACATCTTCGTGTGTGTAACAAAACATTCACAATTGGTGGATGGGGGGGGAAGCCACGCGTGGTTTTATAGACTTGAAAACAAAATGCCACTTTAGTTTGAGGTAATGTCGGTCTGACTAAGAACGTTCGGAAAAATGACGGAGCTTTTTGTACAGATTACTTTAAACTTAGCAATCTCGTGGTGAGACAATCACGAAGTGCAAAACACGCAAACCTTTCCCACACAAATAAGATATTTCGTTTTGACTGCTCGCAACAAAACTGACACGCTTAGATAGTATTTTTAAAGTGATTTAATTTTTGTCCATGGGCGTGGGAGGAAAAATTCTAGGACTTTTTTCTTTTTCTTCTAAATAAAAGTAGATCTTGTGTATGGTACAAAGACTTGAAATTATTCGCTCAAACCAAAAACTCCCCTGTAACGTTTATTTGCTCTTAACATAATAGTTTATTATAGACTTTTAACACTTTAAATAATCACTTTACGTTAAAGTATTATAAACGTCTATCATTTTAATCAAAAGCTATTTTGATCTTTCTTAGTTACTTCATTTTTAGGAGTTTAAAAAAAAACCTTTGACTTTATTTAAATCGCCATAGTATATCTTTGTTTTGGTATTGATACTTAAGGTGACAGTTCTTAAAAAGATATGCGTTCAAAATTGAAATTGTAGCCTACTCTGAAATACAACATAATAATTAAATAAGTCCAAAAATCCTTTAACACCCTTTAAATTGATTTCGGAAAAAATTTGGACATTTGAACCTATTTCAAATCATTTCACTATAGTTTCTACATTCTGATTATTTCCTTTTCAAAAGAATAGTTATAGTAATTCTAAAACGGGTATTTTAATTTTTTTTTTAGACCTTCAAAGTTCGACACTAGTTTAAAAAAAAACTGAATAAGTATATAGCCTACTACCCAAATATCTATTCAGATTATATTTTTATTTTGTGTGTGTTAAAATTATCATTTAGAATGAGAAAATGTATATCTGCGAATAATTGATACACACCTTAAACTAAAACCTTATAAATAATTACCATCCTACAATAATAAATATGTTTTCGTGATTTCAAATTAACGCAGTTATTTAAAAAATAATTGTTTATGATGTAGCCAATCAGCTCTTGATAATGAGGTAGATAAATCTAATGTTTTACTTTATTAATTAAGTCCAAGTTTAGTCAAACTAATAAGACATGTTCTAGTAATGGATAAAGTTGGTTCCGAAATCGAACTTTTATACATTTTTTTATTCAAGAGGCTACTAAACATGATAGGTTTAACAAAAGATGTCAAAGTTTAACCTCTTTTATATTGAGCGGTTTTTTGCTCGCGACTTTCTCCCATTACATTCTTGGGATGATCATTTGGAGGATTTTATTTAACACTTGGATGTATGAAAGTGGCCATAGCACTTTTTAAAATATTCTTTACAATCTTTTCTAACAAACTTTATAGAGCACTTCTCTCTATTGGATAGTTAGTGTTGAAAGCGCAGGGGCGTTTTCTGAGGACTGGGTAGGGTTGTAGTGTTTAAACGCTTCGGAGCTTTTAAAAAGCTTTAAATTTTCATATATTATAGTCGTAAAATATATTATATATAATTTAAAATACCATAAACTTGGTTTGGAGAAAAATATTTGAATATATTTGAAATTTTTATATTATGTACAAAATTATAGCGCGTGTTACACAAATGTATTATCAGTTTTTATGATTTAATGTATTTGTGGTTAGTCAAATAATCGACCTATAGGTTTTTTACTCAAAAATTTTCTTGATGGCTTTCTTTTTAAATGTCAAGTCGTTTTGAGAATTACTCCTAAAAGTATGGAGAAAGATTTTTAAAATATCTGATTATCACTTAATGGTATCGGAATAACTAACCATTTACTTCCCCATGTCAAATAATCAAATTAAAATGCTTTGACCGAATCACCATGTTTAATATGTAGATTTCATTACGGCATTTTCTCGCGATTAGATCATGAAAATGACTTGGAAACTTTAACTAATGCATCCTCATTTAGATTTGAAAAAAGTAGTTTATATAATGTTGCAAATCCATAATAATACCAACCATAGTTTTTTTATACATTTAAATGTTCCAACAGTTTTAGTATTCCTTGTAACAATTGTAGCTCGCCTAACATCCCATGTGAACAGGCTTCGTTGCTATTAATACAAAAAGACTAAATTTATTTTATATAAATACCTCTCAAGTATTTTGTGTCAGACGATGTTTATCTGCCCTTGAATAATTATGACACATTGTAATATTCCGAATGGTTTTATTTTATAATTGTGGGGGTTTGGGGTGAGGTTACAGGTGAATATTGTTGTATTTTGCTAGGACAATGAACAAAGCAATAAAAAAAAGATCTTTTGAAAAAACATTATACAAAGTTAACGGGACTTATAATATCCATTTAAAACTTAAATTATTCAAATTAAAATCATAGATCTCGCATCCCCTGGCGAATAACATAACCTCACAAATTGATTTGTATGTCCATGGCCATCCTAGTTTCTTTTAATTGAAAATAATTTTTATTTTAATAAATAATATCGGAAAAACAATATCAACCCTCTTTATAAGTTCCAACTAGGAATACTTGAACAATAAAATCCTTCTCGGGACCATGCGAAGTTCTAGTTCTTTAGTTAGAATTTTATGAACAGTATTAACTGATTGGGGTTCTTATCGTGAGTGGAAGTAACACTTTAGAGAGCGGAGCGGGGTGTAAAAAGCCACTAGGTTGTCTGTTAAGAAGATGGTCGGTCAACGTCACCCGCTGGTTACGCCCATGTTGCTTTTACTAATGGGGCACTTGAAAAGTAGATTACAAGTAAGACGTGTTTGCAATGTAAGAGTCCTATTTCCTCATTGATAGGTTAGGTTGGGCATTGGCAACCCATTCAGTGCATCAGCTGAATTTTAACTTTAGTACGACTTTACCCATATCGGTGAGTTACTCTCGCAAGAGACTGAGAGATCAGAGATCGGATTTCATTCATGTACAGTGAGAATGTTTTTACTTCCTTAATAACTTTAAATTCTCCCTCCAAGTAAATTATGATACATTTTCTGTAAGCTTCACCTTTCTCATCCCTACTTAAGTAGTGTGCCAATGCGGATAGCTCGGTTGGAATTAAGACGCTGTGTTCAAATAATATTTTATATAAAGTTTCGTTTCTAAATTGTATGTATCGATAAATTTATCACATTGTAACTAACTAATCTGGTACCTACAATACAAATTAAATGTTCTGCCTGATTGGACAATTACATTTTAATATGAGCGATTTATGAATCATACATAACGCACATTACCACACAACAACAAATCAAGATTACATTATTATTAGTGTTCTTTTTTAAGCATTTCTGGTGAATATTGTCACAACTAATTTAACATTTTTTTTAGATATATTTTATATCAATATTAAATTGAATACCAGTATTATGTTTGTGATTTCCTCAATCCACTCTAAAATGTATCGTTGTTAAATTTCATACAATTATTCTAAAATGAATGCGGTAAAAAGTATATATTAATTGAAATTATTTCAATATTAAAGCCACGTTATTTTAAAACATTTTAACAAAATTGACCAGTAATAACGATTACTATTGCTATGGAAACTTTACTCGTGTTTTTTGATGTGTGATAGACTACTTCCCTACGAACTTAGCCCTAAATTTTAAATAAAATGTTTGAGAAATTATTTACGGCAGGTATGTCAAAACTCGCGGCCCTATTTATGATTTCGTGCGGCCCCCAGATCTTATATGTAGAACCATCATGCATTCTATTTTTTTTATTAGTGTCAAACAAATAGTAAGTTTTGAAATGTGATAAATGGGAAATTGGCATAATTTGAAGAATTTTTTGGCGTATGAGCTTGAAAAACAAATTTGTTCTCCTTTTTTCGACACGAATAAATTCCCAAATTTGCGCACCAGATATTTGCAGGGCTTGCGACACTCATTTTTTCAACTATATTATTAACATGATTTAGGCACTATAGATTTAAATCCCGACATTAACCGTTTTAGTCTTATTGTTTTATATAGAGGGTTTACTTTTTTCTGTTTGTATTAATAATATGCTAAGCTAGAATTAATTTTGCTTGTGATAATGACAAAACAAATACATTTTTTTAGATGTGTTTAATGTGGCTCTTATGATCAAACGAGTTTGACAGCCTTTTCTACGCAATCTCCTAGCTACAATATATATTTAAAAGGGCTAGATAGTCATAATCAATACATTTCTTACTTACCTACTTTATGGCATTATTAATACGAAAGCTCATTGCTGAACTTAACAAAAATAATGTAAACTATCCGTATCTTGAACTAGTTCTATCTAGTACCCCTCATTATACCGTATCCCTACCATGAGCTAGTTCTATCCAGTCCCCCTTATTACACCCTATCCCTATCATGAGCTAGTTCTATCCAGTCTACCTTATTACACCTTATCCCTATCTTGAGATAGCTCTCTCCAGTCCTAATTTATAAACATAAACTTAACTTTAGGATTTACAAAATTGTAACTTCACAGATTCTTTGTTTAGTTCAAATCAATTTTAAATATGACACTATATGCATCATATTTCTGTCCCAGCTATTAATTACCATCCTCTTAACGATTTCTGGAGTTGAATGTACGTGAATATTTTATTTGTCATCAATCTTGCTATTGGTTTGATAAAGCTCTCCACTTTTGCCTGTTCTGGGCCGAATTTTTTTACATCTTTGTACCTTTTGCCAACACACTTCGCTTTCTAAATTAATTTGTACTTAAAGTATTTGTGATATATAAAAGATTCATTTCCAAGCGTAGTTTGTAAAGCTAATAGAAAACATAAATATATAGTATTCTGTGTCTTTATGAATTCGTGACTTTTTCTATTATCTCGGTCAAGAAGCGGAACAGTGTTCATATTAAAGAATAATGTGTACAGAAAATGTCCAGGAGTGAATTTGCTAAAGTACGTCTGATAATACAAATAAAGCTTTCTAGAACATTGTAAATTGGCTCTATAAACACGCGTTGGCTATTACGCGTAATGTTAAGTTGGTTAACCAATATTACCAGTGACGATGATATTAGGGTTTGAATCCCGTTTGGGTCTACTTAGGTTAGTTTTCTTTCGATGGTTTCCCAATCCCCTTTCGCGCAAATGTGAGTACAGTTCCATAAAACTCTACTTTCCTTATCCCAAACCCACTAGCATAATTAAATTGCGTATAGTTTAGATGGACAGTGAAACTAGCGGCAAAGAAACTATCAAAACATCTTTACAATTATTTATTTAGCTTATATATATAAAAATAGAACCTAATGGTACCTAATACTTTTCATGTGTTAAATAAAATGAGTGTGAAATGCTTAATGTTAGCACAGGGTAATTTATGACATGTTACTACCGACTATCTCGCTTTAATCTGTAGTCGGCACCTTAGTGATCATTATATTACTGATACATTGAGAATGACAGAGATGTGTGTTTATGACTACGGAAGTTAAGTGTTGTCTGGATCCTTTACGGGTCAAAGAACAGAGTTAAATACAGTATATGCTATTATTTGGCTAAGAATAAGAGTAATTGATTAGTTTGAGAGTTCATTACTACACGCGTTCGTTTTTCGTTCGCCATTGCCGATGAACAATTTTTTTTTTTTCAAACAAGTTCTGTAATTCACACATGACCTTTTATGTAATATTTTGATCATCTTAAAATTAAATTAGGAAAATAATAATTAACATTGCAAAACCTACAGAGGAAATTGTTTTCTAAAATAACTTTGAATACAGATCAATTTCAAATTAAAGTATATAGCTACAAAATTAGAATTAATAATAGGCTATTAAGTTTCTATTGTAAAATTTGAAATTGACTATTAAGTTTTTACTACTAAATTTGAATTTAGCGATCAAGTGCGAAAGTGTAATGATGATGTGAATTAAAATTAATATCAGCACTAAAGCTATTTTAGTTCTAAGCTGGCAACCGATATTTTAATGCAATACTTGCAGATAAATAATGAATTAACGTAATATTTGAAAAATTAAAACGTTTTGGTATTTATACATCTCCACTATTTTATTAAATAACTTATAAGACATCGGTGGTCCTACTCACACCAAGGTGTAAGTCTCGTCTAATTTGTCTTTAATGGGCTCGCGTCTTAGTTTCCAACTCTCCCTCCACAAAAATTATTATATATTTCTTCCAAATTCTACCATATTGATACATTATTTTTGAAAATACGTGGATAGAGCAAACGGACAATAAAACGCTATAAAAAAGTAAGAGTTCACATTATGTTTTGAAGTGCACCAAAGTCGTTAAACTGATGTCGTTATCATAATCACCGCTCAGGAATAAAATCGAAGTCGGTGATTCCTGGGACTTAGCTTGGGCTACAAAATATTAAACGTCCGTTAAATACGCCCATTGGGACGATTTTAGTTCCAGGTAATGTAATTTGTTGGCAACATACTTCCCTAGAAATACTTTTATAAGTGATTACTTTCACGAATTTATATCGATTATAACAATTTTCTTTACAGATCCAAAAGTAAACAAAAGATGAACTTATTTATATTATTTTGAAAGATATCTGTGTTATTTTCTAGCACCGCGGCTTATTACCCGTTCGGGTTTCACGCTTATATGCTAATTACACTACCAAATGATTTTGGGGATGAGAGAAGGTTATATTTATTGGAAGTGTACCCGCATTTTAGTGGAAAGGGAGTGGAAAACCATTTTGGAAAAAACACCCTTAGTATATCCAACTAAGATTCAAATCTCGATCTTCCCGTCATAGGCAATCTAGTCTTCTGCGAGAGTATATAGCGCCTTAGACCATGCGGCCACCGAAGCTTATCATTTGTGTCAATTAACTTTCTAAATTGTGTACATGCTATATATAAATAGTTTACATTGTTGTATTAGTACAATTTCCGTGTTCCGTATTTTATCCTTGCTTCATCATTATATTTCGTGTTCAAGACAAAAGTTTTATAATATACTAGCGGACCCGACAGACGTTGTCCTGCCCGAACGTTGGCTTTTCGTTTGGGTGGCATAATTGATTTCGATAGTAAAACAAATACTATGTGATCATCACAATTACAAATTCACAATGAACTCCAATTAGTGAGTAACAGAAATATTACAAATTCAGTGTTTGTCAAGACAACATACAAAATAAAACATCTTTTCATTTTTGGCATTTCGCCCACAACTCCACAAATATCAGCTGTATCGAAATTTTTTTTGAGGTTACATGTTCTGATATGCAAAAAATCTCAAAAAAATAATTCCCCCCGAAAAAAATTCCCTAAAAAATAAAAATATATTCCTAGAACCCGATTGCAGCGCTACCTACAGGGTCCGATTGTGAATCTAAACCATCCACGGACCCACTCAAACACACACAAAAAATTTCATCAAAATCGGTCCAGCCGCTTAGGAGGAGTTCAGTGACATACACACGTACAGAAGAATTATATATATAAAGAAGATATATTTCTTGAGTTTCTTAAGTTGCCTATAGTAAGTTGCAAATAAACTAAATATATTTGTTTTACTTTCGTTAACATATTTGTAAAAAATATAATTTAACATAAATTAATTTACCTCTGCCAAAGCAATTATCGTTGATTAAACAATTATTCAATTACCGTGGATGCCCTTTGCTTGTTCTCTTTTGTCGACATGGAGGGGAAATTCTATTTATATGAAACACGCTTGCAAACGTTTGAAATTAAAATGTACAACAATATCTAAAAAAAAAAAAAATTAAAAATCTATTATCTTACAACCGACATTTATTTAGGTAACACTATGGAAACATAATTTGATATTCTAGATAGTTTAAACTAAAGGAAATATTTTAAAAACCGTTATAATTAACTGTGTAAAACAATTAAGATAAAATGTAGCACCTTGAACAAATTATTAACTTAATATTTTATTTTAACCAGTACTCATACTGTGATAGTTTGTATACGGCTTGGCATGCGCCTCGTAAAACTCTACTAAAAAAACCTGAAGGAGATAACAGTATACTTTTAATAACAAATTGCGGAAAAAAGGAAGGTAACTTTATTTTTAAAATAACCTAAGACCTAGACACTGAGTAGCTTTGTTTGACAAATTAATTTGATCTTTATATAAACTGTTATCCCACCGAACAAAACAAACATGTAATACATATGGATGTTCTTGTTTACGGTCATGAATGTAAACAAGTAATTGAAAACCTAAATATACTTACTTTTAGAGAAAATCTTATCATTTAAAATGTAAAAATAAATCTAAAAAAAATAAATTGGTAAAGATTTATAAGCAAAGTTGTCATAATTCATTGTTTACTACTGTCGGCGAATTTGTAGTAGTAGAGGAGTGTGTATTTCCACATCGGTAATAACCATGCATGTTAAGTGGTGTGTGACTTGCTTTACATATGCAGTACTGGATGTGTGTATGTCCCCACACGAAGCTTATAGCCGGCTATATATGCAAACAATAAGTCAATGGTCACGGCTTCTTGCAGTTGAAAAGGGGGGGACGGGAGATCTTAGAATCACAATGGTCAAGCTACAAATTCCTTAAGGGCTACAGCGGGTAACAAATAGCTCCCATTCTCACCTCTATTGGATGTCTGACTTGACGTGGTCCAGGTTAAAGAAGCGATGGGTTCCGTGAGAAGTACTCAAAACTTTGCCAGCCTCGCTGTCCTTGTGTGTCTGCGTGCGTGCGAGAGAGACAGACGTGAGAATTTTTCATAAATAAATGATTATGGAAAATTTAAAAAGAGTGGTCTCTTAAGAAGATTTGAATTGATTGCGAGTTATTACTATACACAACTTACTATTAACTGTATAGTCGTGTTTTAATAATACGCCATGATTACTTCATCTAAACAGACTTCTCAAAATCTCACCTTATTCTTGAAGTACTTGGGTTCTATGCTCTAATTGCACTGCACGTGGAGCACGCACTTTTTAATGGGTGTAGAGCTACTATTGGTACTTGATAACCAATCAAAACAAGGAGGAAAAAAGTTCAAAAAATGAAGTTTAAAAATATAATAAATTAATAATTGAAATTTTAACTAAACTAATGAAGGTACAGTAGAAACTCTAAAGCCCGGGATCTCCCGTGTTCTGGTACCTTTTAAGTTTACCACCATTAGTTTGAGGCGCGGCCACCAGGGCTGTTAGCAGTAAAAAGTTACCCACGCTGTTTACATTTACAGCCAAGTTTTTAGGTTATACATTCTTGGTTTAGCTTGTACCATGGCTGTATTTTAGCCCTTAATTATGTCTTCCAAAAGACCAAGAGTTGTGAAAGGTTATGTTCTATTTCCTGTTTCGAGCTTTATTCCTTGTATGACAGAGCAATTAGTATAGCAAACCTAGGCAAATAGGATATGTTGAGGGTTCTTATAAGTCTAAATTCTATGGTCGGGTCCCAAGGGTAGCGTACTATAGAGTTTCAACTTTCATCTGTACAAATATCTAGCTTTGAAATAACCTTTTTTGTAGCCACTCTTTAATTTAATCGCTATTCTTGACAAGTATATGAGCTAGTAATTTATTTGTAGCTTAGTGGCCCTAGAAGCGAATCATTATTAAATAGTAATAAACACCAAACTATTTTATTAAATTTAAAAATAGCAAAATCTATGGCTGACAAGACAAACTAAATAAAAGTCTCCGTTGGTTACCATTGGAACTCTTTTTATGCGAAACTTAAGAGCGTGTTTTCCCCTCTATAGAATATAGCCTTCCGCCGCAAATATGGCCGATACCTTTACTGCAGTCGTTTTGCAAGAGCTCTTATTAGCTTGGTGATGACGTCTTATCGTGCCGTTTCTCGTGAAATACTCGCATAATTTAGTCAATTGTGTCGCTCGCTTTAAGGAATCACGTTCAATACGTTCTCGGACAAGACGAACTTTTATATAACTTGCTCCCACAGCCCTTTGAGAACCAACAAACAATATATTTATTTAATCAAAGATTATGACAAATTTGTGAATATTAGCAAGTAAAATCGCGCCAAAGGCTAGACATTCAATAATGTATGTAATAGTTACACTTTGCCTACAAATATGGCATAGGCCTATGTTTATGGCTATTGGGATACTTTTTTGGAAAATTATCACATATTTTAAGGTGGGAGCGAAAGTAAAGGTAATTATTTTTGCAGTTTTTATAATACAACTTTTTTTTTCCCCTGAGAAAAGTGGCATTTGCGCTTTTATTATCATTTAAAAAGTGTATATTCAAGAACTTTTGAGTTTACAATGTGTATAAAATTAAAATCGCACACACATATAATTACTGAAGCAATATCTTATTTATTTTGAACACTAAGAATTTGTCTCTATTAAACTTGGAAGATTATTTTTAAAATACAATAAATTTGACTTAACATATTTTAACGATAACTCTTTTAATATTTTTTATCGTTCATAAAAAGAGAAGTACAGTATTAAAAAATTATTTACTAGCCTGGTTTTAGTATTTTGAATGTTTAGTGCGTAAAAAAAGAAACCTTATTATTTTTATTACTTGACACGTTTTCGTTACAATTCCCTGGTGACTGTCCAATTGCGGTGAATGTGTTTTGACGGTGTTATTTTCATGCGACTCACATAAATTACACATTCAAACTCATACGCATTAATATGCAACACCGCGTCTTCAGTTTTACTTTTAACATATGCCGTGTGAGTTAAATACTAATCAGCTAATTTGCAATAGTATACAGAATGAGAGGATAGACTATTGTGATAGGTGTACTATTGAATGAAAGCGCTGGGAGGGAATGATTATGGCAATGTGGTTTAATATTAAGCTGGTTACAACAGATTATTGTCGTGCAAAGAAATTATATCAGGGCTACCGGCTCAAAAAAGGGGAGATTTGGGAAACCACTGGAATCGCTTTGTTGACACATTTCGAAAAAAATTGGAAGAAACCATTATAAATTTGTTAATATATGACATTTAAATATAAGCTCTAAATTGTCTACACTCCACTTTTCATAGGAGGGTTGACAGCTAGAAAAGTTACTAGATCTACTTTCACATATTCATACGTCAAGACATATGATCTGCAGATGTAACTTTTCATAGATTGAATCATTACTTATAAAATACTAGAACGCTATAGACTTCAACAGCAAAAAAAAGTTGATATTTTATAAAAGGTGCCTAAATTGTTCATTTGTAAGAAACTCAAGGCAAACTTTAAAGTAGAAATATCTCTCTCTTAAGGCGGCTGCCTCGGTAAACTAAAAAGCATCAATAGCTCTCGGGCCACAATATGGCCTAAAATACAATGGTCTCTTGTCATGTTATGGAATTTCCTTTATATTCTGTCAAAGTTTGTACTCCCTTTCACGCTTCACGTACAACCACCTTTTGTCATGCAAATAAGAAAGAGGAGAAATAAAATTACAAAACCTCTTATCTCAAGGTAAAGAGTAAATGCTCACTGCTAGGTCACAAACATCCAAACATTTTCTGTAAAAAAGCATATCCAAAAAAATACTTTATTTGCTAGAGAAAAGCTAAATCCAGAGCCTTTTTTCATCGTTTCTAATTTCGTTGCTCTGTAAAAGATCTAGCTAATATTACATTTTCGTACATATGTTTCTTTTAATAAAACTCGAACTTGAGGTTGTTAAGAAAAAGGAGCTCTGTTAGAATATTTCAAATTTTTGGATTGAGCCATATTTTAAATAACTCATCGTAGAATTAAATGTTGCGCTAGAGCTGAACGTCTGAGCGGCAATTTCTCGCTTACGAGATGGGATGAGAGTTCTGATATCTTCAAAAACAGCTAAAACAATCAATCCTCAATTATCTTAGTATTTACTCTTGGGATCCTATTAAAAGTTGGCTTTATTTGTTTTGAGAAAGACTAAAACTATGTTTCTAACAGTACCCTTTGATCTCTGAAATTGTGACATTTCGCATGTAGCGTCGTTGAAACTTAGCTTAAATTACATTTTCATGAACTTTTTTTTTTAAATATTAAAACAAAAATTTAAAACGTTTAATCTTATAGAAAAATTTTGATAAAATGTAAGCCTTTATAGTACTATAGGGTTGAATTGATACCTTATATATATAATGGCTTCGACCATATTTTTAAATAACAAACCACTTTTTAAATAACGCAAGATTTCTTGTTGTCATCTAACAGTCTCAGTGACTGGTGGGCGGCCCCCTTAATCGGTTGTTCAGAACTAGGCTTTACCGAGGATGAGTTTACCCATAGAAATTCGGGACATTTTGTGTCTGATAAACCTGTGTGGAATTTGGAAATTTCCAGTACAAATAAGTAATAGATTATGGTTCTATGGGTTTAGTTCATAATTAGAATATATAATTCATAGTTTCTTAACAAATTAATACAACCAGACCAGAAACCAGTTGAGTGGTAGAATGAATAGAGAAATTAACTTGAGTTCCAGTTGGTCACCATGGAATAGTTGTTTGTGACAGCGAATATATTGTATTTATTTTTAAAATGAAGCTATTCCCCCACCCCATCTTTTGCACTTTAATAGGCCTACGAATTAACCTTTGCACGATGATAAATACAGTGGTGCTATCTTTATTTGATGTCTCGCCATTTGAGGTTAGGGCTATTTATTACATAGTCCTTTGGTGGTCTTTAAACGCTTATTAAGCTATTATCAAATTTTTTTGAAATGTTTCATTATTGGCTTGGATTCATAAACTTATCATGGTAAAATGTTTATCACAGACCCCATTTAAAACACTATTATAGTTCCAAACTAGCCTACAGTATTTGATTTGAACTTCTTTCAAAAAAAAATATTCTATCCAATTTTTAACAAAGCATTAAAGTCAATCTGAAAAAAAAATAAAAAAATCGAATATGACTTTTTTTGCTATGAGATTCAATTAGGATTCAATAAAAAAATTCCTTTCAAGCATTATATTCGATTTGGTATTATTTAGGATTAGCCAAGATTCGAATTTAATTCAAAATTGAAACTATTGAATTCGCACAGGCTTAGTCTCTAACTGTTTATCACTATGAGTAGTGGCAAGTTTCCCCTTAAAACGGTAATAGCCTCCAGTGTCGCTTCCACAAACTTTTTTTTTAAATTTAATTTAGCACCACATCTTACTACCCGTTCGGGCTATACGCTTTAGTACTAATTACGCTAATGGGTTAGGAATTGGGAAGGTTGAATTTAAGGGAAGTTAACCTGCATTTGCGAGTAGTGAGAGTAGAAAATCATTTAGGGAAAACCACCCCCAGTTCACCCTACTGAGATTTTAACGTCGATCTCCCATCCTCGTCAGTCTAGCTCAACATGAAACCAGCGCGTTAGCTAACTAAACCACTGAGGTGGTTCACAAACTCATGAACGATAGGTTTATACCAAAAAGTATATCATATTCCGATTTTTGGGTCAAAATTAAAGTATATATATATATTATATTAGAACCACGTCATACTACCTGTTTGGGTTCTAAACTTATGTAATAACGCTAATGGGCTAGGGCTGAGTAAGGTTGAATTTAGTGAAAGTGTATCCATATTTGCGTTGAGATTGAGAGTGAGAAACCATTTAGAAAAAATTCTCTTTAGTAAACCCGACCGGGATAGAACCACGAACTCCCCGTCATCAGCAAACTAGTTAATCGCGAGAGTAGCGCCTTAGACCATGTGGGTCCAGGTAATAATTAGTTAAAGGCCATAGCAATGTATTCAATTAAAAATAATAATTTGCCTGGATTTGATATAACTTATTGTAAGTAATTTCACAGAAGAGCATTGGTGGGCAACATTATACAATTTGGTTTAAGTGAATATTGATTCACGTTCCTGATGTACCATTTACCATCAGTTTTAACTACAACTAAACGCTAGAAGCTCTTCGTGTTTTTCCTATGTGCAAATGTGGCAACTCTTAAAACTATAACCTTCTCATTCTAACCTCACTAGCAGGGACGGCCCAAGTTAAATGTTGCACCTAGGTGGTATTGCTTTTTGGTAACCCCCCCCCCCATACAACCAGGGGATGATAAGAGATATACTCAAACCTAGCAACTCTAAATCTAACAGCATGTATAAGATATTTTATCGTTACTTATATTTATTACCAAGCCAGAATAGGTTTGAAATATTTTATTTTTATAGATCAGTTTTTTTGTTGAATAGGTACGGTAACTTATTTAGAATAAAATCAGTGAATTATTTTTATGTGGTTTTAATAAACAAGATTAAAATATTTGTCGGTATTAGTTTATTAATATGAATATTTGACAATTGCGTACCATGATAATTGCGTACACCCAAGAAATAGCGACTACTGCGTACATTTGTTTATTTTTCTACCTGAGTTGGCCGTAAATGAAATTACACGATGTAAGCTCACACAACTTCCTATCCCAACCAAACCAATTTTAACTGTTACCACACCCATGTGTAAAAGTTATATGACGTCACAAATATGGCCTAGAAATGCTAAAATTATTGTTTAAATTAATAATTATTTTTATACAAAGCTAACTTTCAAACCTTCCATAGTTTATACATCTTAGACCCTATATAATTATGGTTCTTACCCAACATAATTTAACCTAACCTTTCATGTGTTAATAAATTAAAATTAAAAATAATATTGATCACACAAAATAAACAAATGACTCCTACCTGGGTCACCCACCTGCTCGACCCTTTGGGCGCAATTGTCGCAGTACGCAAATGTAAGGACACCATTAATATATTCTTATATTAAAAACGAATTAACTAATAAAAAAAAGTTGCGAGACCATTGTTAAGATGTTCATAGCTTACCACTGAAGCTATCCTTCCTTCCTCCCCTTGAATTTGGGTACATTTCCTCTAAAATACTAACTTCATTATCGGTACCCTCCTAGGGTAAAATATTAATGTTCTGACCGGCTATTGGCGGAGGCAAATACAATTAACGATGATTATAGTAAGTCGTTTATAAACTTAATTAAAGCACATTTAAAATTGAAGCAATAATATATTTATAGTAATTGTTGAAATTATGTTAATATTTTAAATCTTATAAAAGTATTGAAAAAATCCCATGGATAAAACTTTACTAAGTTATTGAATACATCCTCTCCGATCCATCAAATACCTTACAGTATCTATTTAAACGATTAGGGGGGGTCCTACTATTTCCCATTTTTGTTCGAATACCACACAGACTTGCTCCCCTCCACCCTTACCGCCCCCCCTCCCTCCAACACACACTCACTCTGTAGGTACGATATTTATCGTATGTCACTTTACGTTTCGTTAATTCTTGAATTAATTTCGGTTTTGTTTAAGTGCTACATAATGTATGTCGTGTTTAGAAAAAAGTACACGCCTTAATTAGCAGTGTATAATTAGTATTTATGATAGCTGATGCTATGTTGATACTCTGGCGTGCATAGATATGTTAATGTAATTCATAATTTTTATTAGTTCTTAATTTGACTCCACCTATCTTAAGTATAGACGTATATACATGTTAATAAGTTTTATGAGAGCTATGAGCCGGGTTATTCTTCTAGTAGCTAAACGAAATCAACTATGAATGGTTTTTTTTTAAAAAAAAAGCTCAGAAACAGTTTGAACTCTAGCTACTAGTCTTTTAGAATGTAACGAATACAACTTAACTATCCACTGAATGACAAACTGATTCAATTCCCCGGATTGGTTTGTAGTCAGTGAACCCACAAAGTTAATTTGGGTTCCCTAACTGCGAATCATAACTACGCTCTAAAATTTTATTACAGTTCTTATTATATATTCACTATATTTAGGGCTATTTTTAAAATTTGGGAACTATCGAAAGAAACAGTGGAAGCCTTGTTCCCCTTACGAAGGATACCTAACCTAACCTTATGTGACCTAACCTGACCTAACCTAAATTAGCATAACTTAACCTAACAAAATGTCCAAATGAAATAAAAACATTAAGAAGAAGACTAGCTATTCCTCATACTCCAGTCCATACGCTCAAATGCTACTACCATGCGCTCAAATATTGCTACTTTTGGTTTGCACTCAATTAATTCATAGCTACACTTTTAATACCATAATACAGAGAGTTTGTTTAAGGGTCACTTCTTCCCTTCAGCCACTACCGGATAGCACTTAACTTTGGATGGTAATAAAAGCTTAAATCAGGCGTCTCATTATGGCGTAAGTTTGTGTGTTTTAGTTAATAAAACAGTAAAATTGAGAAAAGGGAAAAAGTTTATCTTATTTTTAAAAATAAAACAAAATTTAAAAATAGTTTGAGATTAAAAAAATTATGTATATTTAACTGATTCCAATTTATATGTTGTCCAACTAAAGAATGCAGAAACCCACATTACAATATCGTTTTACGTTTGAAAGTGATCGTGTATACTCCACTCACGGTAGGAATTACTCTCTGAAAGGTCTTTTTTCCTACCAAAATCCTACTATATAATAGCTTTCTGGTAAGGGAAAAAGGCCTTTCAGAAAACAATTCCTACGCTGAACAGACTTTATATAATGTTCCTGTTAATAGGCCGTGAGATTGAATCAACTTCACACACAAAGTCAACACAATTTCGTTTAGTTCCCCCCCTACTTCCCTCTTTAGCTGTTGATTACTACTGTTTTTATTTTATTTAATGTATATCAGCACTATGTAGAGAGAACTATTTCTAAAACGTACCTTTCTATGTTTTATTTTCGTGCTTCGCGTCTTACTACCGATCCGGGCTACCCAACCTATTTACACCAATGCGATATGGACAAAAGGTTGAAGAAGCCTGTCATAAGGGGAAACAACCTTTGATACACCCGTCTAGGATTCTAACCTTGACCTTCCCGACAGCAGAAAACCAAACTAGATGGGCCTTACATTTATTTCGCATGACCACCGGTAAGGGTTCCTTTTTATTAAAGTTTGACATTTTTTAAATGTATATTTAATTCATAAAACTAGATAAGAAAAAGTTGAACTTATTTCTATGCCCTTTGCTTTGTGAATATTTTTTGTTCAGGGTGATTTATTTATAAATAGTAAGTTTTTAAACTCTTTATTTTGTTTCATAGACTTTAGGAAACTATTTTGGTTGAAATTACGGACTTATTTAAACTTAATTGAATATTTAAAGTAGGTACTTTGTAAATTTATATCAATAGTTATTTTAGATTATATATAGGGTGTCTCTTTGGTGAAATAAGGAGAATTCAATAACTAACGGATCACTGCAGATCATCGAGCTATAATGTAGGCCTATTCATCACCTTTTATTAGAAAAAGTTCTAGAAAATGAGGCTTCAATTGACTTTCTAGCTAAAGTGGTACTCAACTTTCCGTAGATTTTAAGCTTTTAGCGTCTAATTTTAAGTACTAATTATATTTTCCCCTCCACACCACGATGATAACCTTAAACATGACCCCTCTCCCAGCTTTCAATCTATTTATTGCACCACATCACTTTAGTTAGAATTGAGCTATAATTAACAAAAAAGAAATATTTTATATGCCAATATTTACTATACACATTATTATGGTTTCCATGGTGATGTAGGCAAAGAATGATTGTATAGATTATCCAGAATAAAAGCTGGAAATTCAATAACAAAAACCTACTTCGGTGGCCACCTGGTCTAACGCGCTACTCTTGCAGTAGACTATACTACCGATGACGGGGAGATCGAGGCTCGAGGCTCAAATCTCGGTCGGATGTATTAAGGTTTTTTTTCAATATCGTTTTCTACTCTTCCTTCACGTAAATGTGGGTACACTTCCCAAAAATATAACCTTCCTAATCCCTAACATTCTTAGCGCAATTGGTATATAAGCGTACAACCCGAATGGTTATAAGACGCGGTGCTAGAAAACCAGCATTAACAAAATAGTATTTTTCATTCGGAACTACTATTTTTGACGACATCTGGGTCCCTAACCTTTAAAAAGAGTATTCGTTTGTCATAATCTATTGTCATTTTTTTCAAAATTTCAATTACCGGAAATGGACTTAACAAAATATACACAGAGATTGTTTTAGTATATGTTACATAATACAAAACTATTGTTAGTCCTCCTACTACCCATGATGAACCAATTCATTGCTTGCATGAGTCCATCCTGATCTTATCTCGTCATGCACAAGAGCTTGTTCGTTGTCGGAAGGAGCCGTTTTGTGATACTTTCTTGAAAACTTTTCTTTAATCTCATTACTTTTCATCCCATTTATCCTAAATGTTAATACATAAATACGATCTCTCATATTCATCAAGAATGGTATAGGTATGGAAATAAAAAAATAATTATTAATAAATTATGGAAAGTTGTAATACAATGGGCATGTTTATTAAATTAATAATACTTTCGCCAAATAGATATTGACATTAAGGGCATCTTGTATTTAATATTGAATTACACTTTCCTAACCTGATTCTTTACTACATGAGACTCGGACCTACTTAAAGCTCCCAAATATATTCGAAAAACGCCTCTACTGTAGTTGTCCATCAACTATATTTTACTTAAAACTCATCCTTAGTCCTTAAATTAATTCTGTAACATGTATAGATTTAACCGTAATAAGGAGAAAACGGAGACCGGTAACTCGCGCCTACACTAGCGTGAACGAACAAAATGAAACATTATTTATTTAACTCCACGGCTAACAGATCAAGTCACCTATATCAATGGTCACGCGGACTAAGTGTTTGGCCTGCAATACGTTAAGTCATGTGATCTGCAGCTGTCCATTTTAATAAATATTATCAATAGCTATAAAATAGCACATTTAACATAACAATATATTTTTAATGTTGTCCATAAAAAAATATATTTCTATTTTCTAAAAGATGCTCCAAAATGTCTATTCGTAAGAAAATCCAGGTATAGTTTGTGCCACATAGAGTGGTTGGGAGGACAGGTGTTGGGGCTTGGACCCATTTTGGTGTAATATCTCGTCTCAGGATCTTGTTTACCTGTTTATTTATCTTTGTCACTATGAGTTTTGCCTAACCTAACTTAACCTAACCATGCATACAGTCCCAAGTCTGTGTAAAATGGGAATGAAAGTTTTGTTGATTCAAGGGGCTGTAATAGTAGGCTACTGCTAAGGATTTAATGGGTCTGAATTAGGATTTCACGCTAGTAACGGCAGGTAGGGGTTCGAATCTCATCTAAGTGTAGTGAGGGTGGGATTCCCAGCTCCGGGGTCATAGGCCTATGGGTATGTCGCCAAAATATTGTAGTGGGGATTTTGCGGCCACCACAAACATTCTCGTGTGTGGTTTAGTCTACAAATCTTATCCTTCACCATTCAGGAGGTGGGGTTGTGTCAGGGGCATGATCCGGACCTCAAATCCAAGATCAAACATCTTATTGACTACGAGCCCCGCTTGTCACAAAACCTACGGCCGCAAACTCACACGCCACTGGTTTTCCACTCTTCTTAGACGCAAATGTTAGTCCACTTTCTTTAAAATATACCTTCCTTCTCCTCATTCCAACTAACGTAATTAAAGTGTGTGTATCCTGGAGGGGTAGTAAGACGTGGTGAGTATATATCAAACAAAACACTCTCCAAATTGATGTATCTTACAATATCCTAAGTTGCCCACATGCCCATTATGCCCAATATGCCTACATTTATAAATTCTCCCCTATAAGGGAGTAGATCTCAACCTTTTTATCGGTCACGTACTCCCGCATTCTTAAAAAAAAAACATATCTAAAATATGCCAAGAGATTCATTTTTAAAATTTAAATACTTTTTGTTACAATATTTCACAACGTGTTCAGGATGTACTTCTATGTAGTAATTACGCTAAAGTGTTAGGAATGAGAAAGGTGCAACTTAGATTAGGTGTACCTGAATTTGTATTGGAGGGATATTGGAAAAATAATTTCGTAAGAATAAACTCTCAATACACCTGACCGAAATTTTAACCCCAATTTTTCACGTCATCAGCGTTCCAGTTAATTACGAGAGTGAAACCTCAGAGAATATGACCAACAAAGCGGGATGGTAATTGATTAATTAAAACCATTCTCCTTAGTCCTTATTAGTTTATTTTTTTAATCTAAATACTCAATTTAGGTTTCAAGTGATGTAATTTTTCTTAATATTTCATCAATCATAATTAGTTAACTATTCTAAGTTTCATGCTTAAACAATCAAAACACATTAGCTTGATTAAAACTTTTACAATCTTAATAGCTTAGGCATAACTCGAGAAAGAAAATATTTATGAGAGAAAGAAAAAAATATTACAGTGTTTATATCAAATGATCTCTGGATTTGTTTAAAAATAACTCTCCTTATTCATATTAGGTTAAAAATCAGTTTAGCTTAGAGCAAAAATAAAGGTCGCCATTACTAAATTAGTTTCGCAGACCCCTGGAATATATGCCATGCACCGGTAGGCGTACCTCAGGTTGAAAACCACTTTATGGGGCGTTACCACTATGTAGATGCTCCAATTATTCAACTTAACACACCTCCTTTCCTTTTACCTCCTAGATTAACCTGCAAATAATCAGTTTGTTGATCTAATTATTGTACGCGCATTTTGACTTACATGTGAAAACAAATTTTAAAATGAATACAAATCTACAACTATAAATTAATATTATAGTTTCAACGTCTGTCACGTAGTGGAAGAAATTACGCCATGATTTAAGTGACTAGTCTAAAACTTGATTAACAAATTGAATGCACTCGGTCTAAGCTGACATGATCATTATATTGCAATGTTCATAATATGATCGCTTTTAGCATTAGCTTGTAATGGTTTGAGGTTAGATTAAAACCTGACGATATGTATACCTATAGTGTGACCAAACCTGGTGATTTATAGCTGTAGCTATAGAAACAACTCCAACCAAACATGACGATCTATACCTGTAGCTATAGAACCAATTACAAACAAACCTGACGATTTATACCTGTAGCTATAGAACCAACTCCAAACAAACCTGACGATTTATACCTGTAGCTATAGAACCAACTCCAAACAAATCTGACGATTTATACCTGTAACTATAGAACTAACTTACCAAACCAGACGATGGATTTGTGTTAAGAATTCTAAATATAAAACTAAACTTGATATGGATGTAAGGTAGTACTGGTCAGATCAGGCCAAATAGTCCCATCAAACAATTAGTGTTATAACACAGATTGTGTTAGTGCTCGCACTAATATTGATACCACTGTTGTGTTGCAGTCACCCGCTGTTCCCTCTACTGGCGCTCATCTTTGAGAAGTGTGAGCTGGCGACTTGCACGCCCCGCGAGCCAGGGGTGGCGGGGGGCGACGTCTGTTCCTCCGAGTCCTTCAACGAGGACATCGCAGTCTTCTCCAAACAGGTCAGTTCACATCAATGTCCTGGTCTCATCAGATCCCAAATTATTACTATCTTATTGCCTGTTCAGGTTATACGCATGTTTGATAATTGCTCCAATAGAGTAGGGATGGGGAACAAAGCATTTTAGAAGTTATTAATTACGTGTTAAGAGAGTGAGAAAACAATTTATGAGAAACCACCCTCAATGGATCCTACCGAGATTTGAACCCCAATCTCCCATCATCAACAGGCTAGTCTAAAAAGATAGGGATACCTTAGAACAAAGTTTCCCAAACGTTTTGAATGGCGCACCATCTCAACCATTTCACTAATTTGGATTACCACTAAGATAGTGCTGAGTATTTACTACTTTGGTACTTTTTAATGGTGTGCTTACAAATAACAGACTGCGCTGCTGTCTGAAATAGAATCAGTGTTGCCACCCTTCCAAAAAACTGTTTGAATCTCTTTTACTTTTGGCTGGACTTGGGCTGAATATATTTATATTACTAAGATGATGAGGCCCTACCTTTTTACGACTTTAATTTGAATTTTTTGTTTTTCACTGCGTACAACCGGGAATAGTTGTACGTGCCACATTTTGTACGCGTACCACAGTTTGGGAACCACTGCCTTATACCATCCGGCCACTTAGGCGGCCTGGATATTATCAACCGTAATATTAAATAAAAGTAAATTATATATAAAATACACGGGTAGCAGTGATACTCAATACTAACTGGGACATACACTGTTATCCGTCATATTGGATGTAGAATTAACCGGCATATCATATAGGTCTACACAACCAATCGCAATATTAGATACAAGAGTAGGCTGGAACTATTAGTAGGTAGTTTTCTCTTTATAAACTAATTAATTTTCAATTCTATTGTATTTTTTAAAAAATTGGGAAAAATTTGTTTCACCAATTTCATAATGTTTTAAAGTATTAGAACACAGAAAATCGTACCGCACCTGCGCGGACAAATCGTCGAGAGAGCATTCATCCGCACTTTTATGGTGCGGTGCGGTGCGGTGCGGTGTGTGGTTATGCCAACCATCAATCACTGTATTATTAATTATTATTAACACCACGTCTTACTACCCGTTCGGGATATACGCACTTACGTTAATGTGTAATGGTAGGGTGATTGTCGGATGAAATGGAGGACCTACAGTTTAACGTGGGATCCGAACCACGGTGGAGGCCTGGCATTCCACAAATTCACAAGTTTTGATTAATAAACGTTTTGTCAGAGGTGAAGGAAGGGTTTGGAAATCAGATAAATCTGTGCCAGGACCGAGGATTGAGCCCCGGACCCCCAGCACAGAAGTTCGACACCTTACCCCTTGACCACCCGGTCACTGTACCAAGCCTGTGTGGGAGCCTACATTTACACGAGGGTTGGAAAAAACCAGAGTCTTTTTAAAAATTCCCATTCTAGTTGGTTTTTATTTATTTGGGTTTGGGGGGGAGTGGTTATTGGCCTCTTTTTTTATTTGTTAAATTTGAATTTACATTGTATGCTAACTTATTTAACCACTCAACAAAGTAGAGTATTTATTCGGGATTAAGTGAAGCTTTAGCGGGAACACTTTGAACATTATTCTTCCATGGCTTCTGCAAGCGTCCAAGAGCTACGGTGGGTGGCCCCCTTTAGCCCAATGAAGAGAGCAGAAATACTTTTGAGGAGATGCGTATTTTGGAATGATACTCTTCTCGCAATATCAACTTGGCTGAAGCTCTCAGGTTTTAAACAATTCATTTTTACTCGGCCAAACATAATATGTTAGGTATCATTTTACTTAGCCAAACATAATTAATTATGTTAGGTATAATTTACTTAGCCAAACATAATAACTTATGTTAGGTATCATTTTACTTAGCCAAACATAATATGTTAGACATCATTATGATACTTGTTCACAAATCATTCGTGATTGGCTTAGTAGAGTAATTCATTTTTGATTAAAGTATATTTTTTAGTTTAAAAATTATGTTTTATCATTCAATTGTTATTCTTCAGGTCTTATTACCCTCTCTGTTATTCGCATTTGGTTACACTAATGGGGTAGAGATAGGAAAGGTACAATTTTTAGGAAATGTACTCTCATATCTATAGTGGAATAGAGAAATATTATTAGAAAAAAAAAACCCTCCAATTGCACCTGGTTAGGATTCGTCACACGACCACCTGCCTATCAACAAACTAAACTATATGAGCTTGAAGTTTAGAGCGTGGGCCCACTTATTATGTCCAAACGCATTGTCGCTAATTTATTGCTTTATTAATAGGCATCCTCGAATCTTCTAGTCGCCCGAACTCTCGATTCTCTCGAATCCTTAAAGGGCATTCGAGATTCGAAATATAAATTAAACTATATTTTATGAATTTATATTATACATTTTTAATTGGATTTATTTTTATAGTTCTAATATTGATTACTGGTGGTTCAGCCCTAGTATAATTAGTTACTTTGAGAAAAACTCAACAATCAGACCCAAAATAATTAATTTAACACATGAATGTTTTAATGAATGCATTTTAGTAAAGTATTTTAACATTTAGTTACTATTTATATTCTGTTACATTACTAATTCCTTTTATATTCATAATTTTTACAAGATTCGAATTCGAAATTCGGAATTTGAATGTATAATTAATATTCGAACTCGGGTCTACCGATTAGTAAAAATTTTTTCAAATATAATTTTTCTTTTACTTTTCTTAGTGACCTACGTTTATATTTGTAAAACAAAGAACGAATACTTTATTTTTAATTCACATAACTTTATTTTTAAAGTATATTTGATTTAATTAAATAAGCATTTAATAAAAAAAGAGAGAAGCACTAGCTTAAAATTAATTATTTCCCACACATATTTTGCAAGTGGCCCAATAAGATTCAGAAAGTTCCCCCCACAGCCCTATTCAAACCACACGGCCCTGATAAGATTAAAGAGTAGATCTTAGAACCTTGATTTTGAATTATCTATATCATTATCGGGTGGAATACTTTCGTTGATTGGCGAAACATGTCGCAATTACTCCGCCTCACAAAGTTGACGACGTGTTTAGGTGATGTTGGAAAGAACTCGAGAATCTTGATGTTTTGCCACTTCAGTTATTTGTACAACTTTTTATTTATTTTTTTCTTCTCGCACAATACACAAGTCACACAATACTTTGCAAAAGTAGAAACTAACAAGACATTAAAAAAAAAGGTATTAGTGGTGCAATAAAAGGTTTTCTTTTGTTTGTTTTTTTATCGTAGCGTGAGCTTGATTAAGCACCAATCAAGCGAATAAAACTAATTACGTCAGTCCGTGGCCAGTTTCCACCACAATTTAAACTTCGGCCAAAGACAACAATTTATTTTTGTAAGGACTACGTCTTAATTCTCCTCCTCTATCCGTGCACGATTGGGCCACCAACATTCGAACAGTACCATTCTATAATCATTATGAAATGGCGGCCTGGGCACAAGCTGCTAGATATGTAGATAATAGTCTGGTAGGACGTCTTCTCCTGTATTTGTTCTAAGCGATGTCATTTGAAACAGGTCCTCCTTGGTCGACGGTGAAACTCTTTCTTTCTTAACCGAGGCAAATTTTGTGTTTCTCGTAGCTATAAAAGTTAATTATATGATCTACTACATTGAAAAGATTGCTTTGCAAATATGATTGAATCTATTATTTCTGCCATCATTTGGTGGCCTGCACATGATAAATGACATAAAGCAATGAAGCCTATATTTACAAGTGTAGGACTAAGCAAGACTATAGTGGGTTTTTTTTATCGAAAGAGATTAAGAGTCTTTAATGAAAATTCATGTTTTTGATTTATCCCCGTAAAAAATTTCATACTTATATTTCGCTCTTCTTACTACTCCTCAATTTGGACTACTTTTCTCAACTTGAGATTTCAAAGATGTTTGTTGCTGGGGGATGAGGGCCAAGGACTGGGGTGAATTGGGGTGGGGGGCGGGAGGGGTATGAAGCGGGAAGGTTTGTGTATTTCGCGGTTTGCCGAAGGCTTCACAAACCAGATGCCTGGCTGTCTGGTTCCAACAGAGGAAGATGGAATTATGTTTTGACCTCGTCAGTTGAACCCCATCCGAAGCTTTTTGCTAAGATCTTTTCTTCCCTCCCTCCTCACCCTCCTTCTTTTTTCAATCCTTCAACCTTCTACTGCTTCTTCTTCTTCTTCTTCTTCTTCATAACATCCCTTCAAAATTTCTTACTAAAGTCCCTACTGCAGTAGGTTCTTTTTTTTTTTCACCTCCTTTTGCTGCGTCTTGATGAAATTTGATCCAAGCAACGTGGTAGGAGTCGAGAACAAAATGCACCCCAAAAAAATAGGGTGAAAGGGATTCGAGTATTTTAAGAGGAGAGGAAGGGTGTGTCATAGTTTTTATTTTGGTATATTCTGTCGAGACTAGAATGTTTTGCTTTGAATCTAGAACGAAATTGGATATACTGAGTTAGAAACAAGCAATCCTAAATAAATGAGTTGTGTTGTGAAACTAGTGGATATAGAATTATTATTAATTCAGAGTATTTTACACAAACAATTTGATTCTTGTAGAAAGTCCTCTCTATACCTTCCTTATTTATTCAAGATATTATCCCCTTATCCCGTAGGGAAGTATTTGATCAATGTGACGTTGTGTTCTTCGACAGTCAGCTCACTGTTTAATTATGTAGGTCACAAATCAGAAACAACGTCTGGTGATCCACCTCCTACGCTTGCGTTGGTGGCCGGGTTCTCTAAATATCTAGACTTGCATTGGTTGTTGTTGACTGGGAGGCTGGGGTTCGGATACTAGTATGTGTCCAACGGCCACGAGTACTAACGCTATAAACTATTATATCCAACCCTACTATTTTTGATCAAGTTGTGTTGTGAATAATAAACAATAAATAACAGGTACGCACCTTTTAAGGGCTTTAACGGTTACGTGGCACTCACCGCCATGGGACTTGCGATCGATGGGATTTTCATCCGCCAAAAATAACGTCGTGGGATCTGCGTCCACCACATTCAAAATTTGTAAAACCAAGAACGCTTCAATACGGATTATATTTTGAAACGTTATTTTGTTCTGGTGCCTGAAATTGGACCACGGCAATGCACCAACATTTGAAATAACTGATTTCGATCCTTGCTTATCTTCTAACTTAACCTAACCTAACCTAAACTAAATAAGCCTAAGCAAACCAACCTAACCTTAACCCTAGAATTTGACATTATAAGAGTTTATGGAGGAAAACCCAAGAGCTTGGCCTCGCGCAAGAATACAAGGAAGACAAGGACATTGAACTGATACTCAAAATCTGTGGTACCTTGTCCCTGCTTCCGTCTAAGCATGTTGAAGACGGGTGGCTTATCATGGTTAATGTTCCATCCTAGGGAAAAATTGCCGCGGCTGCAAATCCCACTATAGTAAATTATTACGGCTGGACGCAAATCCCACAGAAAAAGGCCTGACCGTGAATCCCACAGACGCATGTCCCACGCCCCCGCTTTAACATCCTTTACCCCAAAAATAGAGTTGATAAGTTAAGTTAGTGTTCTTCCTCAATGCCTAGGATAGTAGCTTGTTGGAGTCTTATAAAACTCATATAAATTGCTTCAAGAGAGATTTAATGCTAAACATAATTCCTTCTATCTCCTGTTGAAGGGCTCCTAAGATACGTCAACTGGATCATATTAACGTCTTAACTCAGCGAATATACTCAGCACAAGACTTTGCAGTATTTATAGGGACCATATTAGTATATATAATTATTAGTAAACGGGTCCCAGTTAGTGAGCTCTTATTGATGCTTGTTACAATGATTGAATTTAGCGGCTGCGTAGAGCAATGTACAATCACGCTTAAGCGGCCTTCAACTCGGAACTTGATTTTATCAATCCCAGTCTACCCCAAGTACATTTTCACTTAAACATGTATTTTTTATAAGCAAGAATATTAAAACATAATTGGTTTTGGACTTGACGAATTGATAATGTAATTGTTTTTCATATTACTTTTACTAATCCTAAATATTAATAAATTTATTTTATATTTAATGGCTAGAGTATTTTGAAAATGTTTTGTAATATACTTTTTCTTAGCACCACGTCTTGCTAATCTTTTGGAATGTACGCATAGTACTAACTACACTGATATGTAAGGAATGAAGAAGGTTGAGTTTGGAAGAAGTGTACTATCATTTTCATGGAAGGAGTTTGTAAAATCATTTACCACTCTTTGAGTACCTCGTCCATAATTCTAGCCTCCGTCTCCCCGTCCTCACTAGGCTCCAGTAGTTTCATCATAATACATACTTAAACAAATGTTTTCCTTGGAAATATAACACTTGCCTTTAGTTTGTGCGTTACAGGGTTAATACGCAACTAGAGAATTTGATGTGACGTAGACAAGACAGAGAGGAGGCTTTTATATATTATATTTGCAAACATTGTTTGATGATGAAGCGTGAAACAAACTGTAAACTATTAGATCTATTCACTTAATTCGGTTTTGTGCAGATTATTTTTACTGAACAATTATTGAATGGCAAGAATTGAATAGAAAACAGCGCATATACAAACGAGGTTTTATTTGTACTTTTTCGTAAGAATGCTGATAACATGTATATTTTAGGTTCGGTAAACCTGAAATTTAAAAGATTTACAAAGTGTATCAACCCTGAGTCTTTCTCTCTTTGTTAAAAATGAAGGTATGAATAAAATACATCCTCAATGTATCTATTCGAATAAACTTTTGTGGAGTCCATTACATGAAACATACAACTGGTCAAACAACTTCCCGTGTAACTGCTCTCTACCATGATATTATCTTCACACTGTTATATCTATAGAGCCACTCTCTACCATATTATTATCTTCACACTGCTATATCTATAAAGCCACTCTCTACCATATTATCTTCACACTGCTATATCTATAGAGCCATTCTCTACCATGATATTATCTTCACACTGCTATATCTATAGAGCCACTCTCTACCATGATATTTCCTCGCAGCTGAGGAGACCTCGGCTATCTTAAGTGGATGACCCAATACCCAGTCCAGGCCCAGCATCGCTTTCATCTGTTTGATTACTGGCAATTAAATGGAAGGAGGACCCCTCGATCTTCTCGAACAAACATGGCACCAATTTAATCGTTTCCTACTCGGGCTCTTCCCGTCTTTGTTAATTGTAACCCTTTGTACTGAAAGAGCTGGAGAATATACGGTATTTAATTTTTAATTGACTTGCGGGTATTCTTTTAACCAATAATGAGATCCCTTGTGGAATCATACACTGATTATTTTTTTCGTTTCGATTTTTTCACCGTATTTTTCTTTTACATTTGTTTTTTTAATTTATTGAAGGCCTTCAAAGTGAGAACTATTTTTATTTGTAAAACAATATGAACAGATAATGATTTTTAACTTGTATCAAGGTTGTAACCCGTACTGGCGGGTGGCACGTCTTTGTTTGCTGATGACGAGGAGGTCAAGTTTCAAATACAGATCGGGTGTAGAGAGTGGTTTACCTGAAGGTTCTCCCTTCACGCAAATTAGAGTAGATTTTCTCTAAATCATTCCTACCTCACTAGCGTAATTATTATAAATGCTTTTACACCGGACGGGTATTGAGAAATGGTGGCAAATAAAATAATTATAAGCTCGCGGCACTATTCTGTTTAGTTATCATGTTCGTGAAGTTAATTTGTGATTGTACTCTGAGAAAATATACTGGGGAGGGGGGGAATCCACTATTTCTTACTTTTTTTAAAGACATTTAATATTTTTTTCTAAATTTTTTAATCGCTAGCTAGTTTATCATCGAACTGAAGCTGATGTGGAAATAACAAGAGTGTATGTCCGTACTTTAGTAGTTTTAACAAAAAAAAAATGTGTTTAGCAAACTAAATCGAGTATCACTTCGGTTGATCTGTTTCGTTTAGTTTTCAACATAACGTAATCTAGTCGTCACCATCCTGACATTTGAGCAGAATTTATTTATATTTATTTAAAAGGTTCCGCTCAAATATCAGGAGGCTTATGATAATTATTCAAGAACTTTCTAGATTACTATGTGCGGAGGGTTAAACTAAACAAACTATTGAAGCAGCATCTTATTTTATTTGACAAAAAAAAATAATGTTATGAAAACTACCAAAACAACATTCATTTCCCACCTCACCCTAAACGCCTATTTTATTTTATCACCAGACATAACAAATTTTGCCCGAACTACGACCAATCTATTATCAATAAATCTTTGAATTTTCAAACCTATGTACTTGAAAACCATTTCATGGTTTCACAATAACCAATACAAGCACATTCACACCAGACCTCATGGGTTAACAGTGCTGTACACTACGCAAGGGTAAGGGATGCTCATTTCCCGGCAAATCCTAGCGGGGTTGGTCAAATAATAATGAGAGAGATCAAAAAATAGCCTGGTTTATTTCTTTCTTACCATTCATTGTCCTCCGCAGGGGTGATGTGGTAATAATCGGCGTCTTGCTGAGAGCAATAACACTATGTAAAGGCCTTTTTTTTTAACATAAAAAAGGGCAAATCACAAAAGCCGAAAGTAAAAAAGAAAACAAATAGAAATAAAAAAAAAGTGGCTAAAAACGGATTACTCAATTTATTATTATTACAGCTATTATTATTACTTGTTGTCTTGTGTAAAAGAGGGGTACTGTTGATCCTATATATTTGGGACAATACTGTAGCACTCCTGGATCTCATGGCTCCTCTGTAGGGGTGGGGGTTTGAGCCCCCCCCCAAGGGAATTTCTAACCCCCCCCCTCACCCTTATCCCTGCTATTTCCCCCATAGGAACACTTCCTTGTCTCTCTCTCTTTTTTTTTTGCCACAATTCCCTGTAGTGTCTCTTTCCCCCTTCCTTATGGACACGGCATGCAGGCATCGTGTTACGGCAGTTCTTACATTTGCTATAGGCCCTATTGAAATGAATGAAAGAACAGAAGCTCCCCCTAAA
>CABFWB010000033.1:161799-192766 GCA_902151455.1 Timema bartmani
CCCAAGGACGAATCTTTTGTCCCCGTTGTAAACTAGAAAGGGCCGAAGTCTGAACCTCAAGACTCCTAATCACCTCTTCCTTCTTTGTTCACCTGCAAACATAACTGAGAGTTTGTGCGTTTCCTTACTTTGGGAGGTATAGATATGCCTTTTTTTCATTTTTTCCTCTTTGAAATACCAGAAAAAGTTCCTTTTCAACTAAGTTTTGACCTCCTTAATGTATAACGGAACTGTACTTTTAGTGTAGTCTTGTCAAGTTTTGTCATTCTTTCAAGCTGGTGACATTGTCAAACTGGACAATAGACACAAGGAAGGTAGCGTGTGTACTCTGTAAGCCATGTTTGTAGACTTGCAGAGCTTGAATTAGGGTTTATAAAGAAACTAAGGGTTGTTTCATCACAACTGTCTCTGTTGCTATCATAATCAAAAAGAGCTAGGCTTATTTTTGGCTTCTGTGCGCGCGGCAAACATTGAATGTATCTTTTCAGCTTTTTATAAGCAAAACAAGTTTAGTAATATTGAAACTTATGCCTTTATTCATGAATTAAATAGAACAATATCCAGTATATTTTGATGGACTTTCATTTTGACTACCTGTTACAAACTAATAAAAAGTAATCTAAAGAACTTACACTATTAAAATAGTTGTCCAAGGCTACCGATAAAATTGCTCCAGATAAAATTGCTTTCAGAAGCATTTAACCCTAATATTAATAACGTTTCTTGGACTCCAGTGATCTATGCCCCTTTGTAACAACCGAGAAATAGTTCATTTTATGTTTAGTACCATTGGTGGTGAATGGGTGGGGCTGGAATTATTCACTTTTGAAGAGGGCAAACATTGGTATACTGGCTTGCAGTTCTAGAAAACGACATTCCTGCCTAATATGTGGTCTGGCAATGAAACTGTTTCAGTCTTAACAAACTTGTACGATACATTTTATTTTAATATCATTTCATAATTCATAAAACCATGATTTGGCTTGCCAATAGGTGGGGAATGAGGTTTGATCCCCGACCTAAGGAATAAAGAGCGTTGGGGGTTGGGGTTCTTTCAATATTGTGCGTTCTCATCCTCTATCAAAAATAGTGTTTTACTTGAAATTCACTCTTCTCATTCCATCTAGTTGAAAATATATCAGCCCATTGGCATTAAATAAAACCAGAAGTATTGTTTACATCGTCATACTACTCCAGGATATTCCAATATTTACACTACTAGGATAAGGAAGGTTTAATTTAGAGTAATTATACCCGAATTTGCGTAGAGGAGGGCGATAACACATTTAAAAAGCAACCTTTAGTACACCTGGCTGGGATTTTATCTCCAACCTCACCATCACTCACAAACAAGCCAGACGAGACTAGCGCCTTATTCTTTATTCCGGTAAAGGTAACTTTTAAAAAAACAAGTCAAAATACACCAAATGTTGATAAAGGACCTATGAATAAATTATGTGTGCCCTATTTACTTTTGAGCCATTAGCAGGTACTATCTTGACAATATGTTAAAAGTGAGAATTAATTTCTCAAACTTTATCTTGACCCAAAATGCGAGATTATCAGAGAAATGTCCATGCAGCTTTAACTCAAAAAGAGAATGATAAATTTGGTAGATTCTGGCTATCTACTATCTGGCTTGACAGGAATACTTTGTAAAATGCAGTTTAACCTTGTGTGTTTGTTTAGGGCCTTCATAACTGTATCAAAGGGGAATAGGAAGGAGGTAGACTAGAGGAGATTCATAAGCATTATCTGGGAGGGAGCTTGGAATAAACCCATTAAAAAACTTCACAGGGAAAACCTACCACCAGGTTCACCAGGTGCTCAAACCGGGCCCGGTACCAGAGGCAAAGCGCGGTTCTCTCTTTGTCATATTCATCTTCAGTAGCAGTGAAACCTTATTTAAAGTCTGTTCAGCGTAGGAATTGTTTTCTGAAAGGCTTTTTTCCTTGCCAGAAATGTATTATATAGTAGGATATTGGTAGGAAAAAGACCTTTCAGAGAGTAATTCCTACCGTGATTGGAGTATATCTAGGGGCATTTAGAGGGAAAAAAAGTATTTGAGTGACCTATGGATACTTCACCATCAAATTTTTAGAAAATATTTACTATGTCCATCTGGATTTTTTTTAATTAGATTTTTCTCTAATTTATTTAAAATGATCCTTTAACATCACAATTTTGAAATTTAAATGCCCCTAGATGTTATTTAGGTTAGTGTTTGTTTAGAATCAGATGCCTATTATAGAAGCTAGTTTAAGTATGTAGTCTTCCCCCGGCAAATATTTTAAAATTGGATGACTCTAGAGGCTATTTGGAGTGTTCTTGCTGGAAAATATTTCGAACGTTAAATGACTCTTGACACTATTTAGAGTGGGCCCCATCCAGCAAATTTTGAAAAAATTGGATGATCACGGAAGATATATAGAATAATCTTTCTCTGGCAATTTTGATGAGTGGATATTTCTGAAATCTATTTAGAGTTATCGCCTTCCAATTATTATTTTTTTTTTAAATTTGATTTCTCTAGAGGTTATTTAGAGCTTGATACAAAACTATATTTCAGTTTTACTCTCTAGAATATCTATCAAAGGGGAATGGGGTAAATATAAAGGAGGATAAGTTTATTCCAGTCGAGGGGGGCGGACAAGTTATTTCCAGAGGGTGAATGCACCCCCCAGTCCCTACACCAATTCTTGACTTTATTTTGGATTATCTATTAAGCACTATGGTGTCACTTTTACAAGAGAAAAGCAATTAACAAAAATTAATCCGTAGCTTAACTGAACACTGAAATTTTACGCATATGATGAAGTAGGCCCTATTTAGATATAACTTTATTTACTGCTCAACACTCTTCATGTGCCAAATCTAGTTTCAGTACAAAAATAATAGACTCCGTGAAATTCCCAAACACTCAAAAGGATGGACGAGCCAGTAGGTTCCTCCGTAGGGAACCCGATTTGGTGGGCTGGGCATGCAATCTACTTTAGTATGGATACGCATGTTATTACTTATCATACATGTTTTATTTTGTATTTTTTATCTTCTTCATTTTTATCAAAATTAAGTATTTTATTCGTGTAGCCAACTCGTCATGCTCGTAATATACTTGTTTACTGATATTGGGGAGGTAAGGGTTCAAATCCCACCCCGGTGCAGCAAGGGAGGTTTTACTTCAATAGTTTACCCTTTTTTTCGGTGAGTACATTTATTCTAAATGTAACCTACCACCAGTTTTAATGTGTTGATGGGAGGGTTGATTAGAGTCTAGGCCAGGAGCAGTGTTAGGTGGGCCCGCCACGAGGAGGAGGGACTATTGGTACCATGGCACTGGGCCCAGGCCCGCAACGAGGAGGGGGGACTATTGGTACCATGGCACTGGCTGGGCCCAGGCCCGCCACGAGGAGGGGGGACTATTGGTACCATGGCACTGGGCCCAGGCCCGCCACGAGGAGGACTATTGGTACCATGGCACTGGGCCCAGGCCCATCATGAGGGAGGACTATTGGTACCATGGCACTGGGCCCGGGCCCACCACACTAGGGGGGGGGACTATTGGTACCATGGCACCATGGCACTGGGCCCGGGCCCACCATGAGGAAGGACTATTGGTACCATGGCACTGGGCCCAGGATTTCTAGGAGCCCGGGCCCGAAAGACAGATTCATAAATATATATGTAGTGAACACTCTTAATAGCGGGCACTCTCGGAGATAAAACAAAAGTCTGTTGTGTTAACAAATTTTGATTTTTTAAATCATACTTTTTGTACTCACTTTAGCCTAACCTCTATGAACCATACATTTCTAATATTAAGTACATCAATCTAATTACTGCACTATATAGTATTGTATGCCGTATAAATATGACTAATAAATAAATACTGTACGTAGCTTACTGTAGATTGGATAGTACACAGAACAATACGCAAATAAAATTAAATATGAACAGTGGCCCCTCTGTACTGTATGTGCGCATGGACACAGACAACTTATGGAACGACCTGCTTCGGTGGCCGCATGGTCCAAGGCACTACTTTCACAGTAGACTAGACTGCTGATGACAGGGAGATCGTGGTTTGAATCTCGGTCAGTTGTACTGAAGATGGGTTTTCCCAAAATGGTTTTCCATTCTACCTGCATGCAAATAGGGTACACTTCCTATAAATATAACCTTCCTCATCCCTAAAACTATTGGCGTAATTAGTACATAAACGTATAAACCGAATGGGTACTAAGACGTGGTACTAAAAAAAATAAGCTGCTGGAACATCCTCAGCTGATGAATTTGAAGGGTTGGGAGGCGTGACCTTGAAGTGACATAGATAGTTCCACGTAGGCTATTCTAGAAATTTTTCTTAGAAAGGGAAGGCAGGAAAGCTTTCACTCGATCGTGACAATGGCATTCATAATATTCCTATAGTCACATTATATAAAGTATAAATGAAATATTTTTTTTCTGTTCACCTGTTTGGAGATTGTTATACATAATTATGCATGTCCGTTTCCGTTATTGGGAGTTTGTTTCACCGTAAGAGTCCATGTTATTTTGCCTGAGAAATTTAAACTGTCCGTTATAAAGAATAATCTACTAATCAGAGGTATATGTTAAGGGGATATTTCACTGTCTATCTATATCTATATAATAATATAATAATACATATGGCAGGAAATAACATCACACACAATTATTGTCACTTTCACCTCAAAATGCTACATTTTTATCTTTACGAATTCGGAGTGTAGGAATTTTTTGGCTAGCCAATCCGATTACTTGTAGCAGGCCAGATATATTCATTAAAATGAATTACTAACCACTAATTAAATAATCGAAAAGTAAATTATTTAACATAGTACAAACTACGTCACGAAATGTCATCCTCGTAGTTTATCGAATGTTAAAATTTTTTGAATTCATTGAACGATATTGTGCAAATACAAATGTTATCAAAGTAAAAACTAATATATTTCTGAAGTTAAGTTATTAAATTGTGTAACAAGGCTCAAGCCACCGATGCGGACGAGGGAAATATAAATACTAAATACTCCCCTAACCCCCATTCTCTTAAAAAAATCGTTGATCTGTTTCGGTGTTTCTCAAACTGTTGTACACATACCTCAAGGTGTACGTGGGGAGGGGAGGGAGTTTTCAGGGGTACCTGGCCTTTCACTGAGGTTTTTTAGTTATAAAATTTGTTTTAATAATAATAGGTCATATAGAAAATTGGACGCAGATTATGTCATGATGTCATGGACCTTTTTTATTTTAAGTTTTTCTTTCCTTCTATTTTTTTGAACACCACGTCTTAGTAATACCTTTTCAAGCTATACTTGTATGTATTAATTCCGCAGATGAGTTAGTGATAAGGTGGGTTGGATTTGGAAGAAGTGTTCCCACATTTGCGTGGGGGGAGGGTGAAAAAACATTTTGGGAAAACTCAGTACACCTGACAGGGATTCGAACCCCGATCTTCCTGTGATCGGTATTATAACCTATGGCAAGAGTGACGTCTTATACCATGTGGCCACTGCATCTGCATCCATCCCATTTTTATTTAGCTAACTAGTAAAATTGTATCAAGATTAGAGTGACCCTTTTTCTTAAAGGATAGCATATATCTGTTTATTTATGAAGCGCTGAAAACGCTGATCAAATGTATAAAAGGTAAAATCTCGATCACATTGCTGCGAGAGTGGCGAGGGGCACTTTTCCTCCTTGGGGAAGCTAGTAATTTACTTTCGAATTGTCTGTATTTATAGGTTTTTTTAGGCACGTATTACTTAGTCATATACGATACATACAATACATAAATCAAACGTAGCATCAATACATTCGAGTGTCTTCAGAAACCACACGTTTGAAATTAACCATCGCACAGCCAGTAATTTACTCGCGAGTTATAATTTTCCTATCAGATCAATAAAATTATGTTATCACCCTTTAAATACACGAGTGCAACTGACATATTTTAATGGGGGGAAATAAAACTAAACACATTTACTATCTCATTTACGTTGTTTAATATTTTCTGAGCTCCCCATCTACGTTGATGACCTGGTGGGTGATTCAAGCCTTGAAGTCTTGAGGCATTCTCTTTCTAACCTGACGCCTTAAATCGTGTGACCACTGGTGTGGTTAAGGTTTAATTTAACTTCTGCTATGGCCTTAAGTAGTTTATTATTTTCGAATGGGCTCATTTTATTACCTAATCATATTTTTTTACTATGACAGACAAATTGTTTTAACGTTTTCCTGGGGTGGGGTGGTTGTGTTTGCCATTCATATTGGGACTCAAATCACGGCCGGATGTACTAAGGGTGGTTTTTATTAAATGGTTTTCTACTCTTTCTTCACGCAAATGTGGGTACACTTCCTTCAAATTCAACATTACTGGTCCCTAATACAATACGATAATTATTATATCTATATAAATATAAGCAACCTTAATACTTGTGTTCTTTGGAAGTTAAATTTTGGGTAATGGTCGTTTTTGGAAAGCTAAGATAAATTACATAGAATAAGTTTTTTGGTTTCAGTAAACTAATATTTTTTTCAAACAATTTACTTTCAGTCAAATAAAAAGCATTTTTTATGCGTTGTACTGCGTCTTACTACCCATTCGGGCTATAGGCTTGGTGATTAACAACCATAGTAGCACTGTGTGCTATGTCTTCCAAAAATTAGGTTAGTTTATAGTCGTGTGCTGATATAATCAGTTCGAATAGAAAGTCTACTTTAAATATCCCTAATAAAAAAACAAAACAATTTTGTTGATTTAGGTTGATGTCCTAAAAACTAGTACTACATTATTAAAAAAAACTTGATCATTTAATTTTACGTTTCAGGCTCTTTATTATAGTTCTGATTAACTAGGTTCGGTGGTCTACAAAATGAAATGTTACACTGAATTAACAGTCTGTCCCATTAACTCGCATGTTTCTATTAATTAATTTCTGTTAAAATCATTTTTAATCCTCATAAATATATTGAACAGTGCGTTTATTTGAATCAATTTCATCCGATCGGCTTTTGTTTGACATCATAGTTGATTATGTATGTTATTTGTACACAACAAACATTTAGAAACTGTTTGTTAAAAAGCCATTGTCATGGAAGGTAATTATCTATGGAGCTTTATATAGTAGATAATCTATTTCATAGGGCTATACTATATATCATATGGGGCATTTTAAAACATTTATAGTTCGTTTAATTAGAAAGGTAGCAGTCTTGCTGTCTTACCTCGATAGATTACATTATGGAATGGTGTGGCTAGTCAAGATAGAACTGCTACCTTTCACTGCAAACAATTTGTACAGATTAAAGGGCAGATGTCGTACCCCAATTTGGTTTAACGTTTCATTTATACGTAATCAGAGAGGTCAATTTAGGTGAGAGATTAGCATGTTTGAACGACTCTGGGGGCCGAGGCTTGATCTCTAATGAATGCACTGTAATGGATCTTCCTTTTAAAATATTGTTCAATCTTCTTGGTATATTCTTTTATTAAATACTTCCTGTTCGGATTATAAGCTTATACCTGATGGTCTAGGGGTAAGGTAGTCGGACTTCTGTGCTGGGGGTCCGGGGTTCAATCCTCGGTCCCGGTACAGATTTATTTGATCGCCAAACCCTTCCTTCACCTCTGACAAGACGTGTATTAAATCACAACTTGTGAATATGTGGAAGGCCAGGCCTCCACCGTGGTTCAGATCCTACGTTAAACTGTAGGTCCTCCATTTCAATAATAATAATAATAATAATAATAATAATAATAATAAAAGTAATAATAATAGTAATAATAATATACGCTTAAGTACTAATTACACTAATGGGTTAGGGATTGGGAAGGTTGAATATAGAGGAAGTGAATCCGCATTTGCGTTGAGGGAGAGTGGAAAACCATATAGGAAAAACCACCCCCAGTTCACCCGAGCGAGATTCGAAACTCGATCTCCCCGTCCTCAGCAGTCCAGCTCAACATGAAATAGCGCGTTAGCTAACTACGCTATTTTATCCTAACTATTTAATTTACCAACACACATCCACTGAAATGTTTGTTTTTAATACACACACATAGCTAAAAATCTATTAAACAAAATGTTTCCTCAAGTTTTTGTGCGTTTGAATGTACCTAGGAGCCTCAAGACTCCACGTAATGTGATACCAACAGTGTTATTATCGCTCCAAGTTGGTAACTAAATTAATCCCATCAGGCGGCGAGTTAGCAATCGTGGGAATCGTTCTAGTTAACCTCCTGGAGAGGTTTTTGGAGCAGAGTGGGCGTAATTGGTAAAGGGAGGGATGGGGAGAGGGAATAAGTTGTATGGGTGGAGGAAGCACATGTGATATATAATTCCCTTCAAAGTGGGCTTCGATTCCCATCGACAGCTGATACCTTTTCGCTAAGCTTTGATAAAGGGATGGGGAAGGGGGGGGGATTTGGAATTGGTGGCGTGTGTAGTTTTCGGAAGTTAGTAGCTATGGGAAAAAAGCTTTCCAGTCCACAGAATTCTATCTTTCAGAAATTAATGGAACGGATTATTTGAGATCCATACAACGGTGTGGGCTATACACATCTTTTAAGTTACTAGAATATAGTCTTATGGGTCTATAGTTCAATTCCTAGGAAATACAATAATCACTCATTGATAAACTTTTTTTTTTTTCTAATTTATAATATATGTTGCTTACAAAGAAGTTAGTGTAAACCAGTAGACTAGTATACACTTATTAAACTCTCATTAAAAACTTGTTATATACTAAATAAATGTTAAGTAAAAGACATCGGGGATAAGATTAAAATATAAGTTGGATCTTCTAATGAGGAACCTTGGTACTTCCTATGGAAGACAAATATAATAAACTAAATCTAATCTTTTCTACACAATACTAGAACGATTAGATTAACAGGATAAATGTTGACAGCCATATTGGTTGGTCTACACTATGCGTACATAACATTTAAGCACCGAGGACCACTTTTACTTTAACAGAGCAATGGTGGGCTTCAATCTCCCACCCCCCTCCCCCTCAACACCTTGTCAACCACCCACCTAAATTTTCCCCCTTACCCTGATTTTACCAATAGTTCTATAAATCATAGTGAAGAATGGTGCTTGAAAAGCGTATTTATGAGACGTTTTAAAAACTTACACAGCTACGTTTAAACTAGCTCTTGCAAGCTTATTTTTAGGTTGTGCCTCATTAAACATTTAGTTCACGGAAGCAATAGTATTAAATAACAAAATCGAAATTTTAATTTGTAAAGAAACTCTTAAAAATAACCCACACAAATGCACTAAAATTATTTATTTAAGAACGCACATGTTTACTAAAGAGAAAACATAAATAGGCACTTTTTTAAAAAATTAATTTGTCAATATAATGTTCAATGTTGGGAAAGTAATTCGAAAGTTTCCTTCCAAAAGTTAGTCAGTAACATGGGAACGACTTCTTAATTTGATGTGTTTCATCAAAGAAAATGACTTGTCATATAATTAGTTGCTTACGAATAATGTTTCCGTTTTTAGAAAATGATTGTTCAATGCTTCTATTTCCCAAGGAATTTTTTTTTATAAACTCTAGTAGAAAAATTTTAATTCAGAGCTACATTGAAAATTAATTAGATATATCTAGAAATCGGGTGATTCAAAACCCATAAATTCTATGTTCTGGGTGGATTTCCTAACACAATTGTAAATTATGTCATCCTCTCTTGGGCCAATAAGGTGAGGTCAAGGGCCCGCACGCCACGAGTTGTGTACAGTTGACATAGTGTTTGAACCAAAGTAATAGCCTATTATAGAATAATAAGCTCTAATTTTATAACCAAGTACGTTAGTAAAATAAATTTTAATTAATCAAATCTAACTAAACTAAATTGATAAACTATCTTTGTTCGAATCGATCAAGTTAAGGTGTTGGTGTTTTTTTTAGCTCGCGTCTTACTAACCGTTCGGGTTATAAGATTATGCCTTGATATTGGTTTTAGGTATGAGGAAGGCTCTATTCAGAGGAAGTATACCCTCATTCGACTGGAGGGAAAGTAGAAAGCCACTTTAGAAAAAGCACCATCAGTAGGCCTACACCCGACCAAGATTAGAATCGGGACTCTACATTTAAAGAGCAACGTTCTTCTTCAGCTTCCCTCAGTGATTTTAGAATGGCTGATCCCAAAATTACTGAGGAAAAAATGGTCACATTATTTTATCCACACAAAGTACTAGGGGGGTTCTCATTTCAGATCTGCAATATTTAATAATTTAACTCCCCATTCCAACGTGAATTCATCGTGGAAGGCATAAATACATAAAGTCTGTTCAGCGTATGAATTGTTTTCTGAAAGGCCTTTTTCCCTACCAGAAAGCTACTATATAGTAGGATATTAGTAAGAAAAAAGACCTTTCAGACAGTAATTCCCCCCATGAATGGAGTATATACGAGTAACATTAGGGTAGCCAAAATGGACAGAAGGTCACTCAATATTTTGACTTACACCTCTCAAAATTGACAGTTGCTGCCAATCATTATAGCTGCTTAAGTCATGGCTTGGCACACACGAACGAATTCTTGACAGTAGATTTTGTAACTTTTCGAAAGGTATAAAATTCTTTATATTACGATCCAAGTATATCTTTGAGGGATATTATTTTACAAGCTAGGTTGTAAAATTTTTTTGGAACATTGTTAAGTAAACATCAGAAATCATTGTCTTTTCCCCCCTCCTATTCCCCCTTACCTATTTCCTTTGTTCTTTTTTCGTTGGTTTGTTTGTATGAAAGGTGCATTTCAGTTGGAATAACCTTGCTCTAAATACTCTTTGCTACGGCCCCCTGGGTAGAAACTTTTGACAATAAACTAACAGCTTCAGTTATTACTTCTCATTGCTTGCCACTGATTATCAGCTTTCTTCTTTACCTCCCGTGGAGAGCTTTATCTTACCTCTCTACCCTACCCACCTTCCTCGTCGAATCATCTACTAAACCTGTATGCTGAAGGGCAAAACTTTTTACAGGTAGGTACAGGTTTTGAGAAATGCATAAACTAATTATGGAATTAATTCATTTATCATATTAAATTAGTATGAATTATTTTTTATTTTTCAATTTAATGTGAAGATGAGTTCGTTCTGTCTCCCCCGAAAAGTTAATATCTTGTGATACTATCTATAACTAGGATACAGTGCAAGTATGTCTTAGAACTGGGTCATTGTCCAGGCGTGGGATTATACAAAGGTTCTCTATTGGACTATCGGTTTGTAACTCTTACTTAACACATTTTTTGAATTATTTAGTTTGCTTACGAATTCACTGTGTGTGTACAAACTATTCATACAAAAACTAATATTATGGTATCTGACTAAAACACGCTGTCAAAATAGAGGTATAATCTGAACTTGTGTTAAAAGTTGAAATTTATTTTGAAGATTTATCTATAATTTTTATATTAATACATAATACTTTGAACTCTTGCCTGTTGCTGATAATAAAAAAAGAGTGTCATAGCATAAATAATTGGTTGTTAAATAGTAAAAGCAAATATAAGCTACATGGTAGGCTGTAGCAATTTAAAATTAGTTATTGATTTGATCCACTATTTCTATGCACCATATTATTATTTTTTCTACTTTTCTAGAGAACAAAGTTTCAAGACCTTCTGGAATGCCAAATTTTAGATTTCTAGGATGTTTAGAAATGTTCGAAAAACTCATGTGGACAGACATATATCAAAACTAGATCAAATAAGGTTATCTAACAACTGGTTGCACTCTTTGTATTATTTATTATTGTACAATATCAATATTGCCACGACAATCCCAAACCAAATTTGTAAATCAATACATTTTAAAAATCATCTTTGATATGAAACATTAATCATACCACAAACTGAGTGCAAAAAAGAACGCGGTATCTGCCTATGAGCTATCATAAGAAATGGATAAATACATTATATACATTGTTACAAAAACAGCTCTTGAAAATTTAACAAAGAGCATAAATGAATTAATAGGTTGTTAAAAAGACGGGTTTGTTCGTGCAATAAACTGCCAAATTCAATTTTCTACCCACAAAAAAAGTGCTATTTTTTCTAATAGTTTGTGAAATTTTGAGCCCCATAGTTCTTGGATCTAATTTTCAAATTGAAAATTGAAAATATTTTATGATTATCAATTTTGAAGTTAAAAATTTTTTTTCATTGTGTTTGGTGGCTTTTATACCTGTCTGATAGCTTTCAATCTTATACTACAGTGAAAAATAGTTTTTTTTACATAAGTTTTGAAAATCTTTAAATCCTCCACTCCACCAACCTTTAAATTTCAAATATATAAGAAAGTGTAAGTTATAATATTGTTAAAGAAACACGATCTGCCTACTAATGTTAATATAAAACAACCAGCAAAAAATATATTTTCTTTTTGTATTTAAGATTGAAATATATTCTGTAACTATTCTTTAAATAGCAGTTGATTTGGCAATCACGTAATACAGAGAAAATATCTACATTTATTAGGAGAATACGATGATTGATCTTATGATTGAAGACAAAATATTTGGATAAAAAAATCAATTCTATTTGATTTGAATTGAAAAATTCTAGCCTATTCGGTACATGACTGAGAAACAAACTTTTTTATTTTTTATTTTACTAGTTTTATTTTTGTATAATATTTGTTTCCAATTCAAAACACTCGCTGCCCAGAAGATATAATTGGTTTGTTGATCTCTCCAAACCCCTCGTTACCAAGGCGACTTACAAAAAAACATTTATATATAAATTAATATACATGACTTGTTACAAACTTAAAACGCAAATGTAACAACACCAACAGTTTTTTCGACTCTGCTTGGCTCGCTGATGAGATAACGTGATGATGAGTAGCTTTCCTTTTATTCTTAAAAATAAGGAGTACAATATAAGTCGTTCCATCTTGATCCTATGAGTACTTTTTGAGTTTACTAGCAAGAAACAGACAGACATGAAACTGAATGTACCGAGAGAACTAAAGAGTTTTTTTTTTACAATATGTATGGATAGCAATCAATATTTAAAATATTTTGAAATAATCACATGGGGAACTCCCCTGACCCATTCAAAAAATTTTCTTTTTCAAAAATGGCCCTTGACCTTGAAATCAGGAACAGTCACCAAACGGTCGTGCTTATTCTACAGACTACATAATTTTAAAAAAACATCATGCATTGCGACCCAGCTCTTGTTTAAATTAGGCCTACCACCATATTTCCAAATAGGCCAACATTTACATCTACATTTGCATGTAAATACGGTGAGACAGTGTGAGTATTTATTCATTCATTCATTCATACCGTCCTTCTGGTGGTTGGATTCTGATTGTCCCAGATTCTTACCATATCTTTAATTCTAAACTACTTTTGGAAATTGATTCAAGTATATAAAATAAATAAGTAATAATAAATGAACAAATAAGTTGTCTTGCTTGAATTTAACTCCACGCACGTTTCATTAGCACATTAACTATAAACGAACACACCAAAGATGTATAATTAAATATCAAAAAGCAGATAATAGGGATCATTGCTATGGCATGGAAATGCGTTGCTTTGTTTTATGGGAACTGTTTATTTCATCGATGTATTTTTCTAGATTTAATGTGTGCATTGCTTTTACGGATGCGATGGACTTTCAGGACGTGATGTGTTTTTGACAGTTTCTTTCATCCATTCAGTACTGCATTTGCGTCGTTTCCTTTAATCCATTTGGCTCTGTATCTGCTTTGTTTCCTTTCCTTTGTTGACGTAGTCTTAAGACATTAGAATCGTAATAGAGTGGATTTCTGGCTATTTGAAGGTCAAGCTTCGAGTCTCATCTAGGTGCACTTTATTGTGGGTTCATAATTGTTAATTTTCAATATGGTATTAATTGGCATCCCTCTTACACACTAATTTGGGTGCCAAGCCCTCAAACAACTCTCACCATCCTTGCTCCTTGGATTAGTCCGTCAGTAGCCTTGG
Organism: Timema bartmani; assembly: GCA_902151455.1. Taxonomy (NCBI): domain Eukaryota; kingdom Metazoa; phylum Arthropoda; class Insecta; order Phasmatodea; family Timematidae; genus Timema; species Timema bartmani. The sequence goes on from CABFWB010000033.1 coordinate 175,800, forward strand.
CTTTAAACGTACTAACCATAAAGCTAGGGGAAAGTTTTAGGATCGATACTAGGCATGACTATATATATATATCTATAGATGTATAGATATCTCGATACTAGGCATGACTTTATATATATGTATATATATATATATACATATAGAGAGAGAGAGAGGTGTAAGCTGGGTGATGTGCATTCCAGATTAAGGTTTATTAATAATAATAATAATAATAATAATAATATTTAGCACCGCGTCTTACTACCCGTTCGGGTTATACGCTTAAGTACTAATTACTCTAATGGATTAGGAATTGTGAGGGTTGAATTTAGAGGAAGTGAACCCGCATTTGCGTGGAGGGGGGGGTGGAAAACAATTTAGGAAACACCACCCCCAGTTCACCCGACCGAGATTCGAATCTCGATCTCCCCGTCCTCGCGGTCGAGCTCAACACGACTAGCGCGTTAGCCAACTACGCCACCGAGGCGGGTATTAAGGTTTATTTGTAAGGTTGGTGGGAAATAACAGTTAAGTTCAGAAAGTGCCCAAGAATAACGTTGCAAAAAATCAAATACTTTCCTTGGCTCGAGGAAGGTAATTTTATGGGGCTAGTCAGCGTCTTAAGCACGTATCGGTATCTACCATGGGTAAGGCCCATGCATATTATCAAATTTGTTTGTAATTACTATTTTCTGTGTGGTAAATGCTCATGATGCTTAAAATGTATTTTTTATGGATAGATATTTCAAAATAGATGATCTATTCACAATTATTCAATTTTGTGACTTTATTGTAGGCCTATTCATTTGGATTTTCTGGAATGCATTATGTAAGGCATAAGTATTAATGTATCTTACACAACAGAATTTTTTACTTTCGTATAATATTTCTTTCAAATTCTAAAATTAGCACTCTATTTCATTTGAGCTAAGGTTCTTTTAATCTATCAGTAGGTTATTGAAGCTTGAATATATTTATTAAATCTATAAAGGGTACCAAGTAGAAATGATAAAGTCTTTATTATTTTAATCGTTTTGTGATTCTTATTCAATCGTAAAGGTTTTCGACACAAAACTGTTTGCGTCGACCTGGGCACCGAAAGCTTTTCATTCTCTGTGAGGGTCTAATGTGAACCTACCCTTTGGATTGCGCGCATGAGTTCCCCTGCACAATCGCCTCTTCCAGGACCAAGGTCACAAAAGACAGGAATCTAACCATAAGCTGTTGCGGAATACACTTTGGTAAGGGATGGAGGGCAAAAGTGACGCATTATGAAGGGACGCTTTTGTGTCTGTCCTATGTGTGTTTGACGAACTAAGGAACACGTGATTTACCTTTGGGGTAAGAGTGAGCTAACTTCTTCTTTCAGATTGTATTTGTTTGAACTTTTGTTAGATGATTTATATCAGGGTTGTCCATTGTAAGGAAGTATTTTAGAATAGGACTTAATGTATAGCCTACACAGAGGAACACGCGGATATAAGTGTCGGTCAGGTGCCTGTGAGAGTAGATTCCCCGCCACGCGAATATGGATGTACCACCTTCTCTTTATTCTACCTTCCTCATCCTTATCACATTAGATTAGATACGTGGTTAGCCCACACGGGTAGTAAGATTTAGAGCACATAATATTGGTCAAACAATTCCCTGAATCTTTGGCATCCATATCACTGGCCTACTGACTAAAAAAGGATCTTAGAAATCCTTAGCACTTATTTCTAGCTTAAGATGGGGTGCTATTGAACGTGAGTTTAGGGCAATATTTTTTCAGTTTTTATAGCATAAACATTTTTTGGCCAAAATAAATGAAATATTTCTTCTATAGAAACATAGAGCTTAGTTTTCTGCACATGCTAATCTCAAGAGTTCTTGATGTTTGTCATGAGAATAGCGGCATTTGGTGACAAACTTTTGAAATAAAGAGAAAAAGTTGTCATTAAATTTCAGGACACCCTTGACAGGTATTAAAGAACTGTTGAGATTAGCATGTGCGGAAAACTAAACTCTATGTTTCTATAGAAGAAATATTTGATTTATTTTGGCCGAAAAATGTTTATGCTATCAAAAAAATACTTCCCTAAACTCACGCTCACTAGCACCCCACCTTAATAATTCTCCTGAGACTCAACTGACAAACTAGCAGCAACCACTGTTGTAGTCTGACACCCAGTAAGAACCATAAAGGGATCATATTTTAACTGGAATTTTTGGGGACAATAACGCCAAAAGCCCTGATGGGATCTGGATAAGGTGCCATCTTGATGGTCAATAAAACACCTCATAGTCATCTTTTAACATTAGTGTTATTGGACACTGCAATAGATTAATAGGTTTCGTTAAGAAGAAAATTATCTGTTAATGGCCATGATTATGTAATTTTATATCTAAACTTGATTTTTTATCAATTGACTTAGTTAAAACATTTTTATTCACACGATTAACATCTAAAATTTCATTAATATACAGTATATCAAACAAATCGAGGACCTAATAGGGAACAAAATCAGTATGGAGCAATTTGTGTTATTTCTGGGGTAGTCCCTGAGAATTAGAGTTGGATTGTGGAATTACTTCAAAACCAAACAAAAAAATATGAATGTAGAGTAAGCAATGTTTACAACATTCCACTATATTTATCTGGCTGTTACATAGGCCAAAGAAGGCATCAGGCTTGATATAAACTGGATTCATCTACTTATAGCCAAACTTTTTTTTTTATCATTGTGTCATACAATAAGCTTTCCTTGGTGTTAACCAAATACAAATAAACCAATAATTACAGTTTCAAATTGGTTTAGGAACACGAACATTTTCAAAAACTGTTCTAGTAAATCGTGGCATGTTAAATATAGAACGGTATTTCTCTAAATAGGATTTTGTTTCCTATTCCGAAAAATCTGAATATTTCCTTTTGTATATAAATTTTAAATATTAAATTTCTCCTTTATGTAAGATTATTTCTCCACATTTGTGAATATATTTTTATAGTTACTTAAGCTTTTAAACAAAATAAAAATATTATCAAAATGTTAAACTCTTTTATTTTAAGGTAAACAATTAATAAGGGGAGTCATCCTAATTAATAATTGGAAAATTATTTTTATTTGTAGTCTTAACGATCAGCTGTAACTTAAAAAAATTCGATATTAGTCGCTAATAAGCAGCATTAAAGCTCTTTAGATCATATAAATGATTTTTTAAATAATGACTATTTATTATCATATTTAGCACCATGTCCTAATACCCTAATACAATTATGCACTAATTACGCTTACGTGTTAGTGATTGGAAAGGTTTAATTTAGAGTATAATAAAACTTGTGTGCTGGAGGAGTGGAAAAACCATTTAGGAAAACTACCTTCAGTACACTTGATCCAAATTTGAACACTGATACATCTCATTGGACGTCTATTTTATTGCTAGAGTGACGCTTTAGTCCATTCGACCACCAAAACGTGTAATATTTAATAATAGTTTACTTTTAAATTCCTCAAAATGGTGTTCACAATTTGAGGGATTCAAGTAATGCTCATCCCTTCATGGTCTCATCTGGCCACAATAAATTACTTGACATAGAGAGCCCGCAAAGTAGTTTGTCCACCCCTTGTGAGTGACTTGTGTCGTTATTGCGCGGTACAACCCTCACAAACGCTTGGTGTTCATTTAGCAGGCCGGTAATGCAGCGGCCGACTACACCGTATTTATCGATTGTTGCACAATTCAGGTAACCCGCTTGTGTGTGTGCTGCAGTTTTATACGCGGGTCTAGGATATGGGGTGTTTGGGACGGGGTGGTTTGCAGTAAGGGGGAGGAAGACCTCCCGTGATTCTACTGTAAGAGAGGTTGTCAATGGCAGGCAGTAGTGTATTCAGGGCCGTGAAATGGGTTGAGAGGGGTAGAACTAATGCATCGTCATAGTTTTTGTAGGACGTAATCTCCTTGTTTTGTATCACAGCATTCTCCCGTCCACTACATACACTGACTATCTGGACACACGGGCAGAGGCGCTAGTCCCCTCTCACCTAGATTTCAGGTGATGGACATCATATTCCAACTGGGTGTACTTAGATTTTATTTTTACTAAATTATTTTCCCACTCTCTCGACACGAAAAGTTGGGTACGCTTCCTCTAAATCAGAAGTTTCCAACTTAAAAGTGGCCCTGTTCACATACTCTCCAAGGCTCTTTTACACGTCACAATCGACATGGGACCGACGGCTTTACTTCCTCTCCGAAGGAAGTTGTGCTACGGACTTTATTCAATAAGAAAAATCCCTCGACCCCGGCTGGGTTTTAACCCACGATGGTCTAGTATGGAGGCGAACACTTTAACCCAAGGCCGCCTAGTTTGATCATTTTAGAAGTAATCCACCCTCATTTGCGTGGAAAGAGAGTCGGAGACTATTTAGAGAGAAAAAAAAACCACTCATTATATCCGATTTCTTCATTATCAGCAGACCAGTCAACAGGAGAGCGACTCCTTGGGGTTAGACCATTCAGTCACTGAACAAGGTTATAGGTATTAATGATACGTCAAAAGTGACAGTTGCATATTACATGAGTTGACGTAAAGAGTAACAGAAAGTAGTGTTAGTAGTTTTTTTAGATTGTCAGATAAGGTTCTTATTACTGTATTACAACTATAGCCACGTCACCGACTGAGTTATAGTCGATCCACCAGTTAAAGAACCTACTGGGAATTAAAGCTACTTCTACACATTTTTACACAATCATATATGCATTCTCCCCAAATTGGTTGACATATAGTGACAAAATATTGTAAAGTTTTCGTCACTGGTAGTTGAACAACAATCTTGCTTCACATTCTTCAAAAGATTCACATGTCCTTTATAAATTCATCATTTCGAGAGAGAGCCGTGTTTGCAAGGATCCAGGTCAAATTTTGAATAGTTACGAGTCCCATCTGGTTGCACTGAACAGTGGCGCAATCAGAAATATACTTAGAAGGGGTATAACATGTACTAAATTCATTATATCTGTACTGTACTGTTTCTAAAACGGGTATTTTAGGGACACTTTTGATATTGTAATTTAATTACAGGGTAGAGAGAAGAAGCTGCGTGATTATTAATTTATTTATGAACTTTTATTCTAATTAAAATCTGCTGTGAAAGTGTCAATAATCGTTTTATTCAAAAACACATTGATAAATTCTTCAACTATAAATATGAATACAATATGGATCACGTGACCTGATATCACACATGGCGGAATTAACCGACGCGGGTTGACCGTCGTGTCACATGACTTAAGTTCCTCCACGACAGGGAGTAATTATATCAAAGCGTCCGACGTGGGTTTTACATGTTACCCGTGCGAGGTCTCAGTGAGGGGGGGAACCTCTATAAAATATCACCTGCTTCATTGGTCACAAGGTCTAAGACGTCACTCTCAAAATAGCCTGGACCTTCTGTGTCAAGGAGATTGGGGTCGATACCGGTCGGGTGTATCGAGGGTGGTTTTCCCGTAATGGTTTTCCACTCTCCCTCCACGCAAATTCGGTTACAATTCCTCTAAAATCAACCTTACTCATCCCTAATTCATTAGCGTGATTAAGTACATATACGTACAACCTAAACCGGTAGTAAGACGCGGTGCTAAAGACAGATACAACATCCCGTTCTTCTAAAAGTACTAGAACATTGTAAGCCGCCCGATCCTTTGTCCTCGTCCTCCCCTTGTTTTCGATGAGGCTCCTGCCAGTCCAGGTATGAAAGGGACAGAAGTGTGTTGCAATAGTTCTAAATTTCATAGCCAGAAAGAAAATTAGAAATATTATTAAATTTTGAATATCATAATGTATCAAATTGATTATATCTGAATTTAAGGGTCAGATAAAATCATGTAACTACAATATAGACAGTGGAAAAACTTTTGAACAATGTTATAATGCTGATTCTAAAATTTTACCCTTTCATGCTGTGTGATTTTATTATAATAATTTTCTCCTTTGGAGGGTAGAAGGGTTTGCAAGGGGGTAGTGCTCAGGTTTATCCGCTCTTCCGCATCCACCCCTGGCACCGTGTAGTTTTCAATATTATTTTTAATTGAGTGCTAGCACACTTGATATTAATTATTTTCCTCATCCTCATGTCATTAATAGCCAATATTTTCAACACACCAATAAAAAAACTATTTTGTACAATTAATTTATCTCACAATTTAAACGTTTTACTCTCGCTTTCTGGCCAATTTTGCGGCAGCACAACTACTTTATTAAGATAGAAAACACAGATTTGCCGAGTACAAAAAAAAACGCAACTCATTTCTCATATTGTAATTCTAAATTTAAACCGTCATGAGGTAAGGTTTTTTAATTATTGCAATAAAGCTGGCAAGCAGTCATGTCAAGGACCATAAATAATACCACCCTCCATGTCGTTTTATTGCAAGTGAAGGCTTTTTACAGTACTGTATAATCTGTGCGCATAAAAAACATCTAGACAATGTCATTATTGTGCGGTTTAGTGGCTCTTCTATGTTAATATTCCCCCCTAACCTCAGTGTTAACATGGTCTAGGACGTCAGTCTTGCAATAGACTGGATTTCTGAGGATGTGTAGGTTGAGGTTCGAATCTTGACTGGGTACACTGGTTAGGGACTTAAAACATGTTTTACTTTTGATCCATTACTGTTTCCAGCCTATGGCCTGGGTCAATTTTTTATTCAAGTCACATATTTTCCACTACCGGCCTGCTAGGCCTGTCGTTGCTTCATATGCCTTATAATCTAACTTAAGACCAGGACAGGCACAACATCCAGTCCCCGGCCGTGAAAGCGTAAACCCACATTTCACCAATGATATAATTTTTTACTATGCCGGTACTGAACCCGGGACCCTTAGCTCCGTAGACAGACATGCTACCAACTGAGATAAGGTGTCAGATGGTTTTACACGTGTGATCTATCAAATAGAATTTTCAATCCCATTTCCAGGTTAGTAAGGGTGCATTTCTTTTAGGTTAGTTGTAGATTATTTCCCCTTCAGAGCAGGTCTATAATGACCTTGTTGAGCTCTATGATCTATGGTCTGAAGCGTTATCCTTGTGTTAAATCGGGTTGCTATTTTCGGTGAGATCGGCGTTTGAACCCCGGTTGAGTGTACTGGGGGTGGTTTTTCCTATATTGTTTCCCACTGTCGCTCCACGAACACTTTGGGTAAATTTCCTTTAAATTCTACCTTCCTCTTCATTCATACTCTCATAAACGTAATTAATGTACGCGTATAGCCTGGACGGCTAAAAAGACGTGGTAGAAAATGAGTGGTAAGACACAATCATACTAGCTTTCTCATACTGTGTACTTACTATACGTGCATAGTATGTATTTATAGTGTAATGTTAATAAAAGTTAACAGCCTATACATTAAAAAAAATAACACAACAAAAACTCTTGATTTATAAACTTCAAACCAAATTGTTAAAATTTTTTATAAATTGAAATTTTAAATATTGTATTTGTAAAACAACCGCAAAACTTTTTGTAATTTGTAAAATCAAACACGCATTCTTACTTATCGTGAAAAACTATCCCCATTTACCCATTTTGAATCCAATCTTTAAGGTCATTTTCAAAAAATGTCAGATTTTCTATAATTTGTTGTAAGTAAACTACCATTAAATTAATTTATTTTAGAAAAATAAAGATACTTTATTTATTTATCATCTAAAATATTCCCCCGATACCAAATTCAAACAAAATGACCATAGATATTTTCAAAAATATTAAAGATGTTTAAAAATCAATTTTCAATATAAAATAGTGTTGTTATTAAAATGAATATCCTATTATTTATTATGTAAAAAACTTAACAGATACCCATTTTGAACCAATTTGCTGGAGCCATATTTTTTTAATATACAAATTAAAAAAAACTTATCAACAAGTTATCCTTAAAAAAATGTAATCAATAAGTTATCCTTTAAAAAATATAGCCGTCAAAGACAAGTATACAGTGCATTTGTCATGTCAAACACTCCCAATATAGGCCTAACCATTTATAACCTTTAAAAATCATTCATAAGTAAACTACCAATAAATAAGCTTTTACCCACCCGAAAACGTGTACAGTGCTATTTTTTATGTCAAACACTACGAAGATACCCATTCGGAACCAAAATCATTAGAACCATTTGTGAAATAAGTTTTCAAGTTTTGGGAAAATCAATCCACCGTTAACAACTACCCGTCATTGAATGTTCACTCAAAAAGCAAGTTTACACGGCTATTTGTCATACCACACAAGCTTCAGATAAAAAATTCTAAGCAAAATATTTACAGACATTTTCGAATTATTTCAAACTTTCAAAAATGTCCTATGATTAAACTAACGAATATATTGCCCAAAAACTAATTTAACAGTGCTCTTTGTCATGCCAAAAAAAATCTTAAGATTTTCATTTTAATAAGTATCGTTGAAGCCATTTTCAAAAAAAAAATTGAAATAAAAAAATCACTCATTTGTAAACTCCCCTTAATTTGAGGACTAGGCCCAAAATTTAAAAAAATGTCCCTATACAATCAAAATATAAAGTTTGAACAAAATCCATCTAGACATTTTGGATCGACAGACATATATACAGAATTGTAAAAAATATTTTAAAAAAAAGCTATGTTGTCAGTGAGACGTGTATAATGTATACTATGACACAAAAAATACATCCTCACTGAATGCGCATGCTCCGTAGCACAATTTAATGCCTCCTAGAGTGGCCATGCATTTGAATGTAGACTAAAACGAGGTTTATCAACATTAATAAGCGTGTGAACGTATTTGTCACGAAACTTTAGGTAACAATGTTTGCAACTCATTTCGATGATATTTTACTATTTGTAAAGATTATTCCTGGTATTTAAATAGTAAATTTTGACCGATTTCTTTTTGAAAAAAAAACAAACTTTTTTTGACATTTATCAAAATAAACTTAAATAAAAATATATTTGTCCGTACGATAGTCATATGATCAACAATTAAATTGTCATTTTTTATAGATGATATCAATTCACATAAAATAATACTATGTACTAATAAAGTAAAATGTTACTAATGTTAATCACAAATATATTTATTAAATTTCCAGCCTTCTAGAGTCTCTAGACGTTAGAGCTGATTGTGTGGTGTTAGGTTAGTTTGTAGGTCATGTGCCATTTGTTTGTTTAAAAATTGGCTAAATTTTGCTTAAAATGTATTATTGGAAAAAAATATCACCATTGCTTAATAAAATGTTCTCATTTTCTGTTTTCCAGATTCGGCAAGAGAAGCCTTACTACATAGCAGACCCCGAAGTGGATTCGCTTGTAAGTATTTTATGCACACTCCTCTCTCACACACGCCTCTCTCTCTCTCACACACACACACACTCCTCTCTCACACACGCCTCTCTCTCTCTCACACACAACACACACACACTCCTCTTACACACACACACACTCCTCTTACACACACACACACACATTCCTCTCTCACACACACACTTCTCTATCTCTCTCACACACACACACTCCTCTATCTCTCTCATACACACACTCCTCTCACTCACACACTCTCCTCTCTCTCATACACACATATTCCTCTCTCTCACTCACACACATACTCTCTCTCACACACTCCTCTTTCACACACACACACACACACACACGCCAGGTCAACATATAATATCTCTCTATAAAAATATATTGAGCCTCTCACCAAACCAGTAAAACAAAATCCTAATGTAAAAAAAAAACATGAGTTTTTCTACTTTTTAACTTTGACAGAATATTTAACTTTGTTTTAATTAATCTGCCCATTTTTTAATTGTGATATAAAATAAAAATACAATTATTGTAGGGGGGCGATAAAAATTAAACGAGAAAGAATTTTTTAAAATCCTAACTATAGAGTACTTTATTTTGAAAATGGAACATAGGCTACAAAGCAAGAACAACAAGTGAAAATAGAGCATCAAATGGAATACATAATAAATTCATTAAATGTTTTATATTGTATATGTACCGGGTTGTTTATTTTAAAACGCACTTGTGTAGCACCCAGAATCGAGCAGGATAATCCAAGGCCAGATAATCGCAACTCTGGTGTATCTCCTTAACTTAGGTTCTAGGTAAAATTCCAAAGAAACGTAACTGGCGTTGTAAATGAGTTTTGTCCCAACCTTTCAACCCAATCCTTTGATAGAGCCCCCGACGTGCTCGATGTTATTGAGACACCCATATGTAATACCAAGTGATTTGTTTATTTTTGTGAGGGGGGGGGGGACTAGCTAATATACAGGGGAGTGCTCTTGCCTATTGTCAAAATATCCACATCCAAGTCAAGGTCAAGATGATAGAGAGGGGTTGGGGAAAAATAACATACAAGGGAATTGAGGGGGCTCATTGCGTGCGCGAATCATTGGGGAGATCTGATTTATGATCCACCCCCCCTCTTTCAAAACCATTGTGAGAAGGGGAAAGCAATAGTACCCCTCCTCGCCTGATGGGCACTTGGGATTTCCCTCCTGGGAGAGTATCATCATCTCATTACGGCCGGTGATAGTCAGCTGTTTAGTTCTAGAGTGGTCCACTGGTGGAGATGGGTGTCTGTATAAGGGGAGGGGGGGTGTGTGCCTGCTGAGGGTAGTATTCGTTATCGTGGGTCATGGTTTCGACTCTTAAGCACGTCACAGTCGATTGGATGGATCACGTTGCCAGCGGCAGTTAAAGCGGGGGTTTTTATGTTCGCTTTTCACAACCTCGAATAACACGGATATACAGGCGATAAACTAGTCCCAGGATTTTCGAATCATTGATTGTTAGTTTTATCATCCTTTAAGGTGAGATGAAAGTCATCGGGTGTTTAGTTTCTAACGGACCTTTACTACACGGAAAAAAGGGGTACAATAGCCAAATTTATTCAATTTGTTAAGTTAAATTGCTTTTCATATGCAAATAAAAATCGATGAGTTAAAATTATAAAAAATATACCGTTTTTAATTTTTACTTTTTATTTGTTTCTAAGTTTGAAAACTTTGCATACCTCTTGAGTGGTTCCTTTACTTATAGCACCAAATTTGAGTTTTTTATCTCATTGCAAAGTACTAGAAATTATATGAGGAAATATAGGCTTACAAACAAACACTCTCTTGATTTAATTAATATGGATTATTATAACTCTATGGCGTCAATAGACACGACTATCCATCCCTGAAATTCTTTCTCTACAAAACATTGCTACTATAAGATATTTGAGAAATAATTATTTACCAATTTGTATTTTCTAGTGGTTTTGTTATTTGAACAGTAGGACGCTACCAGCAAGATTGTTCTTCAATGCATATTGTAATATCTGAGTAATCTCGAACAGCGCTTATAATTACTATGTCTGGCTGTGAATTACTGTTATTCACCCCCACGAAACGCAAATATTTACTAACTCAACCCCTATCCATGTAGTTTAGTATAATGGTTGAACAAACCAATCACCGTTAATCTACGGTGAATTTCAATATTTCATTGAACTACATTTTACAGCCGTAAGGTGAGCGAAACATATTTAAAGAAAATAAATAAAAGCAAATTAAACAATGTAAACTTCTTTTGGAAGTGCCTAAGATTACAATCATCGATTTCTACCCCCATTTTACCTCTACTTGCATCGGTGGTTACGCTATCTAGGGTGTCAGTATCGCAACATATTTTATTGTTGGTTAAATTATGTGATTATCACATTATTTTTTAAATCCCTCTACACGCCAATGATGGTGCACTTGCTTTATACAAATTCCTACTCCTTAAAATAATATGTTTGTAAACTACAATGTTGAGCGTAGGCCTACTCAGGCTTGCCACGTATTTGTAAAACTGGGAGGGTCAGGAAAACACGGGGAACTTGGTATTAGGAAAGTACTGTAGTGGCGACACTGATCCTAAAACACCCTCTCTTATCGGAAATACCATTGAATACGCAGTATAAGCTACGAATGCCATTTATTTAAATATATTACAAAAAATACATTTAGTTGTCCTATTAAATTAATGGTCCTGCCCCCTATAAATAAACCAAATAGGCCTAATTAGTATTGTTAATAAGTTTAACTTGTTGCACCATTTTTTGTTTTTAAAATTTATCTCTTTAATTATCATCACCACCATGTTTGCATTCCGGTCCTTAATAAATAAACCTACACATCTGATAATTGTTATTAGTTTACGGTAGTTTTGTATTGTTCTTAATAATAGCGCGTTGAATTAATACCTAAACGTTTTATCTGAAAAGAATGATTTATTCTTGTTTTAGTATCTTGACGTAGCAATTCCATTACGGGACCGACTTAGGTCTATAGTTAACTTATGGCAAACAGTATGTTATTTGATCCGCCATTCACTGACTAAGATTTCATGTTGTTTTATTTATAAAAAAAAAGACCATCGTCCCGGTTTAAGATTCCCAACGAACTGCAACGACTGAAGCCTTACTCTGACGAAACCCTCATTAAAAGTTAATTGGAAACAATAGACGAATTTCGATTTGTATTTATGTGCTAACCCGGCATCTGCCCTGAAGCCATACCGGCTAAGAAGTTTTTTGTTTTTCTTAAATAAAACCTATAATTCTGGTGACTTATTTCTATTTTTTGTTCTATTTTGCTAAGTTAAATGAGGTATGCAAAATCTCTAGGAATAATCGATTGAGAACGCAAATAAATTAAAATATCACACCTTTGCATATTATACTGCTATAAGGTCACATGGCTGACTCACTCATTGACTCACTAAGTCACTCACTCACTCACTCACTCACTCACTCACTCACTCACTCACTCACTCACTCACTCACTCACTCACATTCCAGATGAGCTAGAAACTTGAAATTTGGCAAACTTATAGCTTCTAGCCTGTAACCGACGGGAAAATTCCAAAAAGTTATAAAAAAAAAAATGTTTACCCCCTAAAAAAATTCAAAATGGTGGAGCAACTTTAAAGTCGGTGCGGTATACACAATACAATACCGGTAACTTTAAGTTGTAACGCTCAAAAACAATGCTGGAATAAAATTAGTTTACATCCACATGTAAGGAAAACTCACTGGGGGTTTGGGGGTGGAGCCCCCAACGAGCAAAGCGAGTAAATCTATAAAACGTTTCATTTCTCAACCATCTTACTTTCATTTCTGAATTAATAGTTATAACCATTTCCTAGACAATATTAGCTCAGAATATGTTAAAAGTGGCCACTCATGTGATTTAAACTAAGCTTGTTGGTTTAAATGGCAGATGCTTTAAATAGTTTTCAAATGGGTGACCTGGTGGTCTAGGGGTAAGGTGTCTGACTTCTGTGCTGAGGGTCCGGGCTTCAATACTCGGCCCCGGCACAGATTTATCTGATTGCTAAACCCTTCCTTCACCTCTGACAAGATGTGTATTAATCACAACTTGTGAATGTGAAGGAATGCCAGGCCTCCACCGTATCTCGGATTCCACGTTAAACTGTAGGTCCTCCATTTCATCTCACAATCACCCTATCATTGCACATTAGCGTAAGTGCGTGTAACCCGAACGGGTAGTAAGACGCGGGGCTAATAATAATAGTTTTCAAATTAATAAATAAATAAGAGACTTTTGTATTCGAGTGAATTGTAAGAAAGAAAAACAAAACAGTGAATATCTATTACTAGACCTGTACGTAAAAGTAAAAAGAAATGGCAATTTTTATGTTAATTGACTTGAAACACTTAAATGCCAATTTAAAAAAAAATGGAAGCATTAATATAGACTTATATGCTTAGACCACACATATGCGCACTCATATGTAGGCCTCCAAACACTTTTACACACATTCTTTTATCATAAATGTTTCAAATAATATTTTATCTTCCCTTGAACTTTATCTAACATATTTTGTTGGTTCAAAAGTACTATTTTGTTCATTCCAAACATTAGTATGAATACAATAAGCTTTAAAAGATCATTTGTATCCCCCCATTTACAAGCCAGAGAATGTAATCCCTAATTAACTGGGTGTGGCATCTCAATGTTTAATGACCATCCACAATCTTATGTAATGAATACTTTTTTTTTAATATATTCATATTTTAACTAAGAGAATAATCATATTCTTCCCCCCCCCCTCCCCATAAGTTATTGATTGAATAGTTTGGTTTATTACTTAACAAATTTCTGGCCTCAATCTTTTTTGAATCAAAGTGAATTGGAGGCTGTCCAAAGTTCAAACGTTACAACTATCTTCCTACGATCTTGAATGGCTGACTGAATAGTTAAGCATTTGAGTTATCATCAAGGTATCTTTCACTGGGTTTGCTTTTATTTTTCCATTGGTTATTTTATTTTATTGAGGATGTGAAGATTATGAAGTATTTAATTGAAACCTGTATATTCGTTCTTTAAAAGGATTAAATAAACAGGTATGCATGGGTTTTAATTTACTTATCGTACCTGATTGATCATTATGGGAGTATATAAAGGAAACTTAACTTTACGTAGGTTAGAGGGGATAAAACGGCTTTAAGCTAGAATCCTGTCACTCAACAGTCATTAGCATAAATAGCATTGCTGGTCACGTGGTCTAGGACTCCACTCTCACAATGACCTAGAATTCATGGGATGGGGAGGCCCGAACTCGAACATTTGAGTTTTTTTTAGTAAATTGCTTTTCTATATTCCCCTATGCAATGTGGTTGCATTTCCTCCCAATTCTACTTCTTTATCCCTACTCCATTAGTATAGATATGCGGAAAGCCTGAACTGGTAGTGAGGCAGTGATAACACCGAAACACAGAGATATATCGCTTGTGGAAAACCACCCAACCAGGATTCGAAGTCAGACCTCCCAGTCATTGGCAACCTTGTGCAATGTTAGTATGGCTCCCCAAACAACTTGGTCAGCCTTTGGGGTAGGGTTACTGGTTTCGAATCTACATGCTATCTAAAATAGTTTTCACGATGCTAGGGTGATTCTAAGTTAATTCTTAATTTGCGGGCCTAGGCGAAAATATTCCTTTTATGTTTAATGTTGCGGAAGAAACACCTTAGTGAAAAATGGATTATTACCCTCTTTGGAGGTAGGGAGTTTGCCTTGTGAATTAAGGATTATGGGTGTGATTATTAGCACGACAAAAAAAATTTTATAGAAAATTATGTGTTCTCATAGTGAGACATTGACGACCAGGAGACTATGTGGTGTATTTATTCTCGAGTTAATTTTGTAGGTCATGCTGTGATCCAATCAGATTATTCACACAGTTCACCTTATTTGTCTCTAATAACAACTGCGCACACTGGTGCCCTAAAAGGTTACGTTGCTTCATTTTAATACTGGGGATAGTACATAAAGAGTGGAGGGCTTTTCACATTTCTCTTTGTCATATTAAAATAGATAAGTATTTTTATAAGTAATATTCCATATATTCCACTTATATCTCCTTTCTCTGTGTTAATACACATAGTAGTAATAAGCAAATTACATTAAATTACAAGAAAATTGTTTGTGATATTAAAATATAACTCACCTAAATCACTTATGTACAAATGTTCGGCCATAGTTGGTGTGCCATTCATTCTCTTAGCACAACTGAGAACCTCGATATATTCAAGCGAGCGATAATATATTTATTTTGACGTTGAATGATTAATATGTTAACCCACTTCAGTGGCCGCATGGTCTAAGACGTAACTCTCGCGTTATACCAGACGGGGGTGGTGGGGGGAGATTGGAGTTTGATCCCGGTCGGGTTTATTGAGGTTCATTTTCCTAAATAGTCATTCTCTTTCCTCTTTCTAAATGCGGGTACACTTCCTCTAAATTCAACCTTCCTAATCCTTACTACGCTAGCTTAATTAGTGCATATACGTATATCCTGAACATGTAATGAGGCGTGGCGTTTTTTTAAAAATAGTTTATAATGAAAACCAACCTAGCTTAACCTAATCTTTCATGTGTCAATACAATTACAAAAAATTGTAATGGACAATATTTTTATAAAAAAGTAATTTATTTATCAAAAAATAATATTATTATGACTGGAATAAGAAAGAGCAAGATAAAGAATAGAAATATTATAGGATCACACATCCTAATGGCGTGTTTATTAATACACTATTTTAGTAGAAGATTGTTCATGCTTGCGATATTTCAGAAAAAAATGTTGGTGGTTAGGTTGTATTAAGTTGGGATAGTTTATATTATTAAAATACTTTTGGAGTCATTTTGTGACAGTTACATTCATTTACAATTTGCTACCAGTATTGATATTGCTATTAATGGAATTTGTCCACCCCTCTTTTAGCCCATATATTGGTGACTTTTTATGTAATATGACAATAAAAATCTGTCAACAATCCCACCCTTATTGGGGTCCTACTCCCCACCCCCCGTTCAATATTTTACAGCTTATAAGAAAGAACCAAAGTTTAACTCGTTCCATGTTATCGGAGTGTATATTAACGATCAAAGCTTGTTGAGGGAAATGTGTCATGTTTGTCAGGTATATAAGGGCTAATGTGTGTATCAACGATCAAAGCTTGTTGAGGGGAATGCACCGTGGTTGTCAGGTATATAAGAGCTAATGTGTGTATCAATGATCAAAGCTTGTTGAGGGGAATGTGCCGTGGTTGTCAGGTGTATAAGAGCTAATGCATATATCAACGATCAAAACTTGTTGAGGGGAATGCACCGTGGTTGTCAGGTATATAAGAGCTAATGTGTGTATACACGATCAAAGCTTGTTGAGGGGAATGCACCGTGGTTGTCAGGTATATAAGAGCTAATGTATGTATCAACGATCAAAACTTGTTGAGGGGATTGTGCCGTTGTTAGGTATATAAGAGCTAATGTGTGTATCAACGATCAAAACTTGTTGAGGGGAATGCTCCGTTGTTGTCAGGTATATAAGAGCTAATGTGTGTACACACGATCAAAACTTGTTGAGGGGAATGCACCGTGGTTGTGAGGTATATAAGAGCTAATGTGTGTAT
>CABFWB010000033.1:194594-212513 GCA_902151455.1 Timema bartmani
CTCCTAGATATTAGCTATTGGAGAGCAGGATGAATCTCTATGCAAATGGCAATCCAGATAGTAAGTGTAATACTACACTACCAGCACTATCTCCTAGATATTAGCTATTGGAGAGCGGGATGAATCTCTATGCAAATGGCAATCCCGATAGTAAGTGTAATACTACACTACCAGCACTATCTCCTAGATATTAGCTATTGGAGAGCAGGATGAATCTCTATGCAAATGGCAATCCAGATAGTAAGTGTAATACTACACTACCAGCACTATCTCCTAGATATTAGCTATTGGAGAGCAGGATGAATCTCTATGCAAATGGCAATCCAGATAGTAAGTGTAATACTACACTACCAGCACTATCTCCTAGATATTAGCTATTGGAGAGCGGGATGAATCTCTATGCCATGGTAAATATATTCGCCAGCACCCCTAGCATTATAAATAGTTTTCATCGAGACTTGTGTCTATCATATTTGCGTTTAGCTCTATATTTGGGACTTGATGTAAAAGGAAAAGGCATCACTCTCACAGTAGACTAGACTGCTGATGACAGGGAGATCGGGCTTAGAATCCCGGTTGGGTGTACTGTGGGTAGTTTTTATTACATGTTTTTCCACTCTCCCTTCACGCAAATGTGGGTATATTTCCTCTAAATTAAATCTTTCTCGTCCTTAAACCATTAGCGTAATTACTGTAGTATATATGCCTATAACCTAAACAGGTAGTAATACGCGGTGCTAATAAACAAAATAACATACAAATGAAGGTAAAAAGGTGATAAGTCCCACTAAACATATTTCTTAGTATCACTTTTATATCTCAAGCCCCATAAAGATCCCAGCAAATACCTTTATATATATATATATGACATACCTCTTTTAACCATAATCTAAAGTGTATTATAAAGGTGTCATGATTGTTTAACAGATGGGAGCACTAGCTCAATTTGATTCAAAACTGGACCTTCCCCCTTTTTCCCCTGTACTCTTCAAATATAGGAGACAGTTTTAGAGGATGTGCACAGCCAGCCTCCAACCTCGGTGCCACTGGCCAAGATACGATGACTCTCTTAACCTCTCTTTTGTTGGTAGTCGAATCTATTGTGAGCTTGACGCCTTAGGCTATGTGGCTGCTGGTGCTGAAGACAAACTAGGAGAGGTACTTGTTCCCCCCTCCCCCCTCGCTTAAGAGACAAATAGTTCATTTAACATAACTACACAAGTTATAAGCACTGAATAATACCCACCCAACTTTAAGGGGGTGATGCCCTTTGTTTACCCTGAAACATGGACGTCGTTAGAGGTGGAGGGGAGGTGACATTACCTTCCATTCCCTAATAATCTACTCAAATGGGACACTCTTAGTACCGTAAAAGAAACAGTGAATCGTTTTATTCAGAAAATTTAGAACTCACTTTTTATTTAAATTAATTCACTTATCATATTATTCGTGCTATTCATTTAGTGTGAACTATTTTCTTTATTTTCCAATTTAAAGGGAAAGTAATAAAGAGCCAGCGACGCGTATGCCCTGAAAGCTACTTACCTTGTAGGGTTCCACCATGGCATAGCTTATAAATTATATGATAGGACCATAGCCAAGGTAAGCCTACCTTTCAGAATAAGTAGAATGTACATATCCTAGCCAGTTGGAGACTTAAAATTGAGATTCATAACCGAAATATACGCGTAGCAAGGAGTTCACGTGTGACAGGAGGCTCCAAACACCAATAATATCGATTTTTTTATGTATGAAATATTATATATTATTAATTATTATACATATATAACGTATTATATTAATACATATTATTGGTATTAAACCCCAACGGGATTTTAAATCATGTATCAGATTCTGTGGGATAGGTTTTGATAATATCCTTAAAAGGTGACATTTGCAGATCATATAACTTGTAGGTATATACAAAAAAACTTGGTTTAAGCAACTTATATAATTATCTTGACAATGTCTAGAATCAAACTAGAGACCCCCTAAAGATGTATTTGTTCCTCTATAATCATAGCAAGCGCTGGTGATCTACTAAATAATACTAGACAATGTCTGTATCAAACTAGAGACCCCATAAAGATGTATTTGTTCCTCTATAATCATAGCAAGCGCTGGTGATCTACTAAATAGTACTAGAAAATGTCTGTATCAAACTAGAGACCCCCTAAAGATGTATTTGTTCCTCTATAATCATAGCAAGCGCTGGTGATCTACTAAATAATACTAGAAAAATATCTGTATCAAACTAGAGACCCCCTAAAGATGTATTTGTTCCTCTATAATCATAGCAAGAGCTGGTGATCTACTAAATAATACTAGACAATATCTAGAATTAAACTAGAGACCAGGGGACTGCATTTACCCTCCTTATAGTATGTTGATTGTTTGCAAGGTTCATATCTCCACCACCAGGGGTATTCCGACGCATGCGCCTGGTCTCCAAACATTTGTTAACCTGGTATCTAAGGCTCTGCGGTGTGTATATCACTCATACGACACGACGACGCAAAGTCAGGAAGCTAGACTTGGATTATTTTCTGTACGTAACCTGCGTTTATGTTGTTATTGCTTCAAACAGCAGTGTTAGGGAAAAAAAAAAGGTATTTACTGCGCGATATAAAACAATAAAGTGGAATAATAGGACTAAGCTTTACAACCTGCTTTAGAATAATAACTCCACGTTACTCAGATATTGTGAAAGTGTTTTATCTCGTTAAGTAATATTGGGGGTATAAAGGACCTGTGTGTGTATTATATAAATAGGAATGGTGTTATTCACTTATCTGCTAAGCTGTCACACACAAAAACCTTCTTAAAGAAGTTTTATCTGATCCTCGACATTATGTGGAGTAGGCTAACTTTCGTAAATAACTTCACCAGGGATGAGTTTCGTATAATAGTTTATTACTAACATACAAACTAGTAGATACATTATAATAGCTTATTTATCATAATACATGTAATAGGCTACTAGTATAGTTATGTAGTTAGACTAGTGTGATTTCTTGGACGAAAGGTATTTTTTGAATAATTATAAGCAAGTACTGTATTTTTAAGCTGGGGATGGAGGTTGTGGCGGAAGGGGACAAAGAGTTTTATCTGATAAAACCTTGCTCCGCATCCTACTGACCGTCCGGGATATCCGCATATATACACTAATGGGATCAGGATGAGGAAGATAGAATTAGAGGAAGTGTAACTGTATTTGTGTGAAGGGTGGTGAACTCTTTAGGTAGAACAAACATGACAGTAGATACACCTGGCCGGGATTTCGACACCCGGACACCTCACAGTCGCCAATAAATATCCCAAGACAAATATTTGTTAGCATTTTTACTGGAATAATTAAATTAATTGTTGCCCTTTGCAATTGCAGACCGCCACATTTGGTTAAAATCAGTTGAGAACAATAGGGTGAAACAACTGATATTAATTTGTCCTTTAGAGTCACTTTTAAATAAAAAAATACTTTTCAATTTATCTTCTTTAATCTTTACAAGCAAATAGTTACCCAAATAATAACTACCTTCTGACCTACCAGCCTATTCTTTCCTTGAAACCTCACTAAGTCATTATGTCATCCTTATCCACGATTAGTCCTACCAACTTACTAGGTTCATTCTCCCCTCAAGGTATTTAATGAAATCCCTTTGTTGGGTCTCTTCACTGTGTATTTCTGAACTAACAGAACAATTAGATTTTTGGTCCAACGTTTTTGTGATGAGTTTATTGACGACATTTATGGCCGATAAAACTTTAATTTGTCTTGTCTGTAAGTCGGGCTTCATGGCTCTTGTTGTAACTTGGTGGGTAACTAAATAGTTCATTTGAATTCAACTTACATCGTTTTGAGCACAATCAACGAATTGATGGAGCACGTTTTGTGTGGTCATGCTTATTTATAGCGTTTTGGTTCCACTGTTGACATTGGAGGGCGGTGGGGAGGGGGTACACATTTATTTTACTAAAATAATTTAAATAGTTGCGAATTATATTTATTGTTCTTACTTTCTGAAACTATTGTATACATTTTAGTATATGCTATATTTACCTATTTTTATCAGGTTTTTCAAACGTTAGTTATGTTTCTAGGCACGCCATCGGGAAAGGCATAGAATAATTTGGTTCAAACCATAGTAAACTTATTTTCAAAAATGTCGAATTAACTCAGGCCTTATCATAATATTTTTTATATACATACGTAAATAAATGGTACGGAGCTCCCCACGGACTATCTCGCTCTATTCAGTCATCTGTCCCTTGGTCTTCCTCCCACCACCTCTCTCCCTCCACCTTGACCTAGTCCTCTCCTCTCTCCTCCAATCTCCTCCTTACTCTCTTCAGCCATCTGTCACTTGGTTTTCCTCCCACCACCTCTCTCCCTCCACCTTGACCTAGTCCTCTCCTCCTCCACCTCCTTACTCCCTTCAACCATCTGTCCCTTGGTCTTCCTCCCACCACCTCTCTCCCTCCACCTTGACCTAGTCCTCTACTCCACCCTCCTCCTTACTCTCTTCAGCCATCTGTCCCTTGGTTTTCCTCCCACCACCTCTCTCCCTCCACCTTAACCTAGTCCTCTCCTCCTCCACCTTGATCTAGTCCTCTCCTCCACCCTCCTTACTCTCTTCAGCCATCTGTCCCTTGGTTTTCCTCCCACCACCTCTCTCCCTCCACCTTGACCTAGTCCTCTCCTCTCTCCTCCACCCTCCTCCTTACTCTCTTCAGCCATCTGTCCCTTGGTCTTCCTCCCACCACCTCTCCCCCTCCACCTTGACCTAGTCCTCTCCTCTCTCCTCCACCCTCCTCCTTACTCCCTTCAGTCATCTGTCCCTTGGTCTTCCTCCCACCACTTCTCTCCCTCCACCTTAACCTAGTCCTCTCCTCTCTCCTCCACTCTCCTCATTACTCTCTTCAGCCATCTGTCATATTAAACTATTTAGTTTTCTTATAAAATTACCGATTATAACCGATTAAGGTTATTTTGATCTCACTCAAATATTATTTTAAAGTGTCCATTATATATTTGAGCGTAGGAAAATCCAAAGATACACTTTTAATGACTGTAGTTTTCATACGTGATAGATCGAAAAATGCCCTGAGATTGACCGGTCAATCACGATCGGCCAGTGGCCAACCCCTGGTCCTAGATCAGGATCGTAATGAAACCGATTGTCGGTTTAGGGGACAGTCAAGGTTTGAATTTTTGCTGGGTGTGCTTAAAAAATGTTTTTCCCTGTAATTTATCAATGTGGTTCCTCCTCATCCCCTTTCCACATGAATACTAGTGCACATCCTCTAAAATTTATTTCTCATACGTACCCCTTGATCGGTGCAAAGTCCATGTTTTCAATTCGAAGCGAACTTGAATCGAATATATCAAATATTCGAGATGCCGACTTGAATCTATAATATTTTTAGTTAATTATTGTTTTAGGCCCAAAAAAACCATTATTTTTATGTTTATTTATATAATTTTATGCACTAAAATTACTTGAATTATGTTTTATTACACATATTGTTAGCAATATTTTGTTTTATTCTTAAAAATCAAGTAACTATCACAATTTACAATTATATTACTTCAGATTTTTTCCGTGTAGATATTAATTTGCAATTTATATACCAACACAACATTACAATAACTGACCATTTGAGTATTTTAGCTTTGAATAATTTCATTTGCGAAGCTTCAGATTTGTCAAAGCCGGATATTTTTTCGAAGCGAAGTCAAAGGTGATAGTAGTTGTGAAGCCAAGTCGAAGCTTTGTACAGCTCTACATAATGATAGTAATTTACTAATCAGAAAAAGGTGTAAAAGGTTTTGGCACTATGAGATGTTTCAGGAAGAAACTTTTAATTTATTTACCTTTCAGGGTAATCTAATTTTTGGCGAATTTGTTAAAATACAACATTATTTCAAATAATTTTTGGATTTAATAAAATAACTGACTCGTCACATACAATAAAGCCGGTATTTTTTTCCTGAAACTGTATTTGAAAATATTATTAACGTTTTTTAAATATTAAAATAAAACGGAGACAAAATGTTAGCTATATGAAACGACCATTAGCCTAATTTTCTCCATAAATTAAATTTATGGGTCTTCTTTGCACGTACTTTTGGCTTCTAGTTGATACTTATTGGTTTTTCTTGGATAGTATTTTTCCTGAGATGTTTTTCAAACGTCTATATACTCCAATTTATTTAAGAAATTGTTTATTTTTTTAAAATGTTGCTCATGACAAAATTTAGGATAAATCTATTAAATCCTTATAGAATTAAGGCCTTAAATTGGTTCATTGGTCCATAAATATAGTCGTTAAAGGATGAAATGTCGCAGTTCTAAGATCAAATTTAATTTAGAGCCATAGATCTCTCCATTCCTAAACTAATTAATTTATGGTTTGACAGGCTCACATAACGTTTTTATAAAATCGAGGATTGTACTAATGCCTTTAAGCCCGTAGAATTGCCAATCTCAGAAAAAATACCGCAGGGTGAGGAAACTTCCCTTCATATAGTTGATGTCCTTAATTTTATTTTTATCAAGTCATTTTTTAAGTCATTTTAAAACCAACATAATATGGATGTATACTTTTACTTAAAAAGTAATTTTCTATTAACAATTATTGGATCTAGTTTGAATTGTTGATGTGTGTATGTATGTATGTATATGTATACATATACATTTACATATACATATATACACACCCATATACACACACCCACCAACAACTACCTAGACTAGGATCAATAATAATTATTAATAAAAAAGATTTTTTAAGTAAAAATATGTATCTCTTATCCCTCTATTATGTTGGTTTCAAAATCACTTCAAATATAACTTGATAAAAATAAAATGAAGGGCATCGCCCATCTAAAGGGGAAGTTTTTCACCCTGCGGTGTATATATATATACTCCATTCACGGTAGGAATTACTCTCTGAAAGGTCTTTTTTCCTACCAATATCCTACTATATATTAGCTTTATGGTAGGGAAAAAGGCCTTTCAGAAAACAATTCCTACGGTGAACAGACTTTATATACATATACATATATATATATACAAACACAAATATCTTTGTTGTGGTTTACGTATTATGTGTGTCCTCCGGAAGTGTTTTCAATAGTAGGTTTTTTGAAGAAGAAAAAATTGTTATATGTCCCCACAAAAAAAAACTTCCGGACACGCACAAGGAAGACAAGGTATTGTCAAAGTTGGTGTACGGTTTTTATGAAAGAAGCAGACGAAAGATGTTGGGCAGGAAGAGAAGTAGGTTCTTGTTGACTCTAGATAATCGACCTTCCCGTGTGTGACTTGGCCCCTTATGTTACACACACATACACACACAACTTCCTTCTAGCCTGACTGGTGTCTTTTCCACGCGTTCCCACTCTTGGAGGGTGTTGGACAAATATTAGGACATTTCACACTTTATGTTGGTATTTCCTCTACATATACATGTACACAGTACAGTTTTCATAGGAAGGAACTTTTAAAAAATACAAACTTTTATTTGGGGGGAAAAAATGACTAGAACTTATTATTTTGTTAAGAGCTATTTTATAGATATTTCTAAATAATATCTATCAAAAGTGACAGCTGACAGCTGTATATAACATGATTTGACGTATGAATACGTGAAAATATTTCCAGTAACTTTTCTAGTTGTAATATAATGTCAATGAAAATTAGACTAGAAAAATATATTTTATCTTAGGTATACGATTAGAATGGCTGAGCACAATCTTCAAAGATCCCGGTTCGATTCCGGCTACTGATGTAGGTATTGTATATTTTTCTAAGACATAGCCCTCTGTTGTTCATTAATAAGTATCTAGGGCCGTATTCTCTAAGGGAATGGCTGAGCACAATTTTCAAAGATCCCGGTTCGATTCCGGCTACTGTCTATTTTTCTAAAACATAGCCCTATATTGTCCATTAATAAGTATCTAGGGCCGTATTCTCTAAGGGGGTGGGAGTATATATATATATACCCTGAAGATGGCCCCTATGGGATGCCGTGAAAATATGGGAACAGATTTAGTAAAGTACGTACAATTTGCACAAAACATATTCGTGTTCTAGTTATTATAAATTCGTCCCTTAACATGCATAAGGGCGTAATTCCAATTTCTTGATTTTTCAAGAGAGGTATTTTACATTTTTGTCACTTAGTCTTTTGTTTGCTGTTCCCTTCATGTTTTGTTTGTTCCCTTTATGTTTTGTTTTAGTTTTACAATGAGCCACTGACCGTAGGGTTACTCAGGGTTTGCCAATTTACAGATTTTGATATGGGCAAATTCACGGCGGGCATAACTCAAAACAGAAAATTTTGGAGTTACGCCCTCATGTCTGTTTGGCAACGAATTTAGTGGGTTTTTACACTCAATTTTTAGTCCCGAAAGATTATTTTTATTTTTATTAAGTATTCCACTAAGGATTATTCTTTACTCGTGACACCTGGCTGTAAGGAATATTGTGAAATACAGGATGCAAATATGTTTGTGTTTACAAATCCTACCAGCAAAGTGTGTCAAACTATATAGTGGTCGAAACAGTTCTAATAACACGGTAGAAAAACAGTAGCCTATCTATAGGCTTACTTAAAACAGTTAGGTCTCTTCGCCTTACCACCTTCTTATTGAAAATACAAACTTATAATTTCTTAAAGTGGAATGGAAGGGCCGCGAGAAAAGTCCAGTTTTTTTTTTTGCAGTTTTTAGGGCAAAACTTTTTTTTTACTAAAATAAATACAATATTGCTCCATTACAAATATAGAGTTTAATTTTCTTCACATGGCGATAAAAACCGTTTCTTTTTAGCACTGAGTCTTAATATCCGTTCGGGTTATACGCCTAACAGAAGTTCTTTAAAATCCGTCATGAGCATGTAGCGGCATTAGATGAGAATTTTTTTTAAATGAATAGAAAAATTTGTCATTAAATTCCAGGACACCCTTGACAGATATTCAAGAAATTCTGAGGTCACCATGTGAATAAAATTAAACTAAATGTTTCTATTGGAGCAACCGTGGTTCGGATCCCACGTTAAACTGTAGGTCCTCCATTTCATCTCACTACCATTACACATTAGTGTAAGTACGTATAACCCGAATAGGTAGTAAGACGCGGTGCTAATAATAATAATAATAATAATAATTTATTGGAGCAATATTGTATTTATTTAGGCAATAAAAAAGTTTTGCCGCAAAAACTACAAAAACACTGGCTAATTCTCGCATTCTCTTCCATCCCACCTTAAAATGTAGGCCTAATTTTGTATATACGTAGTGCGGATAAGTCATCGCGCTCTTTGTTTTTCTATAACGACACACAAGTCAGGTATGCACTCCTTTTGGACTTCTCTTCACCCAATCTTTTTTTAGACTAGATGAGTCGACTGCCTTTGTTCAGTTTTCTTGTATGTATTTTTTTTATTCCTTTCCCTGCAGTGTAGTTTGCGTTGTTGGTGACAGTGATAAGGTGTGTAGCATCGACTTAATTCTGTTGACTTACACGACGGCGGCCAATATTTGTGCTCCACACACCCCTCCCCCCTTTTCGTTCCCCCCCCCCCTCTTGTACTCACCATGCACACTTGGTAGAATCCCATGGCTCCCAAGCAGATAAGCCTCACACACTATATTGCTCCGGGGTTGCTTGGACGATAGCGTTCTATAGTCGAAACACCAGTAGAGTGGGTTTATACTTTCAACTCAACAAACATTTAAAATTATTTTTTGTAAGGTTTAAACCAAGCTTGTCACTGACTGCTTTGTTATTAATTGTGCTTTTTACAAGCTTTAAAATAATCCCACTCATTTTTTGTTTTGTTTTTACAAAGCCTGTCCGTGCTATATGGCATACACATTCATTACTCTAATGTGATAGGGATAGGTAAGGTAGAGAGAATGTACCTAGAACCATTTATGGGTTTAGGGGGAGACTTCGATACAGCTGGCTATGATTCGAACACAGACAGATCCCCCTGTCGCATGAAGACAAGAAGAGACTGATCCCTTTGTCCTCATGCCCCTAAATGCGTGTTATATAAAATTAACTCTCCATCTTAAGTCTGATAACCTACAGTCAAACTTTCACAAGAAGGACCTTATCAGACAACTAGAGTCACTAGATCTACTATCACATACTAATATGTCAAGTCATGTGAATTGTAGCATCAAATTCTGATATATTATCAATATATAAAAAACAACCCTTATAATATACTAAAATATTATCAATATAACTGCAAAAAAAGTTTGTATTTCTTAACCTTTTCCAATGAAAATTAGACTTTACCAATAGTCTCGCACTTTAATAACATACCTTATAAAACAAACACTTTACTTTCAGGTACTTTTGACATGTGAAAATTTTTATCTCTGGAGATCACAGCTGTTAATAATGAAATAGAAACTTTATGAAAATATACAATATATAATATTAATATTAATATTAATATGTTAGCAACTATTAATAAAACAGGTTAACTCTGAGGTCTTTGTCAAGGTTCTATAAACGCTATATTAATGTATACATTATTTTAGTGAGAATATTGGAATCTATGTTCACTTTATAAAAGGAAACTTAATATTTTCACCATAGTTAATTTTGTTAAATTTGTGATTTTTCTAGCTTAAATTGAATCAATTTACTTATTTAAAATAAATCCTATATATAGTATACGATACATTCAGGATGCTTTCCAACCCTAAACAATATTTAATTTGTAATATTCTTAAAATTCAATGGACTTAATTAATTACCGGATAAAATATAATTATATAGCTCACAATGACATGTTATATGTCCGTAATTTATAGTGTAATTTAGGTATCACTTTATTTGCCTTGTTGTATACATAAGTTTTATTGGTATTTCCTTCCTGTCTATAGGTCTTCATAATTTTTAATTTCCATATCTTTATTAACAATACATTTTATTTTGTTACAGATGGTTCAAGCGATACAAGTACTTCGGTTTCACCTTTTAGAACTGGAAAAGGTAAGCATAGAACATGTATTATTACTATTAATTATAATGTAGTTAAATCCATATGAATGATTCTTTAATAGTTTCATTTACACGATTGTATTTTTTCTTATATTGTCCTGGAATAGTAATAATACCCGGGATCTTTAGCTTAGCGGGCCAAGTCTTATTGAAATCGTGGTGGGACAGTGACAGAAACTTTTGATATCTATTTTTAGATACTGATCCATCAAAGCATCGCTTTCAACAAATCACACTCACAGTGGCTAAAGATGGGGAAAACAGGAAAAACCTGGAACAGTCAGGGATTTTTTTAGTGTCAGGAAAAACAGGGAATTGTAAGTGAATTTAATCAAAATTAATGCAGTCAGGAAATTTAAATATTTAACTAATTCTGACCCACTTCTATGGCCGTGTGGTTCTAACCCACTACTCTTGCAGTAGCCTGGAGTGATGTGGTATTGAAAGAGAGGTATCGATACTGTACTCATTAAAAGTATCGGAAGAAAAATATCGATACCTAACTAGTATCAAAAGAAAAGTATTGATAACAGGAAGTATCGGTATCGAAATTTTAATCTGGGAAAAGGTTTTTTTTTATCTAGTTCTTGGGCATCCTTGAGTTAACTGAGTTCATTGAGCTCTACAAAAGCGTCTTTTGTTTAGTTTGTTATTACCGTGCTCATTGATAAAGGGAGGGGGTAGTAATACTGGTCACCACTCGCCCTGTAAGGTACCAGGTTGTATTGATAATCAAAGATGGAAGAACATCTATGAATTATGATTAGCAAAAAGAGATTGAATGCTAGAGTTGCTTCTTGCTTGTCATGCAAAAAATGAGTGGAAATTGAGAAATAGTGTCATTTGTTCTTCCTTCGTAGTCCACCTTATTAAACATTTTAATCCAAGCATGAGTGAATATATAATAAAAAAGTGGTTTCTTTTGATATCATAGTGTGAGTACTAATATCATTACAAGTATCGGGAAAAAAAGTATCGAGTAAAAAAATTCTTGTATCGAAAGGAAAATGTTGCTATTAGTAAAGTAGCGATACTATTTTCACATCCCTAAGCAGAACTGCCGATGACGGGGAGATCAAGGTTTGAATCTCGGTTGGATGTACTGAGGATGGTTTTTACAAAAGGGTTTTCCGAAACCTGAATGGGTAGTAAGATGCGGTGCTAGAAAAACAAACTTATTTTCCACCTAAAATTTAAACAAAGGCGAGAGATTTTGTTTTACGGCGTTAACAAAATACATTGTCTGGAATTGGCGTTATTATAACATGATAAAATTCTACAAGGTTTGTTTTGTAACAAATTAGCATATTGTAACAAATAGTACCTCAAACATTAAATACTGAATGTGATCAATATAATAAACAACAAAATTACAATCACCAAATAAAACTGTAAAAGGGTTAAGAGTAGATATTTTTTAATATTGCCTGTACAACCTGGAGAAGTCACGGAATGTTATATAATAAAAGTTTTATGGCAGCCACCCTTACATCAAGGGAGATACATTTTGTTAGTTTAAAATTAAAAGCGTTTTCTACACGCGTGGATGCAGGATAGGAAACCAACTAGGAAAAAATACCTTTGATACACCAAGCTGGAATTTAAATCCTGGCCAGGTCAATTTCTTAATTTCGTACCTCATACTCTGGTCACTAGTAGTCGAGTCTGTTGTGAGACTGGAACCTAAAATCTTGTGACCACTGGTATGAGTAATGTACGTTTTTAATTATCAACAAATTATGTTTAATATTGCATACACCTAAGTCTTTCGTAGATACTATTGTGTACCCACATCGGTGGTTGCATGGTCTAACACGTCACTTCAGTATTATACACACACCACACTCAGCCCCCGACCGTTAATTCATCACTGTGAAATGGGAAACCCAAATTTAACCGATAATAAATTTTTGTGGCTATGCCGAGAATCGAGTCCGGGACCTTTAACCTAGATAGCAAACATGCTACCGACTGAGCTAAGGTGTTGAATAATTAACTTAGTTGATTATGTGCTAAACCCGAATGACTACCAGGACGTTGTGGAAAATAAAATCAGCTATTTCGGTTAGTTAATTAGCTTTTCTTCCTTTTATGTATGTCCTCAAGTACTAATTAGCCACGAGGACAGGCCTCAACCAAGACTCAAAATAGAGACTTTGAAAGATTATCTATGACAGTCAGGAATGTTGGGTCCAACCTTCACTTCCAAAACGAGTCAAAATATCCCGTTCAGTGATATGGACGACTCCTATATTTCTCCAAGTTAACCTGTTTCCCCCATATATCGGCGTCATGTGTACTTATTGCGGGGGTGTGGGGACGTACATGTCGGCTAATTAGCTGCAGATAGAGACGATTGGTTGCATGTTCCTGAGCGCTCTTCAAGTACCCCCGATGTCTGTCTTGTGGTGTTGTCAGGTTGATTGCACCGAGGAGCGATGCGAATACACTGCACTCTGTAGCTTACCAGACTAATTACAACCGCGTGGATCGTGAATCACGGGTTTATTTATTTATATATTTGGAGGTTGGAGATACCCCTCCCTTGAACACAAGATGGTCCCTGTACTGGGTGTGATAGACCAAGATAATAGTATGAAGACACTCTTATAAGACAATACAATATATTGGAGTGGCCAACACTCCCGCACTATAATCTACTTTTATATCGTTAAATAAAGGTCAATAGGTGACAAACAGACTCTACCTTTAAAACTTAGGACCATATCTACTCACTCCTAAATGTAAATAAGCTATGGACTGACTATAGCTTAAAAGGACTACGTTCCCTCACTCCTAAATGTCAATAAGCTATGGACTGACTATAGCTTAAAAGGACTACGTTCCATCACTCCTAAATGTCAATAAGTGTCGGACTGAATAAAGCTTAAAACTAGATTAAAACACAGCTTTATTGAAGAAATATACCAATGTCTTGATTGATGAACTGTGGAATTTTGGTTTGTTTCCATGAATAATTTCTCATTTTCTTTCCAAGCATATGCCGATGCATTTCCTTAAAATTTACTCTCATGATTCTGTGTCCTTAGCTTAGATTGTTTATTATAAGCTATGGATAACCCAAATAGGCAGAACTCCCAAACAGCTACTGAGAACTAAACATTAAGTTGGAATGGAGGCTTGGAAAGGATTGATAGTTAAAATACATATTTTGGGAGTTTTTAAGGCTTATTCTATGTATTTATTTATTAGATAGAATATCGCTTCTGTAGAAACTCTTATTTTATTTTTTAAAACATATTTTTATATCAAAAGTTCTTGAAGATTGCTCATGAAAATTCTGGAATTTTATTAATAACCTTTTTAAATAAATATAGAAAGTTCATCAAATTCCAAGATTACTTGTTACACATATTCAAGAACTGTTCATATTGCTATCTGTGTATATTCAAATCTAACTTATATAATGAAACATTTAAAAAAAAAATATTTTAGTTATAAAAACTGCAAACATATTGGCTTGTATTCTAATAAGTTCCTTTTCTCCTAAAGTGGGCTCAAACCTAGGTCCATTGACCTCTATCTGGACCACTCAGTCTTGGGGGACCACCCAATATTATTCTAAACTGAGAGAGATTTTCTCTCTTCTTGTTTAGCCAGACATTCAATAAAGTGTGTCCATTCTGTGGTGTGATGAATCGGTCTGTATTTGCGTATGAGAAATATTTTCTTTTTCTTGATCTTTTTGTCCTTCCACTCCCCTTCCCTTATCCCTCTTCGCCCTCTTAATGGTTTCTAGGACTGAACACACTTGTCTTGATATAATAATGGGATGGGATGAATCAAGAAAATAAAAGATAAATCCAAAGTTAAATAGGTCTGCAAGCGATTGCTGTCCAAAAGGATCGAGTTGGCTGGGTTTTTTTTACTTCAGCAGTTGGTACATGTCAGTGTAAAGTCTATTCACGATAGCTTGACCCTCACTGTTACCCTTGGCTAGTAATTCAAACCTCAACCTCAAACCCTCATGTTGATGGGATGGTCATTTTCTTAATGATTAGGGACACATTATGATTGCTTCAATAGCAATGGCATTGATTATAATATTTAAAGGGTTTTATTTGGTCATCTTTACACTTGTAGCCTAAATTCTAGGTTCGAAACTTGATCTTCCCGTCTTTGACAAAGCAGACTAGTTGAACTTGGTACCTCTAGTTCAGGTGCCCACCGATGTGTTTTTTTTACGTGCTTTCCACCCTATTTTACGCAAACGCAAGTACACTTAAATAATACTCTCATAATCCCCTTTATAAATATTTGGATAGCCTGAATGGGCAGTAAGACGCGTAGTGAGAAAGTAATAATAAAAATGATACATCCCCGATGCAGTCTGTAGTGATAGCCTCTACTGTTATATCAAGATAGTCAGCCACGTTAACCACTCCACCCCTCCCTCCACTAGTCAACATGTATTAATTTTTTGAGATGACGTTACGTAATTGCCAGTTTTTGCTTTTGATCGTTCAATAACTCCTACATTAAAAAAAATACATTTTAAATCAAGCCCCTTCCCGCCAGCCGCACTGCTGTGTCCTGGCCTTTTCTTGTATTGGAGGGGCGTAGTGGGTATTTGCCCTCGCATAAAGGTTCGTTTCATCGCAATTTTGAGTTTTCTATGTCACAGAAAAAGAGGAAAATATTAATAAGTAAAACACTGGATGTAGTTTAGTAATAAACAATGTAGCCACCGTGTGGCCTTGTATATTATATTTCTCTAAATGTGGGTTCATATCGTTGAGCTGCCCGTTGTACAAAGCTAGTTTTTCTAAATGGGGGTGGGGGGGGGTTGCTAGAAAATTGGTTTAAAGTTTCTTGTAGGTCTAGCCTAAACAGACCACCCTAAGGGAGTTGATAAATTTCTAGGGAGTCCTGACCCCCTCCATCCATATGATTGCTCTCTACACCCTTGAAGGGTAGGCTAGTATCTTTTGGTCTGGTTATTTTAATAAAAGTGTAATAACAATAGTAAGAGTTATATTGGATCCTGTTTATTTAGTTTTTTGGTCGGGAGGTTGAGGTTTAAATCTAGTTTGTGTGTATAAGGGGTGCATTTCTTCCCCACTACTGATTTACAACTCTTTCTTCAGGAGAACACCGATACATGCGCACCTAAAATTCACCTTCCTCATCTCACGTCTTTAGAGTAGTTAGTGTAATTTGCGGTGAGGATAGACCAAGCGTGCAATAAGACACACAAAACTCCATAACATAATCGTAGTAATAATTTTGCATTGCTAAGAATGTGTCAACTGACACTGGCCAGTCGTCTTCTATTCATGGACTGGCCTCCGTTGCTGAATGGGCCATCTGGATATCAGAGGAATGTTTTAAAGGATAAATAGCACTGTATGCTTTTTCCTGAGACAATTTTGTTCAAATGGTTATCTGGTAAGGGTTTTAGAGAATTCATCAGGAACAATAGAATTTTTACCAGGTCGTACTACCAATTTGAGCCTATACACTAATTACTCTTATGTGTTAGGGATGAGGAAGGTTGAATTTAGAAAAAGGACATCAGCATTTGCTTAGAAGTAGAGCGGAAAACAATTTAGGAAAATCACCCTCAGTGCACTCAATCAGGATCGAACTCCGATCCTCCGGTCATTGGTAGCCAGTCCATTGCTAGAGTAGCACCTCACCGAAGTGGGTTATTTATAAGGATTTGTGTTTATTATTTTAGAAAAAAAAGTGTACGATTATTTTTGAAATTCGAAAATCCATGCATTAGAAAATAGTTATAACTATAATTGATTTTAGTGCATTTACTGATATTATAAGAAAAGTGAATTTGAAGGAATTTCACCATAATACAACCAAAGAGTCTAGAGAAAATGGAGATCATCCCCTCAACTATATCCGGCTGGTTCCGGCACACCAGCGCACACCCAACTCTACCACGGACGGAATAACCTAACTTTCATTAAAGTGAGATTTAAATCACCAATTTAAAATACAATTAAATATCGGGTTTCATATGAAACAATTTACTAGGTAGTAATATGTGCCAATAAAATTCGACACATATGAGGCGTGTAGTAGGAATGTGTAGGGTGAACCTCTATGCTAGCATATAAAGTTTTCGTCACAAAGGGGGTCAGCCCCCTGACCACCCCCCCAACCCCCTACACACATAAACTTCCACTCCACCACGATGCGGTCAACGACAGTTTTGCAATAATACATATTGATTCCGGTGTGTTTGTATGTGTAGTCTATTTGAATATTTGTGGGCGGGAAGGTTTGAGGGAGGCGGGGTTTAGTGGGATGTTAATGCTCAAGGGGGCCTCATCACCCGTTTTATAACCCCCTTATAGCTAAATTTTATTTATAAAAAATAGTATATGGGCTCCACTCAGCCTAACAGAGTAAATAGTTTTTTTTTACGTTGGCCTGGGCTACAAAATATTGTATTAATTAACATACGGCGTTGCATATATAATATATTTATAATCTAGTAGGCCTAATCATTCTTATCGTTTGCTGATATAATCAGTCGATTCAGAAAGTGTACGTTAAATATCTTGAATAAATTATTTGTTATTGATCAACAATATATATATATATAAATATATATATTGATCAACAATATATATATATACAAATATATATATATATATACATATATATATTTATATATATTTATATATACTATCGGACCCGACAGACGTTGTCCTGCCCGAACGTTGGCTTTTCGTTTGGGTGGCATAATTGATTTCGATAATAAAACAAATACTATGTGATCATCACAATTACAAATTCACAATGAACTCCAATTAGTGAGTTACACAAATATTACAAATTCAGTTTTTGTCAAGACAACATACAAAATAAAACATCTTTTCATTTTTGGCATTTCACCCACAACTCCA